>BMAW01048883.1:3590-18581 GCA_019974015.1 Nephila pilipes
TTCTCATATGTTTTGTCATTTTGTTGGACATTATATCAAATATCATACGGCTTTCGAAGAGTTGAGGATTGTTTTAATATGAGGAACTTATATGGATTCGAAGGAATTTTCTACAGCAATGAAAACACATTTGTTTTAAGGTGAAAATTGAAAAATGTTCAAAATTATTCAAACCCATATTAAATATTCAAATTTAATTAGAATTTCTTCAATTTGGTAGTTTAGATATAGATATTTAAGGTGAGAAATATTTCAAATAAGTTGAATAGTAAAAAGGGAGCTGATAATTTTTTCTCACTTTTGTTATACTGATGAGAAACAATACAGGATTAGGGAAAAGGAAAGTTGAAGATTTATAAAAACATTATAATTTTGATTTTTTAATATATTTTAATGAATTTCATCGCGTTTATTTTCTGTGTGATTTGGAATTCTCTAACTATGTATAAATGAATTATTTGAGTGAATCATGTTCCTCATATTTAGATTCTTCGTTTCTGAACCGATTTATTCCAATCCATCAGCTGTTCTACAAGCAGATGTCCTACAGCTTATCATTCAAAAATATGATTAATTTTTTTTACAAAAGATAATTCTATATTCTTCAAAAAAATTAAAATTTATAAATACCTACTTAGAAAGAGTTTGCATTTATTGTTAAAATCTCAAAGTAATGTTACCTTACTCAGAAACAGAACTATTGGAAAAAATTACAAACTTACAATGGGTATTTATAAGACAAAATTCTTTAAAATAAATATTAAGTAACATTTTTCCTTGACTAACTCAGCCTTCCAATTAATTCCAATTTTTTACACTGTATTCTTTTGTATTTTGTTCTACCCTTTCTTTAAGTCTGGGCTTAGTTTGCAAAAGTCTCGCATTAAGCGAACATGCATTTATTCTAATTTAAAAGTAATCGCAGTAATCTCCTCATACTTGAAGCAATATTTCTAAGTATAAATACTTTAAACACCTTTAATTGTTACAAAATGCCCGTTTTCTGTGAAATCTTAAGTGTCGCATTTATTTTTGAGATTCTTTAAAGCAGGTGCATGAAATTAAAACCGAAGTTCAAAAAATGTCCTTAAAATTTTTCATTCCACTGTTTTAGTGTTGCATTTCAAAATATATATACTTAACTCACGTTAACTATATTTACTTTTCAGATTTTTTTCGAAAATAATGGATTATTAAGATTAAAAAAATTTCTTCAAATTTAATACATGCAGTATTTGCAACTATTAATTACTATAGCTAAAACAATTTAACTATTTAATAAGATGCAAATAATATATTTTTCTAAAAGCTTAAACTATGTTGAAACCTTTGTTTTGCTAAATTTTACTTGATTGATTAATTGTTTTATTAACGTCGCACTCAGAAGCAACAAGAAAGGCTTTAAGTGATGGATCTAGTAATTTGGAACCTCGGTTGAGTAGCGAAGATGATACCTGAGTTGGCATCTCCCTCTTCAGACTTCCACTTCTACATTGAACGTACATCTAGTAATGTTTGGGTAAAAAATTGAAAAACTTTATTTGCATGAAATAGCGATGTTGTAAAGTGGTACCTGAATGAACATTTTCAAATAGCGAGGAAAGATATTGTCTTTATATTTGTGGATATTATACATCAGTTTGAAATAACAATCGAACTTCTTCGAAACGTCCATGTTTTTTTTCAAAATTTAAATGTTATCTCTGTGTATTGAATAGGACAAAATAGAAATTTTAAAAATTTTCTTAAAGTTAAAAATATGCCATGAAAAAATTTAGAAAATAAAGAAAGCACTTATGTAATATTCTTTACAGACCGTTTATACTTTTAGATTTTGACTGCCTATTTAAAAACATCGTGCTTAGAAGCTAAACGAAGAACTAACGATGATCATCCTTATAATTTTGAACAATGGCCAAGTGACGAGGACTATACTTGAGCTGGCACCTGCCTTTCCAAACTTCCAAACCATGCGCTTGGGAAGTTTTGGTACCTCGAGAGATTTAACGAGCATCAGTCGTGGTACACGGCGGGTCTTTAATGGCTCGAACCCCTGAATCATGAATCTATTTCTCTTCAAATGAACAAATTTCAATTGGTTATGAAATACGGATAGTAAAGTATATTTAATCAGTATAACAAAACTATTGATTTGTGAAAGTTTATTGAACGTCTTAGACAAATTTAGATGAAACCGTATTCTTTCGTAATTAGTTATCTAAAAATTATTATTTTTGAAATGAAAATAGGTGTTCCAAGAAAAAAAATTATTCCTGATGTTTGTTCCAGATCTATATAACCAGAATTGCAATATAATCTACTTAATTGTAAATAAGTAAAGAAACTATTTATCCTACCTCACTGGAATGACTATTCTCGGAGAAAAAAAATTTATATGAAGTCTTAGAAATCTTTTAGAAAATTCTTCAAAAGACCTAAATTCAATTTAGTCTTTATAAATTTGTCACATTTACTAACACAGAAATGAATTAACTTATACAAAAAAAATTCTTGCTTAATAGTTCAAAATATCACAATTTTATGAATTCTTGCAGAGTAAGCAAAAGACTTGTTTTCTGTAAAGTTGTTTCGGGAAAGATGAAGGTCTGCAATCACAGTCGAGTTTCTAAAATGTCTTAACCCACCAGCTAATAGCTTTTTAAATTTTTATTGCATGTTAAATAACATCATTCTAATTACAAATACCCAGAGCACCAAAGTAAAATTTCTCTTATAATTCCAATTTGTTTCAGAATTGTTGTTATAAAGATATAAAATCACTACTATGTTGCTATCACCTAAAGAAAAACTATGTAGATTTTTTAAAGCGATGTTACCTCATTCATTCATTTATATAGAGTTAAAAAAAATACTTACATTGTAGCATACAAAGCTCAATCACAGGATGGAAAAATTGCCGGAGAAGCAACTTTAATTTACAGAAGAGTAATGTTTTCAGCCACGTCCTAGGTAAGCAACCGCATTAGATTGAAGGAGTTCAAATAGATTGTATAGAATAAGGTCAGTGAAATAATTATTATTGGAGTGTAGAGACAAAAAAAAATGTAATTGAAATTGTGAAACAATTTAAATATAACTACATACATTTACAAAATTAGTAAGTGTATACAAATTATATATTACTGTAACTGTATCTATTTACATTTTATACAAATTTTAAAAACGAAATTAAAAACGCTAAAGAGAGGCTCAAAAACAGCATTTTTACTATTAATGAAATATATATATCATAATTTTTTTTTTTCATTTTTCAAACAATTTTCTTTTTTCTCATTTACGTAAAGTAAGTTATTTTTTTTAAAATTAAAATATACACTTGAGAAATAATATTTACTCTAAGAATCAGTGAAATATATAAATTTTTATGTAATAACTATGCACGCCCAAGTGCGGACACAGTATAGTAGAAATATGCATTTCTATACTTTTTAACTTATGTTGACATTTTACATAACAAGATTTTGTTGCAAATTTTACTTCCCAAAGTCTCATTTACTTCTTGCCCTAACATAAATCCTGTTTTATAGATGACTCAACACCCCCCCCCGCTCTTACCCTATATATATATTTATATATATATATATATATATATATATTACTTTATTAATTTGTATTACTTTATGTATTCTAAAAATATTTCTGAGTATTAAGGGTTGTCTAGCAGTTCTTCGAGAGTAATAAAAATAAAACCGAGCGAATTTATAATACAGGGTATTTCGAAACTAAAAGCAAAAATTTAAGGGATGATAGGAAGCATCTAAGCAAACAATAGTTACCATACGATGCATAGATGGAAAATGGTTTTGATGTTGATTATTTTCGATTTAATTTGAACCCAGTAGAATTCTGACAATAAAATTTGATGACGATGTTTGTAATTACTAGAGGACGAGTTTTGAAATAGTAACTTGTTCTCCAATGCACATGCACAGAATGTTTCGAAACTCGTGGGCAAAAATTTAAGGGTTATAGAAAACATGTAAGCAAATAATTTTTATCATTCAATACACCAGTATAGGGCAAGCGGGGAACCACTAGACCGCACTGTAATGGAAAGCATAAAGCGAGATTTTTCTTACATAGTGTCATTTCATTATAGATTTCAGGAGACATGACATTTTCCTCATTTATGTATATTGCCATGTCTTATGAATTCCACGGTAGAAATGACAATGAGTAAGAAATCTCGCGCTTTATCCTTTCCATTATAGCGCCATTTAGCGGTTCACCGCTTGTACATTTTTTGTAAATACTGCATGTTTAGGTGCTTTCTACACATCAAATTTTTTACCATAAGTTTTGAAATAATATCCTGTACATTTCTTATCACTTGGATTTAGGTTTTATAAAAAAATTACATTTCATTGCGAAGTTTTTGTGATTTTGTGTGCTTCGTTTTCATCATGAACATACTTTCACACTGAAAAAGACATCAAATATCCCATAAATCAGAATAAACAAACTAGGTTAGTAATAATGTCAGGATTAACAATTATAATGTACAGTTGTCCTAAAATTTAAATACTTTTAGTAACTTTCGGCATTGTTCTCGATCTGGATAAAAATGTATCACTGTATAGGAACTAACTTATGATGATAATGGATTAATTAATTAATATAATTAATTCAATTAATTCACAAAACATAATTTTTTTTTATCATGGAGCTAACGTTTTCGCAAAATTAGACAGATTGATCTAAATCAAAGCTTGTCAAACTCGCGGGAGGCGAGACACACGCGACTCACTTCAAGTGATTTTTTTTGAAGTCGCATTGAGCTGCAACACGAGGGCTACTGGCGACAGACCTCGTGATTTTGAACCTCGATTAAGTGACGAGGATGACACTTGAGCTTGTACCTCCCTTTTCAAATTTCTACACCATGCCTTCGGGAGGATTTGAAACTTCAACTAGATTTAACGTGCACCAGTCCCGTCACACTTCGAGCCTTTAGTGATATCTGGGCTCAAACCCACGGCTCGACGAAAACGACGCTTTCCGCCAGTCCACGACCATGACTACCAGGGCAACGCGGCCGTTTATTCAAGATACATTTATTAATTTTTGCAGTTCAAATAGCTTTCCGTAAGTTAGAGGTTGTGAAATTACTTTTTATATTCTACAGAAAAACATAAGAAAAGATAAAAATAATACAACCTTAAGTCATTTCAAATCTGAAAAATGATTGGCTATTCAACTGAGAGAAGATCTGCAAATGAAAAGGTCCCCTCTGGATCAATATAGTACGTTTGAAAAGGAAAGTAGACTTAATGGAACGCTACATATTTTACGTTCGAAAAATAAAACGAAGTGTTATTGAGTATGTTCCAATCAAAAACTTACTGGAGGACATAAAATAAAACTCATCAAAATATTATTAAACATCCTGGAACTCTTTGCTAAACTTAAGGAACTGTTTGGAAAAATTTCGTTCTGTGGTAGATAATAAAAATTATTCCAGAAATACGGTATTAGATAACGTAAGTTTTCATTTATTTAAATTTTTTTTTATTCCTTTAATCCAGGTTCACGCGCATTTTTCTGTTTTCTTACTATGTACGTACTGTAAAGATTTCAAAACACACCCCTTCAATCTGTTAGTATATATTGTAATAATCAATATACAATTTCAAGGGCTGAAAGCTTCAATGTAATATAATCACGTATATTCCCTACTCCTTTCTGTTAACTCGCTTTCAAAAGTCACAGATCACGCCTGAAAGTAAGTACATTTTAAAGTGCATCCAACTCTAGTTATGTGGAATCCTACCACATGGCTTCCACGAGTGAATCAATACGTGGGGACTCAACGCATTTATATAACAGATAAAAAGAAAATAAAAGCATTGAGAGCCACATATTTGAAACGGATGGACACGGAGTCGTTTTCAATGTTTGCACTTGTTTCTGGAACCTAACTTCAAGACATTCTAATGAGCTCCGGCAGATGCGAGGACAGATACTAGTAGAGATATTGGATTTTGAAATTCGAAATTAATGCATGAGAAAGGGTAAAGGTGTTCTTGGTAGCAAATTAGTCATTGCCTTCGGAGAAGTTTATCAATTTAGACGATTTCATTTAATAAATGAATCGTTTCTAGAGAAATTGGCATTTTTAATGGTTGGACTTAAATAGAGACATTGCATTTGCTTTCAAATCAATGTACTTGAGGTTCTTAGATTATGAATGATTAATCAAACGGTAAATATTGCTTCGACCTCTTTCATAGTATAGGAGGTATTTAAAATATTTCGAGAAAATTGTAGTTTAAAATGATCTTGCAATTTAATAGTGTAGTTTAGTACATAGATTTGAAATGATAATGCCTACTTACATTTGTTTTTAATACTTTATGCCCTACATTTTTTCAAATAAAATATTCGTCAAGTATGTTTTCATTTTTTTTAAATATTAAATACATTCTTAATACAAAATGAGCCAAATAGGATGATATGGATCATATTTCGTCTTTATTTAAATTAAAGAAATATTTCTTTTAATTGAATTGTCGATATAAAATTGTTGATTTTTATGTAGTAAAGTGAGGCGCAATATGTAAGAAAACTAAATATATTTATATTAATCTAATGAATATTTTAAAATATAAAAGAAGTTTGCATGAAATACAAATTTTTGTATTTAATTTCTGACATTTAAAAATTGTTAATTAACTATCGGTGATGCAAAATTGCCTTAATCTAAGTCTTATCAGTTTTGTTGTATTTATTGATAAAAATGTTTTATGATTATTCACAAAAAATGTAATTAATAGAATTTATTTACTATCTGTTTCAATATTTTGCAGTCTTAATTCATGTTTCAAATATCCTAATTCTTCTTAATTAACAAATTGAAATTTAGTTTTCTTCGAATTATATCAGAAATTTTGCAATGAGGATAAGAACAATGGCAACACTAAATAAATGCTGATAGTTAATGGCTAACCATAAGATTTCAAAAATGTATATATTCCTCACTAAAATACTGCCATAATTGTAAACTATTTTATTATTACTTTTTTGGTTTCATAATTTATATCGTTTTAATATCAACAATTTCGAACTGAATATGATAAAGATAATTATATTTAAGAATATTATTCAGAGGACAAGTTAAAAATAAAATTGGTCAAATGTTGATCATTATTACAATAAAATATAGCATTTTTTTCTTTAAAATAGTTTGTATTAAGAAAAATGTATGCTCAATAGGTTTTAAGTTTAACCTTCATGTTGCTCTCTGGTGCAGCTCAAGGTTATTTACTATTTATTTGAAAGCATCTCTCTGTCTTAAAAGAAGCATGAACCTGAAGTTCATTTAGAAAAATAGAAGAAATATAAGTAAAACAGTTATAAATAATTCATTAAAATGAAACTAATACGGAAAAAAAATTGACTTGCAAGTATTTAAATAAATATTTTAAATATGTCTTCGATATACGGCATGATAAGAAGAACTGCCTTCAGGACTACAAACATATTTCCTTAAGTTGGATTGCATAAAATTCAAAGTACTTTTGAATACTTCAAATTCTACTAATAAATTTGTTCTTCGACATTCTGAAAAAAAAGTATTATAAAGAAAGAGAATTCAGTATCTTCTGAGGGTTACAAGAGCGCACTTCATTTTTCAATATTTTTATCAAATAATAGATTATCATATTAATTGGAATTTAATTATAGAAATAAATATATCCAAAACATGAGATGAATTCTAGAAATGCAAGTGGTGGAGTACTTCCATTCAAAAATTGTAATCAAAATATATTATAAATGTTTTAAATCCGATAAAGTAAAAATATAGTTATAAAAATATCAAATGAAAAGACTTCTGTAATGTTGGGTTTGCTATTCCTTGTAGAATATTTTTAAAATGGTTTTATTTACATATACATTTTATATGTGTATGGAGTGTTTCCTAAAGAGGATTCATGAAAGCTATTAGACATTATATTCGATTGCCAATAAGAAAATTAATTAATTTCCAAAAAAATTTACTATGAAAATTTAAAATAAATATATTCTTGTACGTTAATACTTCTTAGTAAAAGAGTAAGAAGAGTGATAATGTTGAATACAATTCTGTAGAAATGATGGTATAGCTTAGTATTGGGGTTCCTATTGTTTCTGAAAGTCGCTGTACCCGTGTGCAATTTAATTTTTTCCTGGCTACTTTATATATTTAAGATCTGATTATCAAGGTAAGAGAAAATAAATAAAACCTGCCACTTGTATTGTACTGAACAAATTATTCGACTTATTCATTGGATTTGATATTAATTAAGAGTGTTGATAACCTGTAATTCAAAGTACTTTTCCAAAATAGAGATGCAAACTGGACACTGCCAATCTCATTTCTTTTTTGACATAAAATTTTACTACTGTGACTCAATGCATCAATAACGAAACCCAGCTTCGCATTAAAACCACGTTGAAAAGGTAATTATAATCTATTGAGCTTAGTTTCTAGAAAGGGATATTCATGTTTCATTGAAAAGCAAATTTTGTCAATTCCATGCTTCAAAATTTCCTTTTCAAAATCTTGTCACAAAAAAATTCTCTTGTTTTGCAGAAATAAATTTCGGTACTTCATTAGTGTTAAAAGGATGTTGAATCCATTAAAATTCATCAAAATTTTCATTTTGAAAATATTTTTTTATTAAACTCGTACGCATTATGTGGCATAGAAATTTACGATGCTTGTTGAAATCTAATATAAATAGTACAAAGGAATCCTCTCTCTTTTTCACCCTAGAGAATAAAAGCTTTCAGTTTGATCTAACGCTTTCTTCTCGTGGACTATGCTGTAGAACGCATACCTTGCACTGTACTTCTGCGTCAATAGCTGGACATTAAAATAAAAAAAAAAATGTTTCAATATATGAACAAAAATCAAGATCATTAATTAAAGTGACAAGAGGTGTGACGTTGCCTTCTTATTTAGGTCAACAATAGTTGCTCAGGTGTTGTATAAATTCAAGTATTTTCTATCTCAATAAGAAATGTGTTTGTCCCTTTTGATAAAGATTATGACACTTTAAAAACACAGACGATCTTCATTTCAACGATGTATATTTTCCCTTCAATGTAGCCTATAGTGCTTAAATGTTCTTTTTAATTCATAATAACGTAACTCAGCAGCTAGAAAAAGTGAAAAAGAGTACTTTATTGCTATTTCAAAAATTACGATATTTAACATTTAATTTAATTGTTATTTTATTTGTGTTTTTTGCCAATTTAGTAAGGTATTTTGAAAACTAGACTATGGGCAGGAGTTCATCCTACTCCTGCTCAAGATGTCTTCTCATGTTAGATGTAATTTCTAGAGAATTGTCATTATTTCGAAGTCATGCTCAGGTACGACTTGGTTATTGAGGTTCTAGGGTAGTCTTGGTACGACCTATGTTTTTTATAGTAAGTTATCACCAAGAATATATGCGATAAATACCACTAAGTAATTAGAAAGTAGTGAAGAACAGAATCTATTTATCCGAACATTGTTATAGCTAAAGAAATAAAATATTTCTTATTAACATCCCCAAATTTTATAAATAGATTTATATGAGTTTTCTAATATTTTTTTAAATAACTTATATTTCTATAGAGTAACGTTATCAAACATTTATGACTTTTTTTTACTAATTTTAATGCATTAAATTTCAGCAAATATCTTCGACAAATATGGTTAAATTCCTGTTTTATCTTACTTTTATTCGTTAAATTCGCTTTTCAAGAGTTGAAATATAATACATGGAATCAGAGATCATTAAATTTTTTATTTTTTATTTAAAAAAGCTAATAAAAATTGATTAATAAATTCCAATTGTTGACCACAATAAAACTTGTAATTATCATTAACTGAGCTTCTTTATCGCTTGAATACATGCTATTAATATTGCCAAGCTCATAAAACAATTAGCTAATTAAACAACCCATAATCGTTCTAATTTTACTTTGCAACTACTGCAGTGCATTTCCTGAGGACAAAAACGACAGCAAATGTTCTCAATAGAGCCATTAACGAAAAGCAAGACTTCTGTCTTGAGTTTTATAGTGCTTTGAAGATCGTATAGTTTCTAGTAAGATTATGAAACTGAAGTAAGGTAACATGTAGAACACAATTAGCATTTTAATACTTGTTGTTCGCGTAAAATGCTAATACTTTTCTAGTCACAAGAGCCTGATGTTGATCTATAGAAAATTTTAAGAGTAATAAAAGAGATAGAGATTGAGGTACTTTATTTTCAACTTTATGCTTCTGATGTTTGAAAACGTGTTCGAAAAAAATACATGCTCTCCTTTAAATATTTTTAAATATAGACAGTTAATTTATGTCGTATGTACTTGAATTTAGCTTCATAGAGTTTTTCTTGTAGGGGGACTAGATAAATGTATACCGTTTATTTTATTTGAATAATAAATTTAGAAAGAGCATACGGTTGAGAGTACATTATTTGACTAAAACAATATATACATGAATCCGAACATGCTACAATATTTATGCATCTATTGTGCCGAGTTGTAGATGTATTACTTTACTGACTTAGATACTTATTATTACTATATTTTTATAAACTCTTGTATTTTTTTTTTAGTGAGGATGTAAATTAATCAATATATTGAAATACCTTATTTATTTGATTTTAAATATTATTTTCTTAAAAAATTAACAATCTCTTTTCAAAATTTTGTTTTCTTAACTGGGTTGAAATCCTATTTCAGAGAAATAAAATTTATAGCCAGTATGAGGTCTCTGTACTGTTATTATAATAATTTTAAAATACAAGCATAAAGTTATATTTATGTGATCACATGATATTATGAATTAAAATAGTAATATCCCAAATTAAGTATATTTAGTAAAACAAATTTACGATGGATAAATATTTTTTTAGTAAAATAGCATTATCAACAATATAGAGATGTATAAAATTATTAAATCTATGGACAGCAAATGAGATGCCAACTTCCTTTAAAGAAAATTATGATATATATTAATATGAGTTATTTATTAATTATATTTGTAATAGTTTAGTTAGTTTGTAAAATATAAATAAAACTTTAAATGATTGCACTTATTTAACTTCGATCTTTGACTTAAATGCATGACACTAAGACATTAAATAGATTAGTACACTTCAATAATTATTTATTTCCTTTTTCTTAGTAGTACTGTCGATTAGTGTCAATAAAAGACTTGTTGTTCGGAACAATGTTGATATTTTACTAATTTAACCTTAAATAACTAAGCATTCTCCTAGTAGATAACCGATGGTCAGCAAGTACTTGCTGCAATCAATGTTTCATTTTCGATAATACCACCTCATTCATAATAGACTCCACTTAATATAAATTGAGTGAAATCCAGCGATACATAGTTATAATTTTATTACTTTTAGGGCTATGGACTCATGCCGCTTTTAGAATGTTAGAAGTATACCGTGCAGATGTTTGAGATAGCTGCCATTCAAAATAAACATTGAATTTTCAAAGGCCATGTGAAACAAATTACATTTAAGATGAAGTACAAGATTCGTATACTTTCGGTTTATGTAAGAAGAGTCCTGGGATATGGCAGAGACGTATAACGACTGCAACAAGTTTATTTGGGAGAGACAGCATTTTAACATCACATGTAAGTGAACAAGCTGATTTGTTTTTACCATTTCCATTTTAGTCGAAAATTTTCAAATCTGCTTAAATTATGTCTCATTTTGGTTTGAAATGAAATGAAGGAAACAAAAAAATGTTGTTTTTAATTGCTATTATATAGCTGAGCTTATTTACAGAGAAATTGATTTAAGTTTAAGATTATGCTAGGTTATTCATTTTTTCAATACTCGATATTGACTAATAGAACTTTGATAAGTTTTATCATTAAATGTAAAATTACACCATAATGGATAATCGGTTATTGATTATATAAAAATGTTGATCTAGCTTTACGGAGCTATATTAGTTGATAGAAGTAAGGCAGATGGTTAATATATATATATATATATATATATAAGATATATGATATAAATTATTCATATTATATATATGCATTATATTGTAATATATAATAACGTAAACGAGTAAAACCTGCGAATAAATCCAACATGTGGCTTTATTTTAACCAACAAAATAGTTCTTAATTTTAATTAATACTCCACAAGTTACCAGAGAACTTATATTCACTAAATTCTTTCACAACGTTGTACCAGTATGCCAAGTCATGAGGATGGTATCTGAGCTCTCTTGTAACCTCCATGATATCACATAACCAAACGGGACACACCATCTCCATTCATTTCAAGGTACCTTCATTATTCTGAACGATTGATCCTTGATATAATTATGACTCGATACTAATGGTTTCACTTGAACACTACAAACCACGAAGCTCGTGACTATTTAAATACCAAAGATTCTGGAAGGTTGACTATGAATTATCGATTTGAGCATTATGAATTACTTGTTTTTTCAGAAACATTTTACAGCAGGAAAATAATAATGCAATTTTCTAATTTCACCTCAGGTTGAAGTATAATTCTCTTTTATGATAAGATGAAGTGTAGTCTAGTGTAAAATATATATTGCAAGACCAGTCACTTGCAAAGCAAGAGTTCAACATTCGGAAAATAGGCCACAGCCTATGCATACCTGAGTTACAGTTTTAATCATAATAAAGAGATCACATTTGTAAAAGGTGGGTGAAACCGAGAGGTCACGGTTGCGAGTACGCTGCCGTGTTGTTTCATCGTGTCGTAGGTTCCAGTCCTTATGTAACTAAAAACATGTCTTGTAACATAAGTGATGCCCATTAAATTTGTCGATGCTCCAAGTCCTCTCATTGGTTTAGTGTGGAAGTTTGGACTAGGGTGTACTATCTTAGATACCGTCCTCGTCACTTGACCGAGATTCAAAATTATGAGGTCTATTAGCAGTAGACCTCATGTACCTTCTAATTTCAAAGTTAAAAAAGAGTCAGTAAATCACATCTATTAAAGAGGAAATATTGTTGAATTTAATGAGCTTATGATTTCATAATTGGGCATGTTTGAATATTTATTTATGTAACATAAAAGATGAATCGAACTAAAAAATATTGTGTAATAAATATAAGCTGTTCTGAGTCATGCATTACAGAGCAAATGTCTATGAATTCCTATAAATTTAATCCTTACTTAATAATATTATAATATATGAGAGAATCTGAAAAACTTATTTAGTAATCTTGCCACAACACACATATCATGACTAGCTATAATTAAACACGCAATGAATGTCAAAATTAAAACGGTGAAAACTAGCCTAAATGGCTGATTTTTTTTTAAGCAAGTCAAAATGTCATACAAAGTCATGTAAGTTGAGAGAAATAAAAATTCTTGAATTTTTTTATAAATGAATTCTAAATAAATCGTTAAAAACTCATTTTTCTAGCAAAACATAGACATTTTTTTCTTTCGTAATTGAGAAAAACTGCAATGTGTCTTCCAAAAGCCTTTATAAATACATTAAGTAAATAAATTTAGTTTTATGAAACATATGCATCATAATTTTAATCTCTGTCTCCCATGTTTTTATTCGAAATGCTTACAAATTGAGCATTGGAGTTGAATAATCACCGAATTAGAACGTTCATTAATTTAAATAAGATCAAGTTAAATACTCCAATAGCCTCAAATAGAATAGAACGCATCTGAATTTCCCAAAGTATACTAAACGCAAAATAGGTCAGCGTACCTGCTCTAGCTCAAATTAATTCACACAAAAGCGTATCTATATTATTCCCGTAATGCAAACGACAAACGGTTCTCTGCTATCACACTTTTCGCATCTAGAGAAGAGAGAGAAAGATGGAAAATAGGGAAAGAGCATTGGTTTCTAGTCATCATTAATTCCTCATCATTATGGACTAAATGGCGTCGCACCGGAAAAGATAGTGTCTCGATTCCTGGTTTTCCGGTTCACTTGTCGATCCTGTGTTCGTTAAAATGATACAAGAATCTTTTTCCTGAAACCTAGATCAAGAGATGTATTTAAATTTATATAAGCGTCATTTGCATTGTGTATACAAGCGGGAATTTTCTACATTATCCCTATTGATTTGATGGAATTTCAAATTCCATGTAAATGAAATCCGGATATCAAAACCATTTAAATGTATAGAAACTATTTTAAACTTAGTTTCGTTGAACCATGATAGTAGGCGACAGATATTTGTATATAAATTGCGTGGGAAGTTCAATTAAACATTCTTAGCAATTGTTAGTAGTTTCAAAAGCAGTCCGAAACAATACACGATAGTTTCATATAGCGGCTGATATAGAAATGACAACTGTGATTTAAAATTAATAATCTGATGCGTATAAATAGCATAAATTTTGTAATGGTATGATAATTAGATCACTTCTGAAAACTTACAATATTTATAAAGTACGTTAAATAGTGGTTTCTATATATATATCGCATCATTTACATTTAATTTTATTGTTAAATATCTTTCTTCATCTCTCTGTATAAAAGGAATAGTTTGTATGTATGTATGTTTGTGTGGACGACATAACGGGAAGGCGTTGAAACATGAAACTTAGAACGTGGAAACTATGGGTGATTACCTGCATGATGTGTATACCGAGAAATAATTTTTTCTAAATACGCTTAAAAGTTTTTCAAATTTAATAATAAGTTTGACAATAAGACAGTGAGTGAATGTTGAGATTTATATGAGGAATTCATCTGTAGTTTATGTTATGATAATTTATATCTCTGTGATCTAGACGTTATTTATAAAGTTAGAAAAGGTAAAAATTAGGTGACAAAAAAAGGGATCGAAGATATAGAAGATTCTCTTGGATATCCTAGAGGAGCATCACTCATGTTTATCTAAGACAGCTAACTCTACAGGAAAGAAAAAGATTATTACATTATTTTTTGGGGTCATGGTTCCCGCCTGAAGAAGGTGAACCTGAGAGTACTTATGAG
>BMAW01048893.1:236-37652 GCA_019974015.1 Nephila pilipes
ATTTCTATTAGTCATATTATAAATATTTTAGATATTCACCAAATTAACTTTTCAAATAAAAAATTTCATTTGTCATACTAAATATGTTTATTTTTTTTTTTTTAATAATAGTACAAACTCTTACTCTTAACACCAGTAATCTTTGACTAGATAATGAAATGATTAATAAAGCCAAATTTGTACAGTGTACACATGAAATTACTGTAACTCAATAGAAATAATAATCAAATACCTTAATCACTTATTACAAAACTTTTACTGCTAGATTAAATAAAGGTGGCAGCAGTAGCCTAGTGGTCATGGTTTCGGACTTGTGGCCGGCGGTTTTCATTGATTGGCAGGTTTGAGCCTTGATGCCACTTAAGACCTGCTGTGTAGCTGGGGTTGATGCAAGTTAATTCTGTTGGCGCCCAAAGTCCTCTCATTGGCATGGTTTGGAAGTTAGGAGAGGGGGTGCCAGCTCAGGTGTCATCCTCGTCACTTGACGGAGGTTCAAAATTACAAGGTCTGTCACCAATAGTCCTCATGTTGCTTTTAGTGCAATGTTAAAAAAAACCAAACCAAATTGGTTGAATGAAGCATGTAACAAAAAAATATTGAACTAAAAATTAACTAATCGTGTGAGAGTGTCATATTGACACATAGGTATTGAAGCAAGTTGAATTTAATACACTATAGATAAGTGAATAACTTGATTTATTAACAGACTAAGAGTTGTTACATTATTTAACTCTCTCAGACTGAAAACACATGGGTTTATATATTACGTGAAAATATTCCTGAACACTGCTCTGGAAATGTAAAGAATATTCTGGAAGGTTATTGAAATTATGGGAGAAAAGAGAGAACAATTAAACAAAACTTTAACATGCAACTTTAATGTTTTTAGCACTGGGTTTTGAAACCCCACAGACTCTTGTTCTGTAGACAAACACTTTACCTCGGCACCATCAGTACTTGTAAGCTTCATAACAATGTTAATAATTTTTTCCCTGAACCAAAGTGCTTAACTGAGACTGATGTATGTTGTTATTATTTAAATTGCAAATTCCAGACTCCCAAAAAGGAGAATTTCACTTTCTGCTATTAATTTAGTCCTAGTATTTAATATATATATATTTTAAGAACAATATGCTTAAGATAGCCACAATAGCCATGGAGGTCATGGGCATGAACTCGCGGCCAGCCTCATTTCCATCACTAAAACTCGCAGTGTAGCGGAGTTGATGTAGGTTAAATCTATCAAGGCCCCCAAGTCCTCCCATCAGTGTGGTGTGGAAGTTTGAAGATGGAGATGCCAGCTCAGAGATGTCTTTTTCGTCATTTAACTGAGATTCAACATTAAGACATCTGTCACTGAGAAAAAGAATTTGCCCAGTAAATTTACTCTTTATTAATTATTCTAAAAATATAGTTTAATTTGTTGTTTCTATAATCTTCGTGCAATGTTGTTCATAAAATTTTATTTAAAGCAACAATTTATTCTTCAAGTTTTTTTAGGTTGAAAGAGGGAGACACAATTTATAATTTTGATACATTAAAATGTTTTTTTTTTTTTTTAAATGGTGAAATTATTCACTTTAAGATTGTCTTTAATTTAAACAATTTTTTATATACTATAGATCCTGATCAAAAGTTTTCTGTTGTCCATTCATTCTTAAGAGTAACTAAAGATTTTAGCATCTGATAATTTTTTTCAATTATAGAAGATGAAATAATACCATTTAAGAAAGAAGAGCTTGTTGATTACATATTATCTGGAGGTGGCACAATTCTTGATAAATTTGATGATGTTCAGGTAAGTTGTAAAATACTTGTACACTCCTATTGATGAGTTTTTAAGCTATATATTTGATGCAATACTAGATTAATAAAATATTTTAATATATATCAATTTTTTTTAAGGATTGTACTAAGAAAAATATCTTCTTACTTGCTAATACATATCTCAGAACAATGAAATATATACAGTGCATAGCTGCTGGGATTTGTTGCATCAAACATCACTGGGTCCAGAATTGTTGTTTTAAAGTATGTTCATTTTTGTAAAATTTTAATATAAGCTTTATTTATATGTTATATTGAAAAGTAAAATATCAGCATATTACATATGGATAATTGCTGATGAACAGTTATCCTTTATGAGTGACAGTTGTTAAATTAATAAATCATCTTTAGATTGTATTTCTCAAAATATCTTAGGTGTTTAGCAGAAACATTTGTGTTATTTCTATGGAATCCCTCTATATTATATATTCTGTTTATTATACATCAATAGATAAATAGGATAATTTCCTTTATATATATATATTTCCATTTTAAGCAAGAAGATCTTTAAGAATAAGGTTTTTAAAAAAAAAATCAGTTATATTTTATACACAATAATAATTATCACTTATACACAACTGAAGCTGCCTTTGAATCACATTTGATTTTTAATGTTTACTGAAGAAAGTAAAGCATTGATATTTATGTAAATGTTTCATATCATGTGATAACATGAGACAAAAATATTGGTGTTGTAGTACATGTCTTGTTCTTATGAGCGCTAAACATTGAATGCTACAGAGATCAAGTAAATCATGGAATTAAACTAATTAAGGCTTTTTATATCAAATTACATTACAACTTCAAAGGGTTCGTAACTTGTGCAAATCTTTCTTCTTTATTTTTGCAATGAAAAATAAAGGTTCATGTGATGAATTTTGGTTAGATGAGAAGTGAATATTCTGTTTCAATCTTTCAGGTTTTTTTTACATTGGTTTAGAAAATAGATGTTCTAGGAAGAACTTCAAAAACGTTTTTGCATCCAAAGAAAATGTTGTTGATTATATGCAAGTTTTCTGCTGATCTTATTCACTACACATTCCTTTCATGAAGTAAAGTGGAAAATGCAGCAGAATATTATACACTTATGTGATCAATGCATGACCATATTACTCTTTAAGCAACCAACATTTGTGCATAGATATGGCAGGTTCTCCATCTTGGCTCCCTTTTAAATTTATAAGATTGCCCTACTTGTCTTATGAAGCCAAATATTCTGTTTCACAGAAATTTTTGTAACAATTTATTCTGCTGTGCAGTTGGTCTCGGAAGTTATTAATTAAGCTGATCTCAAAGCTATACTTAGGCCTTTGGCAACAGATTTTGTAATTGTGAGCTTTGGAAAAGCAATGTTATACCTGACTAAGTAACCCTTTAAATATTTGATCTTAAGATTTTCTCTTCTGAGACTATATTAAGACAAATTTTATACAGATAAATACTGTAAAATCTTGACTACAATAAACATTTTTTGCCTGCATCTGGGTCCGTTAAAAATGAGAATGTGTATTATACTCGTTTAAAAATTAAAAAAAAGTATTTAAACTATGAACACACAGCAGCTGTAAAAAATTGCTATAATATGCATGCTGCGCAAGTGTTCTTTTAAACAAATTGGAATTTACAGTACATGTCACATACACATACTTGTTGCTTATTACAACAGCACCAATAATCATAACTTGGACACAACAACAAAAGATTACCTGTGTTCTAGTGAAAGTGATTAAGACCGATAATTTGACAATATTGTTTGTTTTGTGCTAAAACTTAAGTTTTTTCTGTCGAATGTGACGTTTTCATTTCTTTTTATTAAAAATTTCAATTATGTTAATAAATACTTGTGCATTTTTTAAATAAAATATTTAAAAGTTATGGGTGCGTATTATATTCAAATTTTTTCCGGAAAATTTAGTGCCAAATCAAGCACTCATATTATACACATATTATTGTCAAAATTTTCTGGTACTTTTAAATGTTAATTTAACTATTTGCATTCTTTTCAAAATATTTTAAAATTTTAAGTTATTTTATGTGTTTGAAAATTGTTTAATTTTAATGTGTTACGTTTGAGATATTCAATTAATATCTTTCTAGAGTTTATGAATAAAACCAGGTGTAAAATACCCCCCTTATTCAAATTAGGCCTTTTTTTTTTTTATGCACTGCCTTTTTTAGATGTAAAATGGATCATTGACGTGGAATACTATTGCTTTGGGGTATGGTATAATATAAAAAAATCACTAATTAAGGTACAATTTTAAAAATGAAATCAGTAATTTAGGTTACAAAATTGTGTTTCATTCTTTAAATTCTCTTAAAGTTTCTCCTATAGATTACCATTTTTTCCAGTATTGAAGCCATTTTCACCCCAAGTGCTCTATCAACATGTAAATTTACTGAATTGTAGACAATCTCATCACTTTGAAAGATACAGTTTTTAACAAATATGTATATGACCTTGCCACCCATTGGCAACAATATATTAATGCTATTGGGTTTAATTTTAATCTAATGGCTGCTGTTCTCTCTCTTTGTTAATTCCTAATATTCCTTCTAAAATAAAAATTGTATAATGACTTGAACCAATATGTTAAATATATATATATAATTTGTTTGAGAAATTTTTACTATGTATATATACATATATATATATATGAAGAAAGTTTATTTCTATTCCCTAAAAAATAAAAAAATATTTTTATGATATGATGATAATCTTTATTAATTCGTATTCTTAAAATTTGTTTATGTTATTTTCAGGGAGAAGTTCTAAATCATGCCAGCTACATTCTTCCTGCTGGAAAATCATTGGTTAATAATCAAATTGTTGAATGGTAAGTATATTTTTAAAAATTCGAATACTCTTTCTCTACTTATGGCTTATACATTGCCTGAAATATAATTATATCCAGAGCATTTCAAAAAATGATTTTTAAAAAAATTCTAAAATTACACTAATTTAACCTATTTGAATGTTGATATTTTAATTTAATGATTTTGTCAAAACAACTTGTTGCAATTTATTAAAAAAAAAAAAAGAGAGAGAGAGAGAGAGAGAGAGTAATTTTGATTCAGGAGGACAAGTATATATCTTCTTAATCTTTTGCATAGCTTTTTATTTGAGATTGAAAATAATTAACATTATGATTTGTTTATCAATATCTACTTTTTTTCTGTACAGAGAGCATTTTATATTATGCATGTTTTTCAGATGCTTATTTTTCATTAATTCACTAGTATTAATACCATTGGAATAAGTACTTAAGATGGTTATTGCGTAGTAAAAAATGCATATCAATGATTATGCAAAGCAAAGTTTACTAAAATGTCTTTATTATTTTATTTTAATTATCTATAATTTATTATATATATATTATAGATAATTAAACTAAAGTAAAAAAGATAACTTGTATGCAGTAATAACTTTTAAATCTCTCTTTAATGTTAAATATAAAATAAAAGGTTGGTTTGGACACAATTTCCTTTAAATTATCTTTGGAAACTAGGGTTTTTCCTTAATGCGTGATATTTATGATTTTTAAAAGTTAAAAGGAAAACATTGAATATAGCAAGTATGTAGTGATTTTTTGAACAGTCATTAAACATGACTTGAAATTATTTTTATGATATTGGAAGGGGGTTATATCTTATTGCTAAACTATGTTTTATAATTTTATAGGAAAATTCTTTATGACAATAAAAATCTTAAGTAAGAGTTCTTTTCTCCAAAAAATGGGAATTAAAATTAAAACTTTTGTCGTTTTGCTTCAAGTTTGATTTTTTTAAAAATATAAGTGGTGTATATCTTATATTGTTTGGGAATGCTTGTGTCTCTAGGCATGGAAAAAATGATGTTTTAAAAGGATTGAAGTTGTCTCTTATCTCAGGACCAGATAATCAATTTGTACAAACTTGGGCTCCAGTCTTACTTGCAGCCAAAGCAGACTTTGTTTTAAAGTGGAATCTACCTTCATCAAAATCAGGTATTTTTAATTTATCCATTTTGATTATTATTATTTAAGAAGATATTAAGTTTTTTATATAAACTTTTTTTTTAAATAGAATATTGTTTAGTTAAATATTGTCCTTCTTAAAATTCTGATGATACTTGTTGGATTCCTTTTGTAATGTTGTTCTGATATTTATTTAGTGTAAGGAATCACAAATAAATTGATTAATGAATTCTTATTTTCTTGTTAAACTAAAATATACATATATTTAACTTCGCCCTTCTGAGAAATTTCAAGTATCTTTTTATGTTATATAATCAGTTTGCTTGAAACACAGTAGTGTAATATCTGTTCTGTTTGATCTTTCCATTTTGATATTAATATGAATTTAGTGGCAACAACAGTTGCAGAGAATATCAACTATAAAATGCCTGAATTGTGATTTGAATTTGTTTCTTTCTCAATGCAAATTTTTTTTATATAATTTTGTGTTTTAATAAATGTGACGATGAATTATAGTTAGGATGGGAATTTCTATTATTTTCAATAACCTGTTCTTACCTGTTCTTGTTCATTTTAAAAAAATTGTTATTCAATTATTCTTCAGATTATTTGATTAAAAACTTAAAGGATATTTGAACAAATTTATAACACTATTTTCTTACTACATATAATTCCTGTAAACATTTGAAGAAATATCAAATTTGCTGAATTTTAGGGGGAGGGGAATCGTGTTTTGCATTTAATTAATGTTAAATGTATTATTTTCTAATTTTATCAATGAATGGTGAAAAAAGTATCTTCGGTAATTTCTAAATGTGAGTATTTTTTATATATTTACACACACACACACATATATATGTAGGTTAAAGTCAGGAATTGGGTGTCGCCTATGAAAAGATAACCACAAGCTAATGGATTCAAATGGAGAAAGCAAATTTAAACTGAATGATAAGATAATAACTTTATGGAACAGTTTACAATATTTAAGTGTAAGTAACAATAAAGAATGATAATGAAGATGTATGAGTAATTATATTTTAAATTATGGTAACACAATTTGTAAATATATATAAGTATAATTTTAAATTATTGCAAAAGAATTAAATATAAATTATAATTATTTTTAAATAATTGTGTGTGTTATAAATAAATAGCACTAATCCCTAAATAATATTATACATATTATAATAATACGTATAAAAATATTAATTTCTTCAATAAAGAGAAATGCTGTGAAAGAAAAATTTGATGAAAATGCATGTATCTTTTTTAACAGTTCTTCAGTGTGGGAGTTAACTTTCATTATAGAAACCAGGAAGGTGTTAAAATGCTTATTTGGACTGCTGGTTTTTTTCCCCACATAAACTCCCTATCGGTGGCCGGTGGTTTTCCGACCAAAAGAAGGGGGAGAGATTTCATTGGTGAACTTGATGCTGCAGAGTTGTTTTGAACCCTGGACCAGTGGGTCCGAAGTTGACGGTCCTGCCAATCAGGCTGAAAAGACATCTCTTCTGGCTGGTTAAGTAAGGCCTTTTAACTTCTAACATTGTTGAAGAGAGTCACTGCATACTCCCCCTTCCGTATCATTGTGATGATACGAAATAATCAGGGAAGTGAACATTACGGCTATAATGAGTTTGAGGAAGAGTTCTCTTGGCTGGTGTGTCGAGTGATAATTTTGTTGTACTAGAAGTGATGTCTGAGTCAGTATTGGGCATAAATGCAGGTTTCACTCTATCAATGGAAATAGTGGAATTTTTTCCATTAACGTTGACTTTGAAAAGTTTATCACTGCGTTTTAACACCAAGAATGTTCTGTCATAGGGTGCTTGTAGTGGCTGACGAACTGAGTCTCGCCTCACAAATACATATATGCACATTTTTAAGTCTTTGTGCACAAATACAGCTTGTTTTGCATGTGAAATAGTTGGTTTGGGTTTAAGTTGCTGCATGTAATGACGAAGTTTTTCAACAAGCTGGGCTGGATCGCTGTTTACTTAAGTGTAGCCGAAGAATTCTCCTGGTAATCTAAGGGTTTTTCCATACACCAATTCAGCCGAAGTACAGCCTATATTTTCTTTCAAAGATGTTCAAAGACCGAGCAAAATAGTGGGAAGAACTTCCGTCCATTTGTCAGTTGCGGGGCGCATTTATTGCTGCCTTTAGTGATCAGTGAAACTCTTCTATCAGTCCATTGCTTGAAGGGTGGTATGCAGTTGTGGGTATTCGTTCCACAAAAGTGGTTTGGCAAGAGCTATAAAGAAGCATTTCAAATTGGCGTCCTTGATCCATAATAATAATAGAGCGAACACCAAAAGGAGCTATCCAATTGGAATAAAATGCGTCAGCTATTGTTGTAGCTTGGTTATCAGGAAGAGGTGTTGCTTCTGCCCATCTTGTGAAGGTGTCGTTTGGCAATCAAATAGTAAGTAAATCTTTTTGAAGGTGGAAGCGGCCCAGTAATATCCAAGTGAACATAATCAAAACATGTCACTGAATTTTTGGGGTTGTGCTGAAGTATGTTGATGCACCTTAGAACGTTGGCAAGGGATACATTGTTTAGCCCAATGTTTATGCTAGGCCATCTTTTGGTAAGATCATGCAAAAAAACATTAGGCCATCTTAAGCCCAATGTTTATGAATCTTTGTTTATGCTAGGCCACATGTAGTGGCTACAAACTAATTTCAAAGTAGTTTTATTTGCTGAGTGAGCTAAATTGTGGATGCAATCAAAACAAATTTCCTGAATTTTTCAGGTATGTAGGGACGTGCCATATTAGTTGATAAATCACAGTATAATTTCACATCAGATTTTGGAAGTTTAACTTTTTTCAAATTTAAAGAATTTTCGGAATTTAATAAATTTGTTAATTCCCTATTATTTGTTTGTGATAATGCGATTTCGTGATAATCAACTGGACCTAAAAGTCGGATCTTATTAATACGCGATAAAGTATTGGTGACAATATTCTCGGTACCTTTAATGTATTGAATATCTGTTGTGAACTGAGAAATGAAATCAAGTTGTCTATTTTGTCACAGTGAGCATTTTACAACCATAGTGGCAACTCTCTTCTACAACAATGTTAGAAGTTAAAAGGCCTTACTCAACCAGCCAGAGAAGATGTCTTTTCAGCCTGGTTGGTAAGAGCATGCAAAAAAGCAACCAGTCAACTTTCCTTCGGACCCACTGGACCAGGGTTCTTAACAACACTGCCGCACCAAAATCAATTCTCTCCCCATCCTCGGGGTCGGAAAAAACACCCTGCTGAAGTGGTGACTCAGAACTTGAACACTAGATGGCAGCACAGCCTATACCTACTGATTGTATATGCCCCCAACGCAAAAACACTTGCCTCTGCACTTCTAAGACAAATGCACTCAAAATCACGACTAGCGATACTCCGGCTCTGGTGCACGTGTCAATGAGACCCGCCACTCAACACGAAACAGTGGATGATTCAAAATGGAAACTGTCCCAAGCAAAACTAAATTCAGCAGGGAGGGGATGTATATCAATTGCAGTAATGGCTGAAAAAATCAAAAAAAGCAACCTTCTGAACAAACCATTGATTCGTATCATCACAATGATATTGAAAGGGGAGTACGTAGCGACTCTCATTAACAACAACAATATCAAAAGTTAAAATGCCTTACTTAACCAGCCAGAAGAGATGTCATTTCAGCCTGGTTGGTAAGAGCATGAAAAAAAGCGACCAGTCAATTTATCTTCGGGCCAACTGGACCAGGGTTCGAAACAACGCTGCTGCATCAAGATCACTTATGAACTCTCTCCCTTTCCTCAGGGTCAGAAAACCACAGGCTGCAGAAGTACTAATCAAATTGCACCATACACTTGCATCGTTCGTGTTCAGGGTCCTTGCTTTGTTCATAGAGCTCTACAAACCCTCAATGGAATTTGTCTGAACACCAGTTTCCGGAACCTTTAAGCAAATGCTGTGGTTGACAGCAAGATGATTTAAGATTTTTCCTATAACAGCCATATGACTTCCAGTAGTCTGAAATAATTGTTGTTCCTTGTTCTTTACTCTCTTTTATGGATGATAGGAGTGTTTCCTTGGATCTGTTGTCAACAGCAGGTGGAAAAAACTTATCAGAACCCTTTTGTACTCTTCCCTACATACATGTTCCATACATTCTTCTACCATGATTGAACTTGCACTTCCCAAACATAGTTTCATCTATATAAACAATTTCATGAGGACCCCCCAAGCATACTACTTTTGATGACACACATATACATGCACGCTTCTTTGCAAAAACTCATCCAATCCATGACACTTCTCCTAGATATACCTATCTCAAAAGAAATGATACCACACTTGGCCTTTCACACCCACATATTCATCATCAGAAATCTCACTTATATTCAGCTTACTTTCTTCAAGCCTTCTGTTCTTTCTCACTTATCTTCTAATTTGATGTGCATTCATTCCTCTTCCAGCATTCCCAAATATCTAGTGTTTACTTTTTCTGAACCACACACATTCCATTCATGCAGACTAACCATTCCACCTTTTTCACAATTAATATTTTACCCATGCACAACTGTAACACATTCATTTGCAACTTATATTAATTTTTTATCAAAAGTAGAGATATCAAGGTGTTGCGTTTGTCCATTGTTACTTGACTATTTTACCATATCTCAATTTAATATATTAAACAAAAGCTACAATACTTTGATTGAAGACACACAAGATTAAATTAACAAAATTATTTATTATCAATGCAGAATATCCAAGATTGCTCTCTGAAACTCAAACCTGACTCACAGTCCTAATTTATGTTTTAAAAAATCTGTCTCTTACCAGTTGGAAAGTTGAAACCTTCTTCAACAGCAAGTATGTAGATTAATGCTTTTAGGAGAATACACAAAACCAACAGAATAATTTTAAGCTCTGTAGCAATGCTCTGACTGCCAATCCTTATCCTATCTCTCCTTTTTTTTTCCCAATTGATTGCATATCATTATACTAAATCTCTTCATGTCTATCTTAATCTAATTTATCTAATCGCATTTCATTTCAGTTGGGAAGAAATTGTAATTTTATATGATTCATCTCGGTAAAAGTCCCCTAGGTTAGTGAAGAGAAAATCACGATTAGCCCAACATAACAAGGATTACATCTAATTAATCACCATATTTAAATTGTCGCACCCAAAAGTTGCCAATCACCATGAGGCACCTGATACTTCACTTGAACCAAAAAAAGAATATTAAATTGTTTTTATATCATAAAAGGTATTGTGAATTTTAGGCAAAAATATTTAATATTTTTACAGAAAAAAATCGGCTGAAAAATTCTGCTTCTAATGCTTTAATATATAATGCATAAAATATACTCTTGATAAAACACGCAAAATAATATCTACATATGTTATATATTAGTTTGTAGTATCTACAGATATTAACTACTATGTTAATAAACTTATTTAATTATTTTCTGTTTTTGGTAAAAGGAACAAATTAACAAAGGTATACGTGAAATATATTAAAAATTTGAATTCATATTCAACTCTTATTTGCATACCTAATACACATTAATAAGAATCAAAATAATAAGAATAAAAAATTATTTGTGAATCATTATGAGATTTGATCAAATTCATCAATAACACATCAATCAATAACTCCCGAGACTAACATTGAAAACAACATTTTTTTTGCAAAATTTTTTTTTATTCATCAACATAACACCTTTTGTTAATCACCTTTTAGGGTGATACAATCGTTCCAACGCTTTTCCAAATCTTTTTTTTTTTTTTTTTTTTTTTTCCCCCAAAAATTTTTTTTTCCCCGCAAGAAATCTTTTTTGTTGTGAGTAAATAGCGATAAACAGCTTTCTGAATCATCGACTCGTTGCTGTTTTTGTTCCATCGAAAGCAATCGCGGCACCCCCTTGGAAAAAACCTTTTTCATGCTCAATTTTTCATGAAGGATAGTAAATACACTTCCATATGATATCTGTGTCATCTCAGCAATCTCACGGAGCTTCACTTTACGATCTTTCATTATAATTTTTGTCACCTCACTCACATTTTCCGGTGTAACGGTTTCCACAGGTCTACCCGAGCGTTCTGTGTCATTTGTGTCGGTACGACCACTTTTAAACTCGGCAAACCACCGACAAATCGTTGCTTTTGATGGACAAGAGTCCGGGTAACATTTTTCAATCCATTGTTTCGCTTGCACGGTGTTTTTACCCATTAAAAAACAATGTTTTATCAGAACACGAAACTCGGTTTTTTCCATTTTTTAAACAAACTACAAAACGACTTTACTCCAACCTCGATAACTCAGCTGTTTCTGGTCCGATCGACTTAAAGTTTTGACACGTTTCAAGCAAAGGTTAGTACTCTAGAAAGACCTGGTTACTGGTTTACTACGAGCACCATCTCTGGGTTAGTCTCGGGAGTTATTGATTGATGTGTTATATATAAATTATTTCGCATCAGTATATATAAACCTGCTATAATCGAACATCTTTTAATTAGTCTTGCATTATAAACTCAAAAATGGTTGTTGACAATTAAAAATATTCTTTGGAAAAATTATAAATGCTTTTTATGCTTTCTAATTCATATGTAATTAAAATAGGAGAATTTTAGAATTATTCTGAAATTTAAAAGTCAAAAATACATATAAATGAAAAAGAATTCAGATTTTGATATTAATTTGGTGTGAAAATCAATTATGAAATGGATAAAAGAACAGGTTGGAGCTACCCATTAAAGTTCAGAATTGTTTACCTGAATCTTTATTGTTTCTCAACATCTTTTGGGAGTCTATTAGAAGACCTGCCAAAACAGATCTTCTAATTCCAAGACCCACTCTGCTAGGTTTTTTTCTTCCTGAAAAAGTTCTCATTCTGAGAAGTTTTCTCCTTCAATATAGTTCCCTTGGAGCCATTCGATCTAGATCTTTTATTCTTATTGCATCCTCACTGCGGAGAGCTCTATAAAATTCCTGCTTTTCGGACTGAAGGACCAAAAATTTGGTTTTATCGAATGAAAGTACAATTTAAAATTAATGGATTAGTGTCTGAGGAACTAGATTCAGTTATATAATTTCACAGATGAAGTTGAAATTTGTTGAAAATATTTAGCACATTATAACTAGCGTTAATGCTAATAAATATCATATGGCAAAGGAAAAATTACTTTTAAAAAAAAAAGAAATATTTAGATTAAAAGATCTATTGCAGAAATCAAGGTTTTGGTGCTTTGAGGCCAAGCTATAACTGTTACAAAAAGTGTAATCTTTGGCAGCTGTTGGCATATCCAATAAAGTGTTGAAAACTTTGCCTGGATTAAGGAGTTTTCAATAAAAAAGGAGCAATAAAAATATTCTAATAGTTAGCAATGAAGAATTACAGAAATA
Organism: Nephila pilipes; assembly: GCA_019974015.1. Classification (NCBI taxonomy): domain Eukaryota; kingdom Metazoa; phylum Arthropoda; class Arachnida; order Araneae; family Nephilidae; genus Nephila; species Nephila pilipes. The sequence goes on from BMAW01048893.1 coordinate 13,425, forward strand.
GATTATTATGGCCAATGAAATTCAGGAACTTAATTCCAGGAATTGAACTGTATATGTCCGGGAAGATTTTGGACAACTAAACAAAGCTTCAATGACTCAAATTTGCTACCAAATACTTTGATGACGGAGAGCATGATCGAAAAAAATCTGTACATTAGAATACAAAGTGAAAAAATTGAACTGACTGCCAACCTAGACAAAGAAACCAAGTTAAGAATGAAATACATACCAAGGAATTAGCTGAAGCAAATCACATAAGTGATATAATCTGAATGGGAAATTATGCTATTATTTTACATTATGTGTAATTCAGGAGAAATACAAACCTCCAGTCTCAGGAAATATCTGAAAAACAGCTGTAGCAATAATGGCTAACTCAACTACTGAAAAATTTAAAGATTACCTCAACTTCCGACTATTTGTCTAGGACAAAAAGACGGGCTTGGTTTCATAATTGATGGTGTAGTGGATGTAAATTTGATTCCCAATGCATCAAGCAATAAAATCAACTTATTTCAAACTGTATACCACTAATGAAACCAAAATAATATCTTATAGTATTATAAAATTATAGTACTTAGTTTAGCACTTAGACAAGCATTCCAATGGCCTTGCATTGTTGTTGATATTTAAAAAAAAGATATAAAACTTGTTTATTTTTTAAACCATTTTAATTTGATTTTATGCTTGAAGGTCAAACAATTGATAAAACAACTATTTTCGTTTCAACTATTAGTTTTCAGAGTTGCTTTATAAATATCTTGATATAATGAAGCCTGCACAAAGTGTTACAACAACATTGTAAGGTATATTTTTACATAAGGACATTCTGTTTATGCAAGACAATGTTAATCAAAAACCCCCCCCCCCTTTTTTTTTTTTTTTTGAAGTTGTAAAACAAGAATTAAAATTTGTTACACAATGATATTATAAAGCCTTCAAAATCACTATAGGCTTAGTCCTATTCACCTAGTAACTACAAAAGATCAATCACTTTGACAATGCGGAAACTATCATAAATTGAATGATCAAACCATTCCTTATAGATACCCGATTCCATAAATGCACCTTATTCCACCCTATCCAGAGATCAAGGACTATCAACATGTTTTTTTGAAAAATTAAAAAAAATATATATTTTCAAAAGCATGAGTTTGAAGCATATTATCAGATTCCTATAGACGAAAATGATAAATAATCGATTGCACCTTTAACCTGCAATGATCACACCTTTCGGAACTTTTCAAATTTAATGTTATGAGTTTCGACCTGTGAAATGCATTCTCTACATTTCAATTATTCTTCGATGAAGTATTTTGATGACTTTATTTTCCTTATTGAGTTGATGTAATTGCATCAACATCGGAGGAGGGACATAGACAACATCTTAAATTAGTTTTTGAAAGACTTAATGAGTATGGACTCTAAATACTTCCAAATCTATCCTTGGAGTTGGAAAAATTCCAAGCTGTCTTACAATATAAGATGAAGAAATAAAGTATGAATTTACTAATGTCAAATCAAAAACTACACATACAATGAAGGAAAATTAGATTTTGTATTTAATATGAAGAATACACCACTTTGTATTTAGAATGATATTGCATAAGTTTTAAAATTATAGTATAAGAAGTATGTGTTGAAAGTTTTTTTTAAAAAAATGAATTTTAATATTTTTAATAATGGACTAAGTTTAATTGAACTCATTTTTGCTGTATATTAATCATTATATATTTGTATTAATTGAATCATATAATGTTATTTTGGGTGTTCAAAAAAATTAATTAAGGTTTTCTTTCTCACTGTAACACGGTTACTGGAAAGGGAATATTGTAGTGTTTATGTAGTAAAATTTTTTTATATTTTGATATTTAGCCTGAATCGAGTGACAACAGCCATTGCAAGAAATATCAAAAATAAAATGTCTAAATTGTGATTTGAGATTTATTCCTTCTGAATGCATAATTTTTTATAAAATATTGTCTTAAGTTATGGGGCATTGAATTGTAACTTCAGTAGTACTTTAATGGTATATGTAAAATAAAATTTTATTGTTAGAAGCAATAGGGATTTTGGGTTAATACGATTTTAGTCAAAGGAATTGATATAATTCATTTTAATTATATGTAGATTTGGATAATGCTTATAATGCATTATGAAAAAGTGTAATTTTATTCTGAAATGATAGGAATTACATGAACAACTATATTTTTAATTTTCCAAATAAAAATTTAATTCCTTTAACATTATCTTCATCTTCTGTTGCAGAATAGGTTCCTGTTATGAATCATTTGAAGGATACCAGGACATATGGAGGAAAATTAAATATTGAATTTAAAACACATACCTTTTTGGGATATTTATATTTTAAAAATTATTCTAGAGTTTAGGATTTTTGTGCTCCCAATAATAATAATTTAATCATTTTATTAAATTATATATTTTTTTTTTTTTTTTTGAAAATAAAGGTTTTCTTTCCATTTGAGTTGAATATGGATGTTATTTTTCAGATATTTTTGCATTTAGGTTCTATTTTTTAAAATAATATTCTAAAAATATAGTAAACCAAATGTTTTAATGATATTACTATATATTTACTTTGTAATTTTGGAAATTAAATTTTTTTTCTCTCTCTTTCATATAAAAAATTATTTTTTAAAACTTATGTATTACTTACAGAAAAAATATTTTATATTCACTATATGTGTGACTACCTTTTATTTAAGTATAAAAAATTTTGAACTGTATTGAGTAATAGTTTTCTTTAAAATGGTACCTAAATCAAATATATCTAAAAATTCATGTCCATATTCAACTAAGAAAATAACATTTGGACTCAAAAAATTTCTTTTGTTGTTCCATAAAATGAATAAAATTTCGATGTTACACACACAATAAAATCCCAGCTCTACTTATAATTTGAGAAGATATATATCATAAATACAAGGAGTCTTAGACATGGTATTCTACTTTCCTCCAGCATGTCCTGATACCCTAAGTTTTATCATCATCCTATTAAAATGACTTACTGGTATACACTATTAATTTCCATTGGAATCTTTAGATATGTAATATGTTCTATATTTCATCTGCACATTAATGCCAAATGTTCTTATGTTTATTAGGGTTTTATTTGTTGTGAAGAATTACTGATTTATATTTGATATTTTAAAATGTTACCTATGAAAGGAATACTTTTTTTGATTTTTAGTAATTTACTATGCTATTTAATTAATTGGAAATTTAGTAAAAATGTACAAATTTTTTTTTTATTTAATAGGTGGTTGCATATATGTTGATGTTCTTATCACTAATTCTCATTGTCCACCTGATGTTTTGGTATCTGCAAAACGAAGAAAAATTCCAATTGTATCATGTGAATGGATTATTCAGTCATTAATTGCAGGAAAATGTTTACCATATGATGCTCATCCCAAATTCAGGCATGATTCCAATGAGTAAACCATTCCATTACATTTGCCAAATGAAGAACTCGCACATTACATTTGACTGTGAAGGAAAGGTTTTGCATATAATTGGGAAATTCAAAATTATTTCCTGTTGTACAGCAAAACGATGGTGTTCAATTTGTAAAAGTACATTTGTTCATTTTCACTTTTAAGTTTATGAAGAAAAGAGAATATGCATATAGTTGATGTATTGTGCTTCTTTGTCTTTATGTATCCTCAAAATTCATGTGTAAATGTTTCAATTGTGTAGATGACCATAGCTTGTAATCTCTTGAATGAAATCATTTAACCTTTAAAACAACTTTAATTTGCATTAAATGAAAAATCTTTTGTAGAGGATTTTAAAATTTTCTTATCATGTGATATACCATTTGACATTTTAAAAATTTGACAGTTTTTGTGGTTTGTGAGTTTCTCACTGTACTGTGTATGATAATTTTAAATGTTGACACTCAATGTATATGACATTCTATGTTTGAACTGTGTGTGTAAACCATGTCAGTATCATTCCATTTTTGTTTTTGGTTTCACAAACTCTTAAAAGGTTTACTGTTTAAATCTGTACAGTAAAGTTGTATTGTTGAAAATGGTGAATGATTTTATTTTCTTTCCAAGAAAATTTTTTTTATTTGCTTCAGTTTAAAGGTAGTTCCCCCCCCCCTTTCTTTCTTTTAATTAAACTAGTTTGCTGATTTAAAATGATAATAGCTTTAAAAAAAAATTATGTGCTTTGTTTAAATATAGTATTTTGTCTAAGATATTTTTAAATATTGTTTAATACTAGTTAGACAGTCCATAATTTACAATATGAACAAAACATCTATCATATAAAACTAAATATATGGGGAAGAGATTTATCATTAAATAAACCTACAAAATTTTGAAATAATACCATATTTTTAAATTTTGCTCATTATAGAAGAATTATTTGATTTTCAAATCATATAAATACTATTGATAAATTCATTTCAATATATTGCTGCTATAGTCTTTTAGTATTTTTGGATTAAAGACATAATTTAATTTTTTTTTTTTTTTTTTAATCTTCATTTTTCTGTGAACTACCCAGTCTCTTAATTTAACATTAAAATTTCATTTGTTGTGATGCTAAAAATTGATTGATTTTTAAGAATTTTACCTCGTTTTAATTTCAGTGTTACAGATATTCTAATTCTAAAAGAATATATGTATTGTGTTATGTGGTAGTGATATATAATAAGAAATAATGTATATCTTTTTTCCACATATTATGCATAAAAATTTTTTAATCCCCATTCTTTGCTTTCCGGGCATTTAACATTTGTTATATTAAGGCTATACCAAGGTTCTATTGCAAGATATTTGAAATCAAAATTCCTACTAAATATATTTCTAAACTAATTTGTTTTTAAAAATTTAATTTTATTATGCTTTCATTTTATGTGTTGTTACATTACCAATATAATTCTGTCATCCAAATTTTGAATTAGTTGTTAGTAGTATGTTTTGAAAATATGCTCAGCTTTTTTTTGCATAACCATAAGAGTTTAAGCTTGCAAAATAATGAATCCCAAAGAATTTATTTTTTACATGTTATCTGTTCTCATATATTTAGTAAAATGTTTTTAATTTTAACAATTACCTTTAAAAGAGAGAGTCAGGCGTGTGCATATTTGTATGTTTTATTTAAAATTGGCCCTGCCATCACTAATATCTAAAATCAATTAATCATGAGCATATATTAAGTGCACTGATAAATGAATCTAATTAGTTTGAAACATGGAAATCAAGACTAATTTTATATTATTACTCCTGATTTACAAAATTGTGTATTTGATAAACCATATTGAGATTAGTTAATCAATACTCAGAAGATTTGACCTCTAAGTAGCTTGCATTCTAATATGCATAAAAGAAAAATTGTTTTTGTAGGAATATACACTGTTCAATGCCTGTAGGTCCTCCAAGAGAAAAATCTTAGATTTAACTTTAATTTGTCTATTTATATGTATATGTTGGAATGGAAAAATCAAATTAATCAGTTTGATGGCAAGATTATATACTTCTATTTTCTTTCCTAAATCTCATATATCTTTCATATTTTTTATGTACAATGCTTACAAATAAAATTAATCATTTTGAAAACAGTTTTGATTAAAGTATAAAACTGGTAAAAACATCATAATAAAAATTTAACTGTGTATGAAAATTAAATTATGATAAAAAATGTGTTAAGAAACATTGCTTATTTTTAATTATATGAATTCTCATTATTTTTTTCAAATGTATCATTTCATATACATAATAAAGAAAATATTATTTACATTTATTTTATGACTATTTTTTTTATTGTTACTGAAAAGTTTTATAGCTTTACATAATAAAATAAGACATTCTGGGTGTTTATTACTTTGTATTCAATGGAAGAATTTTTTTAAAAAAATTCACCATAAGGGAGTTTTATTTGTTTGTCTACTGCATTTTTGCAATATTTTTTATAAAATTATGACATTTAAAAGTTGGTTTTTATAATTCGACATAATTATAACATAGTAAATATATATATATATATAAATTGATGAATGAATTAAAAGTTTTTAATGTTACACTTTGTTAAGTTTTCAGTAAATTCATGTAAATACATTTTGTAATTTTTGTTCAGTTATAAATAGACTGTATTTCAATGACTGTAATGTATGTGTGGTTAGATGTATGAATTTTTTGCTTAATGTTATTGTTTTGAAACTATTACATATCATATCATTAAAAACATAATATCATCATTATAAGTTTGAAATGAATTGTAATTTTATTCCCGATATGTAAAGATACCAATCTCTGCACTGTATTTAAAAGTTGAATTCATTTTTATTTGTCTCAGGAAAATATTTTTTGTGTTAATATTTAAAATGTGAGAGCTTTGATATTGTGATAAGTTTCTGTAGCTTTTACTATCAAACATGCATTTTGCCAAATGTAGATTCATTGTTCATTAATAAATGTGTTTCATTTCATTTCAGTTATTTTGGTAATTAAATGTTGATTTGAAACCATTTAAAGCTGTGTTTTTAACTTTTTGAAGATGAGAACTCTTTAGTATTAAATAAAAAGATAATCTTAAATCAAAAAGAGATGATAATCTTATAGATTTTCTTTCTGGTGTTTGTCTTACAGTTTGCCATTGATTGTCAGCTTCCAAAAATTATTAATATGTATTAGCATTCCATTGTACACAGAATAAGTAATAATTTTAGTCACATGTGAAATTTTCAATTACATGTCACTTTATTAAAGGTTATGTTATGTCATTCCAAAGTTTTTTATAATTTTATTAAACTAATCTACCAAATAAGTAATGTTACCATTAAAGTTTCTACATATTTTACACAAAAGAATTAATATAATTGTAATAGACAAATCTAGATGTGTAAATAATTTGAATATATGTAATCCATACCACAAAATAAATGTAGAATTTGGATTAAATTACAAAAAATTATATTTTGAGATTCATCATTATAGTTTAATTATTCAAGTCTAATCTTCTTTTAGTATTAATCTTAATACATTGTAATTTTTCTACAAAAAAATACATGCATTTAACATTTTCAAATTACCTAGCAATCTCGTTGCAGTATCTGCAGTTCGTTATTAAACTCCACAGGCATCTTAAAATCTGATTTAAATAGTCAATAAGTTATAAAAATTTAATGGAAAATATGTCAGAAAAAGACAACAGTTTATTTTACTATCTGCTCAGAGTATGCAGGACCACTCTTTTTTTAAATTTCTCTTAACTGACTTTTGATCCTAACTTAGAAGTAAACAATAAAGTCTTGGCTTACCAACTCACTCAAATTGACTGAGGCATTTCTCAATTATAGCAGATTTGACTCCTATTATTCTAATCAGGAGTCACTTTCTACCTATTCTATAAGCAACAATTTACAAACATCTACCTTGATTCTCTTTCCTTTTATTTCCATTTTGCTTATATATATCATTGTCCTTAATTCAATTTATTATACTTCATTTCCTCATCTAATTTACCTAATCATGTTTCATTTGATTGGCAAGGAATTGTAATTTTATGCAATTCAAATAAAAAGTTTCTTAGGTTCATGAACAGAAAATCACAAGTCAAAATCATGAAGGAACTATTTTATATTTCTTTTTAAAAAATGTAGAAATTACAATGCATGTTTTAAAGTTAAATTTTTTTTCGTTAAGAAAAAAATATGTTATATCCTTTCAATTTTATGAAAAAAAAAGTCTTGTGCCATCCAAAGTAATGGCTGAAATTTTACTTAGCTAATCTTGCCCACTTGTGTAATAAATAGAACATTCACAGAAGTAAATCAATTACAACTATAAGCAAAATTTTAAAACATTTATTGTGTCAGACATATCTTGCACATCCATTTTTTATTTATTTATCACAAAATGCATATAATTTATGCGGATTACAGTAGTCTTCTTTATAAAAACAATATATCTATATATACCAATGTAGTAATTGTAGCACTTAGCATATTTAACAGCTTTCCTATATTGAACTTGACAGCTATTCCATTATAATTTCATGATTTGAAAATAGTTTCACATTCTTGTATATTATCACTACATTGCAAAATAATCACTTAAAATGAAATGAAGGCAAATTATTCATTATTAATGAAATTTCTAATAATTACTTTACAATTATAAGAATAACATTTCATTTTTAGAAGAAACTGCTATATATTTGTATAAAGGTACACTTTTATCTATCTCGCATGCTCATACAATTCTGATAAAGAAATAGAAATAATGACAACAATGTGGTAAAAGCTACCAATAAAAATCTCCATTACTATGAGAGAAAACTCAATCTACCGTCAAAAATGACAATTACAATAATAAAAAAAATGCTAGCACAAATATTAGAAAGTGACAAAATTTGGAAAGAAATTTTTAAAAATTCAAATGACACCAACAATGTTTCTTATCCCCAAGAAAATGTGACCTATTATAACAAATATTGGTGAAGAGTGAAAAATTTTCCTTACGAAGGATTCGTATTTTTACATCTTGATACATTCACTTTAAATAATGTTCTTCAGAAACAATTTAATGATTGTTGCAGAAAACACAGCCTATTTCACTAGCAATTGATAGATACTAGTACATAATTATTTGTTATATGAGACAAATTTAATCAAATTAAAAAAATTTATAGTATTAAATATTAATCAATTTTAGGTATATAAAATTGTATCGCTTGTAAAATATTTTCTATACAAATGCATCTTATCAGTTTTAAGAAAATTATTAATAATATAAATGTTTTAACTTTGTCAATGCCACCCATAAATTTACATTTATTTAATTAATCATAAAATCTCATCCTTTTTTCAATAGATTTTCAAACTCATGACCATAAAATTCAATCCCATTTAATGTTATAGTCTGTGGCTGCAGTAGCCTAGTGATCATGGCTTCGGATTCGTGGCCGACAGTTTTCGTTCGAGCCTTGGTCGCTAAAGACCTGCCGCGTAGCCCAGGCTGATGCACGTTTCATCTGTCGCGACTTAAAGTCCTGACGTTGGTGTGGTGTGGAAGTTAGGAGAGGGGGTGCCAGCTCGGGTGTCGTCACTAGACCGTGGTTCAAAATTATGAGGTCCATTGCCAATAGCCCTTCCGTTGCTTTTTGTGCGACGTTAATAAAAAATTAAACTGAAACTCATGTTATAATCTTCATCCATACACAAAAAACCATAATAGAAGTTTCTGCAGTTTTTTTTTTTTTTTTTTGACAAAATAAATTCAAATATATTTACAGAACATATTCTACTTATTAGTCAGATCAATGGTTCTCCAACTTTTTCAACCCGAAGCACCCTTTATAAACTACGATTTTTCCATGCCTACCTACTCTTTAAAAATAATTATAAATCAAAACTATGAAGTAAAAATATAAGACTGTGTGTGTTGCTTCTGTTTATGTGCCACTGCTCCTCAGGGTGCTACAATGCAAACTTAGAAACTACTACGTAAGATCATAATATATCCTTATTTTTTTCATTGTTGAATAACTGTTCCTTTATTAACACAGCATAGTAGAGGTTCAATAATATGTACAGTTTTCAAAGTTAAAACTAAGTACAATACCAACACAAACTAATACAATACATGCGTTTTGTACACATTAAAATATGGTATTAAATTTTTCAAATGATTCAACATAATACTTCTCCAATTGTGGTACGCATAGTGCACTATATGCAGAACGAGGGAGGAAAATCAACCCAATTATGTGGTATGCACATGCATTTCAAAAGTGCATGAGAAACTCAAGAGTAGGAAAAGTAACAAATCTCATAATAAATCTTATGTATATACAATCAGACCCTATTAATCACAGGCACCTTTTTATGATATTCATATTAATCTTTTTTCAGGTGATACCAGAACTTCATATTAAGTGCAGACATACCTTTTTTTTTTTTTTAAATATGTCGTATGATAAACATGCCATGGAGTTTCAATTTGCAATAGCAAATTCATATTTTGAATGAGAATAGTTATAAATATGAGAAAGAAATAGATCAAATGGTACTTGTTCATCTAAAAACAAGGGATAAAATTAGGTATAGAGTAAGAATCTTTTATAAAATCAGAATAAGCAAATTCCATGATCATAAAGTGCAGACAGTGACATTCACCACAAAAAGAAAATAAAAAATCTAACTAAGCGGAGATAAATAAGATTGTATTTGAGGCACATCCGATGAAATTAAGAGCTGAGAGGATCAATAACTTTGAAACTTTTATTTATCTTTCTTGGATTTAATTGTTTAGTTTGGATATGATTCACCATTTCTTAGAAAGCAAAATTTTCCCACTAGGAATTTTTTTTTGCAAGAGATTATTTTCCAGGTCTCATAGTCAAAGCAATTAGCTGTACAAACCACCATTTGTTATAAGTCAAATTTTAAGAGTTATATAGACTGTTTATTTATGTGTTTCTTTACTTAAAAATAATGACAAGAGAATGTATACGTAATGCTGAAAATTCATATAAATGTTGGAATTTATATTGTTTTATTTATATTAACATTGTAATTTGCAGTTTAGTAACCCTGGTGTCCGACTACTCCAAGTTGATAGGATTTAAAAGTATAATTATTGATAAATCTTATAATGTAGGTACATAAGACTTTAATTTTTGAGCCACAGATTCCACGACAAAATACTTTGAAAGCCACTAATTTACAAAAAAATCAATCTTTAACTAAATCTCTTATATCTGAATAGACCTAATATATATAAAATAGGTTTTCACATACATTAAAATACCTTTACTATGATGAAATACAGTCACATAATTAACTTTTTTTAACAGTGTAAAAATTTTCCAATATTTTACAAAGTAATTTTATACTTTATTATTATAAAAACATATGAAAATAACAGTAATTATCTTTTAACATACAAAAATACATTCAATGTTACTTAAAATAGATATCCACAGTGGTTTCATGACAAGATCTTAAATTCTGGTCTGTAAACCCAATAGAAAATTTGTTCACTGGCTTAAAATAATCCAAACCACGGCCTATTTTAAGAATCCACCCATTATCCAGTCTTATTTCTCTATCATGTAATGTATCTGAAAATATGATTTCCAGATCAATATTATATGATACAAGACTGTTTCTGATGCTACTAAAACGAGACATTTGGTTGACATGATCCTGATGATTCGTACCAGTAGTTAAAATAATTTTTTTAAGTTGAGGACAATACCTAACTATAAGTTCACAGAAGCTCAAAAAATTGTATGCCTGGTGTACATTTCGAATGTAAGGATCTTCAATTTCGACTGTTTTAATGGTTTTATCTAAATACTTTTTGAACAAAAATTCATAACTAAATCCCACACCATCATTTGGAATTTGAATTTGCTCATGATAATTACCAGAGTCTTTCTGTCGTTGAAGTATATCTTTGATTTTTTCAGCTCTTGTGATATATTCTGAAGCTTTCTGGCGCAATAGTTCTTGTTTTCTTTTATCATTTGTGCTTCTAATTACATCTAAAAATACATGTATTCCTTCTTGATAAGAAGAGAGGGCAGAAGAATATTTCCCATCATTATCGAATTGTATGGCTCGGCTGATCATGGTTATTGCAGCTTGTTCCATACCATCAAGAACATTATTTTCATATTTTTTTGCACTCATGATTTTTCAAAAATGTGTATGCTCCAAGAGATCACAAAATAGTTTGAAATTTCCTTCCATATTGAGAATCAACCACTATTATAATTTTTCAATAGGGGATTTTACCTGGATATTTTGAGATTAAGTTACTTTCACGAAGTACGATATCCGATTAAAATTATCAAACTTTCGTTTCCGATATTAACAAAAAATTGTAAATTTCGTTTCCGATTGATTGTTATTATTAAATAGTTTTATGCGATACGGAAAAACTAAAGCTCCCCTGTACTACAAAAACAAATAACGTCATGTTTATTTATTTCAGCTGACGGAGGTTTGTTTAAACGTGCTGGAAAAAAAATGCTCGAGATTATAATTTTCGAAATGATAACTTTTCAAAAATTGAATTGTAAGTTTAAACTTCCAAAAATTACTTCAGATAACTTTAAAATGTTTTAATATCAAATGAATTATATTAAAACTTAAAAGGAAAAGTTACAGTTGATGTCAAGTTTTGTTCTTAATAAAATGATAATTATATGCATATAAAATCTGAAATTTTACTTTGTCATTAGTGGATCTTATATCTCAGCAGTATTTCCATTTTTTTTTTTCCCTTTGTAATTCCAAAAAGAAATTTATCCCAGTTAGTCATTCGATTGCTCAACTTTTCTTTATATGCTGTGACGTCATTGAAAAATGGAACGATGTCTGAGGGGATTTCACTGAAGTGATTTGACTTTACTGATGAATTGTCAAATTTGTATTTAATTTGTTCATATTTTGTCACCTTTCCCTTTCATTAAGATCTTTTCTGACCGTAAATTGACATCACTTTAATTATAAAATGGACACTGGCGATGATGAATTATATGATGCAGATTCGGGTAATGAATCTAGTGCTGAAGATGAAGATGAACTTTCAATTTCATTAGAACCAGAATCTTCATCTAGAGAAAAATTAGAGACTGAAGAGTTCCATTATGAAGTTTTATCAACTGAACAAATAGTACAACATATGGTTGATTGCATACGTGAAGTAAATACTGTAGTACAGGTAATGTTTACATTTAGTGTTAGTGAGATCTTATTGTTTTGTTTTGATATCATGTTACATTTTTTATCTGCTTACGCTTATTGTTTTGTTTTGATATCATGTTACATTTTTTATCTGCTTACGCGTAAAAATTGCCTCAGTTTTGAAATCTGAATCAATTTCATGCAATTATATAGGTATAACATAATTTTAAACAATTAGAAATTTTTTTAATATGTTAATTTGGAAATATATGTATACAAAAGTGTTCATTTACATCAATTTAAAAATTAAACATAACATTTTAAGTTTAATTTTATTGGTGTATATTTTCAGTTATTATAAGCTTGTTCTTCCATTTTAAAATGCTTGATATCTCTGTGTAACTCTGCTGATACATTATTGATTTAGTACTAAATATAACTGTGTTTACTAATATAATAGTTCTGTCTCTTAATGTATTATACATTCATTTTTAAGTTTTCTTTATTTATTGGAAAATCTAGCAATTTTTAAAAGTTACCCAATTTTTAATTCACAAACTGAAATATAATTATGCATTGACTACTTTATGAAATTCTAGTGATTGGTGATTTTAAAGGTATAATTATTGGTGCTCGTCTGTTAAAGTCATATAATTAAGCAATAGTAATTTCATTAAAAACAATATTAACCTTATTGGGTGTGGCTGTAATCCTATTTTTTCAAGAAGTAATCATCACATATGATAAATTTTATTGATGTAAAATTATATTTATGTAAGATGATGTACAGTGAAACCCCTATCTATTGCTTCTACATTGATTGTTCTAATGCTGTGGTCCCTGCACAAATTGTATTTAAATAATGTTAAAGAAACTCGCATGTATCATTCTTCTTAAAGCTATTTTCCCACATTCATTGTTCAAAAATTGTTCTCTCCTCCGAAATGAAATTGGTCAAGCAGATCCATTTGGCATACTAACCAGAATTACTCTTTTATCCTAAAATAACTTATATATCCTGTTTTATAGGAGAAACAGGGATTAGCACAGAAATAGTTGCATGCATGTACTTGTAAATAATTGAATACAAAACTGGTGTTCTTGTTTAGAAAATGGAAATTTCTACTCTTTGCAGGGGAGGGATACATAAATTGCAGCCAGCTGCCACATTTTTTCTCATTCCTGGTCATCCTGTAACTGTATAGTATGCAAGTATTTAATTTCAAGGGAGTGAGCTTTCAATTAAATGCTTTCTGTGCTAAAAGTAATGCATTCTGTGAATTTTAAGAATGTCAAAACAAATTCTAACTCTGGAACAAAGGCTTCATATCATAGATGCGATGGAAAAGAATCCTTTTGAGAAAAAAATTAACATAAGTAAACATTTAGGTATACCACCTTAAACCTTGAATTTGATAAAGAGAAATTGGAGAGCTTGCTGATAAGTATGGGACTTCTGCAAAAATGAGGAAAACTAGCAAAATGTCTACTTACAATGAGTTGGAAAGACTTCACTTTGCTTAGTACGAACAGTCTTGTGCTTCAAATATTGCTGTGGATGGGAATATTCTTCAAGCAAATGTGCTTGAAATAGCTGCTTCAAATGGTTTGGATACTTTTTCTGCTTCAAACTGGTAAATTTCACATTTTAAAATTTTCCATATTGATGATGATTAAGCAGATGGATATGTCTGATGTGAAAGTTACTGATTATATTTTTATTGATCAAGATTTTGCAACATGTGGTATCCTAAGTATGGAAGAAATGTGTGGTGATGTGAAAAAGAATGGTTAAGAAGTAGAGGACATTGTTTATGCTAATGATGTTGAGTCTACTCCAGTGCCAAGTCTATCTGATGCAATTATGACCTTTGAAGCAGTACCAAATTTTATACACACACACACACAATTACAGAAAAATGTTGTAAATCTTGAAAATTTGCTGTTTAAAAAATAATGCATGCAAAACCCGACATAAAATTGATTTTTTTAAATAAATATCACTAAATTTTCTACAACTTCAATTTATTTCTTATACAGTTTGGTAATTTGGTAACAAATTATTATTTATTAGTATACTGTATACATTGAGTGTATTGATGCATAAACATTGTTGTCTTCATGTTCTGACTTTAACTCGCGTTCATCATTTCTTTCACGCACCCCGTGAAAAATGATTGATCAGGGTTCTACTGTATATATATATTTTATAATATAATGTTCAGAAGTTTTGTTGTATTTAATGTTTGTGTGAGGAATATGTATTTTATTCTTAAACATAAGTTGACAATTATTAATTTTTTTTAGCTGTAGTAGTTGGTAATTTAAATTTGTAAAATAATTTGTTCATTATACCGTTTCATGATATAGGTTTTTGTGCACTATTTTGAAAGTAAATCATTCAACTTGGTGTATAATTTTAGTATTTACTCAAATATTTTAGTTAATATTGCCTTTACAAATAACAAATTGAGCCTTTTTTTAATTATATTTAATAAGATAAAACAGCAGAATTAGTCATAATCCTTTGAAAGTAATGAAGTTTTTAAAACCTGACGCCCTTGTGAATTATGGTTTTATGAGGGTAAACAATAACTAGTAGATATTTAATTTTAAGCCTTCATTTTGAATGTCAAAATTAATAATTGCAAGGAAATATGATCTGTATCTTATTTTTGTGAATTATTTATTTTGTATCATTAATATGCTTTATTTTATATATTACCTCTTGATTATTTTTTTAAATATGTAATTTTGATGTAATAATTCAAAACATATTATTTTAACCATGTATGTTGTAATGAAAATTCATATTCTTGAATATAGTTATAATTCAGAATTTTTTCCTTGGCCTCATTTCATTCTTGTATTTCTCTGTTTCATTTCCGAGATCATTAAAGGAAGATAAATTTGTTGTGAGACAATTTTAAAGGGAAACTGTCTTTTATTTGATTGTTACCTGAAGAGGAACTTATTTAGTTTCATCCCTTGGTGATTGAAAAAGCATGAGACGTGTTTTTAATGAATTCTTCTTTTAAAAGGAAAGTTATATTTACATAGGATTGCTCTCTTAATTGACACTTGATTTAAAAGATTTTTGTCGTTTATTTGATAGTTCTATTTTTACAAATAAGCCTGGTGAATGATAAATTAATTTTTCCCTTCTTTTCCTTACTGTATTATGAGTAATGCCATGCTTAGATTGACTGCAATTATTATTATTATTGTTTTTTTTTTTACTGATACCTGTAGTAATTATATTCTGCTATTCATTTTGGAAACATATATACATATTAGGCTATTTTAGGAAGCATCATTTATGTCATAACATCTGGATTGATGAGTATACAAATAATGAGTATTTGATAGAAGTTTTTTAAAAAGTTGATGATGAAAGTATTTTATAAAAACTATTCTGTAGCATAATGCTTATTTTCTAGTAAGAAAATAATTTAATTTTTGTTTTGATGTAATAATTTTGCTTATTTTACTCATGTTACCTTTAAAAAACTTAAGTAAATAAATCAATTTAAGTTCTTTCAACAATTAAATTTAAAAGTTAATGTCACTTTTTAGAATTCTAGGAGTAATATAATTTCCTACTTTTAGATTCCACCTACTATTACTCGGATCCTTTTGAATCATTTCAAGTGGGATAAAGAAAAGCTCTATGAAAGGTACAGCAGAAGTTTTTTTTTTTTTTTGATTAATAATGTGTTAATAAATGTAGCAATATATTATTTCATTCATAAGCTAAAGAATAAATTATATCTATAGTGGACAATTTGCAAAAAATATGTTCATTATGTCCATTTTAGACCATGCCATACCTAGTAACTGTCAGTTTTTGACTTTACATTCTTGGTAATCTTTTGAACAATAATTGTAAAATGATAAAAATGTCCATTTTATATTGCATGACAAAAAATTCTTAGTAAAAAATGATGTTTATTGATTTCCCTCTCCCCTCCCACTCACTCTTAGGAATATAAGGCAAATATAGTTTAGCATATGTACCTTATCATTTTTTTCTGCCTTTTCCTAATAGATTGTGCTGATTGCGACTCGGTTTTATAATGGGCGATAAAGTTTGAATCTGGTAACAATTCAATACTTTAGTGATGGGGTGTGGTCTTGAAAAGCTTGACAAAAGCAGTAGGTACTTGTGATGCTTGCTCACTTTTTAAAAAAAAAGTGAAGAGAAAGGAAATCCATGAAATGGGATGGAATATTTAGACTTCTAGTCCATATCAAAGCCATTTAACTGATGATTTAATTTGGCTTTCTCTTTACTTCGAGGAAAAATATCCTCTTATTTTGTATAGTGTTTTCAATGGTTCTTGTGTCACTTAATAAATAATGCTGGGAAATACTGAGTACAGTCTCAAAGGTCTGAATAATACTAATTGCCAGGTCTTGAGAACTTTTAATGGACACCTAGAAGTCCTTAAACCCCAATGTAGAAAACTGTGAAAATGAAAAAAAAAAAAAAAAATATTGTATGAAGAATGTTTTTGCTTGCTGTTTCGAAGATGTTTCAGCCATGAGTGGGAGGAGAAGTGAAGGAACAGCATTGAAGGTTTATGTTTAGTTGTAAAGGGAGGTGGGTGGAGAGTATGGAGAGCTGCCAGATCAAGTGCCTTAGTACTTCTGTACAGAAATTCTTTTGGAGATAAATAGAAATGTGAGGCAAAATCAAGTTTTAAAAGGTTTGGTAAAATCATTGGATAGATAAGGCTATGCTCTGCTGTCAATTGAGTTATCCAGGCTATTTTTACAATTGACATAAGCTCTTGTATTTGCAGGGTTATTTTTCATGTCCCTTTCGTAATATCTTCAGAGTTTTGCTATTGTGGATATCATATTGATCCATTTTAGTGATACTTGGCCCTTATAACTTGTTGGAATTAACATTTTAATGTTATATGCACATTTCTGCATTTCAAAATAACATTTCCAATGAAGAATGTTGTTTTGACTGCTATGATCTTTTATTGATAAGCTTATGTGCTCAAGATTGTGTGCTAAACAGAATTGAAGGGGGATATTCACTTATTTTAAGCAATATTGTAGTTTTTCCATTTAGTATGTTTCTCGTCTATTTCAAGAAGGATTTGCTGAAGAAAAAATAATTTTGTATTTGGTGTAATTCTGTGAATTTTACTGACTTAGAGGACATCATTTTCTTTTATGGAGTAAGATGATTATTATACAGAGGGATAATATGTTGGTAAGATTTTATAATTTGTGAAATTAAATCAATTTGTACTTATGCCATTACAAATAATTTATGTAAGAAATTTTTTTTTTTTTTTTTTTTATATTCTGAAGTTTATAAATGTGTGACTGCAGAAAATAACTTTTGATTTCTATTATGTATTAAGTATTTTAAACTTGCATTAGTGTAATTTAATAAGATGTAAGTGAATTAAAAATTAATTTTTTCTTCTATTCATTATTGAAATAACAAAGTATTGAGGAGATTAATTGCAATCTAAATCATGAATAGAAATATTTGTTCTGGTTTCATATTATTTCACAGATCATCTTTAAAAAGAAATAGGATTTAAAAAAACAATTTTTTCCCCATACAATTTGATTTTGAAATCTGTAAAACATTACCTGTATGGTTTACTCATAGAGTTAAGGTAGATTAAAAGGGAGGTTCAGATAAAGAGAAAAAAAACTAGGATTAGAAAGGCCCAACGTTTGTTCCTAACAATGCATAAATTTAGGAAAACCTCAAATATAAGCATTAAACTCAAATTATATATATTCATTGTAACAGTATTAGTGGTTCTCTTTTGTTGAAGTAAGGATTGAGAACTTTCTAAATCGCAAGAACAGAAATTAAATGCCTTTCATACTTACTATGTGCTTCAGAAAGATACTTTGACCAAATAAAATTTTGAATTGTGTAACAAAATATCTACGGAACCTATTTCTGCCTAATTAAAAAACAGCATTGGACAGGTACTTAGAATGCCATCAAACGATAATTCACAAATATCACTGGCATGGACATTGAACGGAATGAGAAAGAGAGTATTTTATATGTATAAGACCAAGTGTCACATGGTGCCATATGGACATAGAAGAGAGAAATTCATTTGGATTGTCAAGTTAGAGAAGTACTTGGGGGGGGGGGGGGGGTAAAAGGGGAGCAACTGTTGTGGCCTCATGTGAGAATTGATGATGATAATTTACTCATGTTTTAATATTAATTGAAATGTATGCTATATTAATTAATGGTAGAAATAAGTTCTATAATGTCTAAATAAAATGTGGAATATGGAGAGATTTTATTACATATAAAATAAATAGTTTATATGTGAATTTTGTAAGCTATTTATTAAATATTTTCATTATTCTTACTTATGTTAATTGAAATGCTGCATCGTATTTAAGTTTCCTCATTTTGGGCATAAGAATATCCCATTTTCGTATGATACAGAACTCATAAGAATAATATATTTCATTTTTACTGAAAATTTGATAAAAGTTTTTTTTTTTTTTTTTTTTAAATTTCATGTTTATATAAATACATATTTTGACAAATTTATTTGTGCATATATATATATTAGCATATAATTTTATTAAATTATTGTATGCAATGTGTACTTTCGCCTATTTTTTTTAAAAAAGAAATATTTTGATTCAGAAAACAAAAGGAACTGAATCTACACATAGCTCAGCATTTTTTTACTAATGTTTCTGCAGATCGTCTAATCAGCAATATTATAAAAATTAATACATTTACTATTCAAAATCAAAATGTATTTGTTACAAGTTTTCATTTATAATTAAGAATACTTAAAATACTAAATTATTCAGATGAGAATTCAAAGTGTAAACAATGTATGATTAGCAGAATGAAAACAGAATTGAATATTGCAGTATTTGACGTGTGACATAAATATAGGTTTGCTAAAATTATTGTATTTTCAACATTCCATGTTTTATTCAAGGTAAAGGCAAAATTTGTGTTTACGAAGTAAATGACAGCATTATTAATCTTGCAGTAAAATATCATTATCTTTAAAATAGGAAAATCGGAATGTTTTATTTAGACATGTTTCATTTTTATTTTACCTTCAACTCTTTATTTCAACTACAAATTAATATTGATACATATGTTGGCATCTATATGTGAAATATGGAACAATTTTAATAATATTGTTTTATATGTCTAAATTATACTATCAGGAAAATTTTCAAGCCTTGACTGTGTGATTTCATTATGTTAGAATGTTCTTCAGCTTTTAGGAAGATAAGAAGTCCACCTTAAAAAATTTTAATTGAAAGATTATTCAATTATAGTTGCTTATCAATGCAAATAGTGATATGAAAGTATTTTATGTAGTAAAGGACTTATAGTTAATAGAGAGAAAAAGATCAGTTAAGAATATGAAACCCAAAATTATGTAATTAATATATTTTTTATTTAGGTATTATGATGATGATCAGGAAGCTCTCTTTAAAGAAGCCCATATAATCAATCCATATAAAAATCCACCTTCGTCATCAAAGGTAAATATTGTAGCTTATGTAAGTTATGGGGGGGAACAAAATTTAAGTATTAATTTATTAGGGAGCTAACATGATTAAGCTCTAAAATTAATTTTAAAAATTCTTTAAGTAATCAACCTGCTATGACATTCTCCTTTATTTCCCCCTAATTTTATTTAATTGTCCAAATAATTGTAGCCACAATAGCCTAGTGGTAATTGACTCACAGCTGGTGGTTTTAGTTTAGTCGTGGGTTTGACTCTTGATACCACTAAAGAAACACCGTGTAGCTGGGGCTGATGCGCGTTAAATCTGTCGAGGCCCAAAGTCCCCCCCCCCCATTTGCGGGGGTGAAAGTTAGGAGAGGGGGTTCCAGCTCAGGTGTCATCCTTGTCTCTTGACCAAGACTCAAAATTATAAAGTCTGTTACTAATAACCCTCATTTTGCTTTTAGAGCAGTGTTAATAAAAACCAAAAAAAAAAAATCTGAATAATTACTTCATGTGAATTTAATGATTTGGCTAAAAGTCGATATTTTCACCCCTTGTGATTTGCCTTAAAATTTATTTTCTCTTGGAAGTGCAATAATGTGTCCTTTCAAGGGTAATTTTTTCCCCCAGTGATATTTTGCAAAGTTTAAAATCAAGTCAAAATTACTAGAAAGCTCTCACCATTGTTTGCAACAATATTTCTATGGTATGAAAACTATTCTGTGTACAAACTTTGATTTAAAAACTTACTTGAGTAAGTTTTACAAAAAATTGTAAAAACATCTTACTCTTTTCCCTCTTAAAGCTTAGGTATTTTGATAAGGTCAGCAATTTGCTCACTTTAAATATGTATCATGTATATAGTAGATAGGAGAAATACCTATTGCTTTGTTAATGCATATTAAATATAGTCAGTTTTCCTTGGTAAGCCAACAATATATGTACCATGTGATTTAGTTTTTAAAAGTTATTCGCAACTTCGTGCTATTTGAAATCAGTGTTATTGAAGGCTCGTCACTATTTTTAATTGTGCTATTTGTGACTTTGTGCAATTCAAATACCATGCTATTCAAGAAATGTCTGTATAATTGTGGTCAATATTCTTTAATGAAGTAATAAACTTTTAACAAAGTCTGAATTTTTACCTAAATTATGCTATTTTATATTTAATGCATTATTATTATAATTATTGTTAGTTCAAAAGTAAGTCTGATCATATTTTTTTCAAAGCACACAGCATTCTTAATGGATTGATAAGAAAAAATATAAATTAGTGAATAGCCCTTTAAGGTAAATTTAATCAAGGGCGAAAAAAATTTTAATTGCCATAAAATTTATTTATCTATTATTCCCTAGTCTACTGGTAATAGTTACATGAAATTTTGGATATAAGGGTCTAATTTTTAATTTAAAAATAAACTTTTTAAAAATTATTAGAAAAATTTTGTTGTTGAGATTAATCATTTGACAAAGCAATGCTGTATTATGACTCCTTAATGTTTCTTGAAATATATTCAAAACAAATGATCAGATGAAATTTGGAACACAAGACTGTTTAAAGCATCTTAATTGGCTGTAGTAGCTTCATGGTTAATGTTGTTTTAGTTGTGTTGCAAGTTCAAGTCCTGGTGCCTCCAAAGACCCATTGTGTAATGGAGCTGATGTATGTTAAATCTGTTGGAACTCTATGTCAACTATTGGGGTGGTGCTGAAATTAGCAGAGTAGGATATCAACTTGAGCATCATCCAGGTCACTTGACTGAGGTTAAAAAATTAAGTCCATCATCAATAGTCCTCTGAATGCAACATTAATAAACAATCAATATCTATCATTTAATTGTACTTAATTCTTCGAAAAGTTTGGATTTTTCTTTTGAACTTAAGATGGCCTAAGATGTGTAATACAGTTACCATCATTTTTTTTCTCTTAACATTATTATTCACTTTCATCAAGACTGGTATTACATTTAGGTACACAACATAGAAGATAAACTATTTCATACACTTCTAGTGAATCAACCACTCAAAGAAAGATGTTCATTCTCTTTACTTTTATCAATTAAGGAATTTTTTTATCCTCTCTGTAGATTAATAATTTTTGTGCTAACTTTCAAGTGGACGAAATTGGACTAAAATATTGTTCTCCAATTATAATGATTGAATAGGCATGAGTAATATTGCATGTTGTATTTTAATATTTTCTTTAAAACAGCAAATTTAATAAAATATCCTCACAATCATGTTTAATGTAGTGTCCTTTGTATTTTGTATTAAATTCTCTGAATTTCAGTGTAGCATTATTCCAGGGAAACAAATTTATATTGAAAAGATCCTTGTAGAATACAACATTTGCGTATTGATTCATAATTTCAAATCAGATTTAAAGCAAAAGAAGCAACTAAACATTCGAAGTATGCAAAGTGCTTACCAATAAAAAGAAATCCGTATCATATTTTTTGCTGTAATTTTTTTCCTCTTTATATTCATTTTTGTTAATATATTTAAACAGTCAGGTTTTTCGCAGCACTAATATTTTTTAGTTTCAGTTCAGGCTTGATAAAATTCTTATAAGTATATGACCAATAATTATAATTTTTTTGTTTAATGTGTTCATGTTGCAAGGGTTAATTGTATTTCTAGTTGCAATGTCAGTTTATAATTGTAATATGTAAAATAAATATTGTCCTACTGTTTTGCATTTCTTTTTTACTGGTTAATTTTATACATATATTTTGTTTCTAAAGGAATAGTTCATTTTAAAAAAAAAATTAATAGAATATTTTAACTACAACTTCTCTGATCAGTAAGTGAATTTATTTGCATTGCTGTTTCATTAAAATGTATGATTTGTTTGTTTGAAGGATTCCAGATTTGGACCTAGAACTGAAGAATGTGAAATATGTTTAATGACTATTCCAAAAAATGTAAGTACTCTATTTCATTTTTTTTTACTGTGAATAGAAGGATGTTGTATAAAAAAAAATTGGAGAAGGAATTGAATTTTTTTAAAAACATAATTCTAAATTAGCTAAAGAGAGATATAGAGAATGGTTAGCCACAAGTAAGAATAGGAAGCTATATATTCTAAATTACATCTTGGGGGAAGAGGAGAAATAAGAATATAATTTCAGAAAATAGCAAAACTACTTGCATATACTTAATTTAGGAATATAGGTTTTATGTTCTTAAATACAACATGTGCTTCAAATACTTAGCTGAATTACATCATATAAGGGAAATACTTTTTAATATGCATATGAAATTTGTTGAAAAGTATGTTAATTGGGAGTCAAAAGTATTTATTTCTTAATGGAGATATAAAATAAAAGCCCTTATATGAAAATATAATGAGATTATAAAAAATAAGCTTTCATTTTTCAATGTTGTATTGCAGAAAAGTTCAGTATGAAAATTGCCTAAACTATTGAATAAATTTATATAAATATTTCGAAAGTTTTTTTATGATTTGGCTGACAGTTTAATTTTTGTGAATCCATGGAATTTAATAGGAATTTCAATATAAAGGGAAGTGAAATATTGTGTTTGTTTACATAAAGTATATTTTTCTAAATAAATATTTCTTGAATAGTTAATTAATTTTAAACATTTTTGAAGTCTGGAGTCTGTTAATACCACAAGTTTTTAAATCTTAGGATTTATATTTGATGATATTTTAAAAAAACTTATCACATAAATTTCTCATTGTTAATAAAATGAAAAAGAATAGTAACAAAATAGTGGCATGTACTTTTCATTGAAGCTTTTCCCCCATTGTAATTTTTTTTACTTCAGTTTAGTTTTAATTCTGAAATTTCTTTGATATTTTTTTTTCCCTGTATAATTACTGTAATATCTTACTTTCTGTTAGAGTGAACATTCTAATAAATATGTGTGTTTCTCATTTTTATTTTATAGATGCATAAAATGTGTAGATATAGAACAGGCTTGGCCAATCCACATGTAGTATAAACTTAATGGTTACTAAGTCTCTTATTTGAATTCTTCATGTCAGTGCTTAATTTTATGCCACATTCTTATTTCAGATGATGACAGGCA
>BMAW01048894.1:0-11127 GCA_019974015.1 Nephila pilipes
CATGCAAACACCTATTGAATTAATCACTAAAGCTCAGTAATTTAAAGTTAATATTTTATTAATTGAATAATAAATTAATGGCATTTTTTGTTTAATATTTTTTGTTTAATAATTAAATATTTGTTTCATCATTCCTCAATGATATTTAGTTTATGATTGATTGAAAGTGCAAAAGTTTTGTATATAAAAGTAGAATCATTA
Source organism: Nephila pilipes (assembly GCA_019974015.1). NCBI lineage: Eukaryota > Metazoa > Arthropoda > Arachnida > Araneae > Nephilidae > Nephila > Nephila pilipes. Next base: position 202 of record BMAW01048894.1, read on the forward strand.
TTTTTCTTTAACTATTGTTATTGCACATATTTTATAATCTAATGGGTCATAAATAAATATCAGAACATGCTTCATTTATAGCACTTTTATATAATTAGTATGGAGTATTCCATTCAATAATGTATCACATAACCTAAATTAATGTATTTTCAGTTGGTATGAAAATTTTAATGCAAATGAAGTAATTGGAGACCAAAGGTTTGCTGCTTTGTACTATTTGTAATAAAATGTGAGCTTAGAAAAAATTTTTAAGAAAAAATTTTTTGTACTATTTTCTACTTGATTAAGTTAAATAGTAATTCAATTTTCATTATTAATGATCAAAGTTCAAATAATTTTTTTTATATTCCAGGTCATTTTTATTTGTTACATTCTCAGTACGTTAAGTTATTTTAAATGAATTTTTAAAAAAATATATACTGAACATATTTTTGAAATAAATAATACTTCATTCATTTTTTTCAAAAAGACTAAGTCAAAAGTTAAGGAAAATTCATGTACAATTAAGGAAAAGTGAATATTTCTTTCTGTATAGAAAACGTACAAGCTGTAATTATTGAGTAAAGAAATCTAAATTTTTTCACAATGAATTCTTTCAAGATAAATTTTTTAACTTTCCTGACATCATTTTATTATGCAATTCAAACAATTATTGAAGCATTTCTAAATAGAACATATATTGTATCCTCGCGTACCTTCAATGCATAATTATGATCTTGAATATCCACCTGTATCTACTCCCTTGATTTTTTTTGAAACTTTGAAGAAATTAAAAATATTAAAGTTAAAAGACCAAAAGTTAGCAGACCAAAGTTAAAAGAACAAAGTTAAAAGACCAAAAGCTATATCATATTTTTTGTTATTATTGCTTATTGTTGTTGCTCTATATATGCATTTTTAATAGAAGGTAAAATATGTAATAATTAGAAAACAATTTTGCAATGCAATTTCAAACATTACAATTATTATTATTCATTTTACCTATCAGAAATATTTGTTCTTTTATCTGTAAAATAAATATATATTTGAAGCACATGTTTGTATGTGAATATGATTGCTTAAAAGATAATTTGTCAAGAATAAAATAAAGATAATTGAAAAAAAATAAAGATAATTGAAAAAAATAAAGATAATTGAAAAAAATAAAGATAATTAAATACAAGTAATAAAGATAATTTATCCCTGACCAAACTGAGATACTGAATAAAGTTTGAAAGCAACAGTCGCTTGTTCCTTCTAGTAGTGAGAAAGGCTGCTTCTGCATGAGTTTCTCCGAATTGTTTGATAGAGATCTGTCATCATCACATCATAGTTCATTATGTATTTCAATAACTTTTGGCAGAGTACAACTTGATTTTTAATTACTATTGTAAAATGTAAAATGTGAGCAAAAGAAGTAAATATTATTGAGAATAACTGACGTGATGTACATTATAAATGAAAAGAAAAATTATATTCTCTCTGGTAATTTATGGTGTGAAGGTCAGAATGTTTTGGGAAGAATGTAAAACAATATAATTTCATTATATTTTATAAGAATGAGTAACATAAATTGAAAGGGAAACTGTCGGTGAATAATTAAAATTAGTAGCATAATATGGACATTTTTAATTAAGTTTATTGGATCAATATGCTACTTTTTTAAACAAAGTAACTGATTATAAATAATATTTTAATTGTACATATATTACATATCTAGAAGCTAAAAGAATAAGTAAAAACTTGTTAAAAATATCATAAATAGCAATTAAATGTGGTACATCATTTTCTTTAATGCTGAATACAATTTAATTAGGAAACAAAATTCCAGAATTATTTTTAATTTCATATAATTGTTATAAATTGACAAAAAAGGTGTTTAACAAATAAAACTATGTAATGCAAATTTATTATTTTCTACCGATGTTATTAATGATTAATGAAATATTAACTAATCCATAGCATAGTAAATTTAAAGTCATACGCAGTGATGTTAACAATCTATGAATAATCAAAGGTCATCCCCTAACCTACTATATATGTGAAAAAGTCCCGAAATTATTTAATATACGAGTAATAACTTAATATTGATCTTACTAAACTAGTCAGTTTCGAGTTCTTAGAAGGTTTATAGATGAAATTCCAAATCCTTGACCCTTTGTTGATCATCCCCATATTTACTCTAAGAACTCCTTTTTCAATGTAGATCTTATACATATGACTTACATTGATAATTTCAGGACACAATCTCTACCTGCATCCGCTGGGTGAGGCTATCAATATAAAAATCATTTCATAGGAAAATTCAGAGTTAGTTGAAAGGAAAAACACAATATAATACCCAGATTAAGAATAAAAAAGAAAAATAACTATGTATTAATTTAAATAATTCGTATATTTTGTAAATAACTGAAAAGTAGAAGGAAATTTTAACAAATATGATGAAACTTTTAGCTAATTTAGCTCTCCTTACAAACTAATGTAATGATAGAGATATTTGTTTTTGCAACGTGAATCTTCTTATACATCCCCTCAGAGACTAGCGAAGTAAAAGTCCTATACACACACACATTGAGTTGTATATATTGAGTTCATTTACTGACACTGATATCGAATTTTCTAGGAAAGTTCCCATAAAACAAGCTTCTTCTGCCTGCAAGCAGTCAAAAAGAAGAAAAGATACATTTTGAAACTAACCTTTTCGAAGTATTGGTAGTAAAAATTTTCCTTAAAAATATACATGTTTCTAACTTTATGCATTAGTGATGATATAAAAATAAGTTATCATTTTACTATATTTGGTTACAATGACTTACGACAGAAACCCACTCTTATTTTTTTTTTTTTTTTTTTTTTGTAAACTGCTGTTTAATATTTTTAAATACCGAATATACTTACCCGGGCTTCCTCTTGTGCCTTAACTAGATTCAATTATTAAACACTAAGACACAATAACTAATCAAAGAGACACTAGAACAATATTTACAGAATTTATTAACTTCTATCTACTATGACAACAACTCACTATGCTCTCCTGGGGAATATTCCTATTACTAAATTCAACCCATCAATAATAATCTAATAGACTCTTACCATTAATCCTTCCTCGACTGCAACTCAGACTCTGGATCAACTGTTGAAAACAGTAGTAAATAAACCTCTTCCAACAATCTTTAATCTAGCCCTGTATTTCAACCTCTCTTTCCACTTCTCCTTCCGCTTATCTATAACTTCAGCTTCACTTCTCCTTCAGCCTCTCTATCGCGACTTTCAGTCGGAGTTTTTATATTTCATAACTCTCCCACTTCACTTCATTTCTACCGGCTTTCACTTTACGTAATCACGTTTCACTTTTGATTGGGCAAAGATTGTTTAGCAAAAGCAATCAATCTCAATTAAAAGTCCCCAAGTTTAGTGAAGAGAAACCGCGAATAGCTCAATGTCACAACTTTTCTTTGATATTGTTACTTAATAAAGATTATTTCACTTCATCCATCTAAAGAAAATTCATCATTTTAATGAAAGTTGTTTCAGTAAATTAGTTAAAATGATACTCGAAAAAAATCATTCTTACTAAAAAGTTAGAACGAAATTAGTTCTTAAAACTGTTAAATTGTTTCTTAGCATATATTGAAGATATTTAAATGAGAAATAATTTAACTATTCAAAGCAACCTTCTACTTCTTAATATGCAATGAATGGAAGAAATTGAAAGAATTAAGACCTCAAACACTACTAAAAATATACCATGATATTAACTGTATGTATATATATACGAATGTGCAAATCTTAAGCATTAGGTGTTTTTGTTTCGTCATAACTTCACGAGAAATCATCTCAGAGACATAAATTCAGAAATGAAAGACCATATTTTTTACTTAAACGATGACAAAAGCATAGTCGCGCAAAAATAAAGTCAGTGCATATAGCATACAATCAAACAAAAAAAACCGCTTTATTGAACTCATACCCATTATTCCCTGTCCAAGAGGAAGAATAACAAGTAGATGTTCCTTAGTATGGGATATGCTCTCCCTCTACTTCAATGGTAGCTTCGCACCTTCTCTCCATACTCAGCACCAGATTGCTCAACATATCTTGAGGTAAGAGGACTCATTCCTGATTTAGCATCTTTTTCAATTGTTGGGTGTTCCCCGGAGGATATAACTGTAGCTCAAGGTATCTCCCCAAAGCATCCTATTCATTTTCTATGGATTTAAATCAGGAGAGGACACTGACCAATACTACTGAGCGATATCATCGCTTTCCAGTAGCTGCTGAACATCAGCAGTCCATTGTGGTCGTGCATTGTCATCCATAAAAACAAAATCTAGTCCAATAGCACCTCAGAATAGACGCACATGGGATAGGATAACCTCCTTACAAAAGTGATCTCCGGTTTCAGAAATCCTGTCGAAAACTTGGTGCTCAGTCAGTCCGTTCAGCATTAGGCTTCCCAAAACAATAATACTAAGACAACCGTAAATATCTTTTTTCGTGCTTTTAATGCAACGAAACCGTGTGCCGACCCCTCTCCGTATCAACTGGCATTGAGAATCGCTTGTGGCACTGAAACGACTCTCATACGTAAAGAGGATACGACTCCATTGAAGAGATGTCTAGTTTTTGTGCTCCTTACACTCCATTCGATGATGCCGCTAATGGCCAACTATCAAAGGGATGCTGAGTTCAAAACGGCTAGTGAATAGGCCACCTTAGTGAAGGTGTCTGGCCACAGTAAAATGAGACACTTGTCGCCCAATCGATGTGCACAGTTGCCGAGCAATGGCAATTGCCGACTGGTATCGGGCTCTTTTCGCCTCCAGAATGATATATCAATCATCCTTTGCAATTGATTTCCAGGCGACCAAAACCAAATTCTAACAGCTGTACGTATGGTTTGATAGGCTTTACAAGCGTGAGTAATGTTGCTTTGGTTGATTCCGAACTCTTTTGCAACACAAGTCAATGCAGGCCCCTCTTCAAGCTTTCCGATCATTCTTCCACGTGTGAAGTCTCACAAGTGATTTCTGCTCACCATATTTCACGAAAGAACTCACTTGCACTTGCAGCGAATATCACTAATTGCGCCTCCGTTCTTCCTTTTATTGTTGTCTAGAGCTTTTATTGTTGTCCCGCGTTTTGCAAACACTCACCTCGCCTATGACGTTTTGATCCTGACATTTGCAGACACATCATCTTTCTACTGAATTGCGTTTTCATTTTATTGTTCTCAACAACCCTTTCTCTACAATTTTATGGCTATCTGCATAAAATTTACATTTTTGCTCAAGGATTGAGCACCACTAATATATATATATATACAGAGAGAGAGAGAGAGGTTTTTTTTAATTGCTTCCGTTGAATCTCCATAGCTACAATCAGACTCAGAAAAACAAAGAATAATCAATAAGATCAGAGAAGCGGTAGAAAGGCAAAACACATATTTATGTTATACAAATTTCACGAGCTAGTTATTATTAATTATACACATGATAATTATTTGCAATTAATTGAAACGGAAGCGGATACAATGACAGGATAAAACTGTTTAACCCTTCAAGACACTTTCAAAGTCAAAAACTGTTATCTGATTCAATACATCCACTTTAGATATCAAGTATCTTCACAGCCAGAAATCCTCCCGAGTGCATCATAGATCGGTACTATGGATATATGCAGCTGTTTTTAATAAAACCTAGCGTCAAGAAACTTCTGGTAACCCATCTTTTAAGGTAGCGCGATCTTGTACCTCCATGACTATGGATAAGGCATTTTGAAGTCGCTAATCGAGAATGGTGTTCTTCGTCTACAATGCATAATAGCAACCATGCGTTATATCACCTTTTCATAGACTAAGCAGTAAAATTTTCAAAACACTGGGTTGAGAATGAAACTTTTTGCTGTACTTCTCTACATATTCACTTAAAGAAAGTCAGATCCCAACATGAGAAGTTTGTCTGCTTAGTTCATGCAATAATTTCGTATTTATGTTTCCATTCAGTGAGGAACGGGTATCGTTGTTCCACATAACACGTAAGAGCCACAGTGAGACTTATAGAATGAATAATTCAATAGCGAATTCTACGGGTTGTTGGAATTCTACAGGTTCATGATGGAAATTGTATGAAAACATATGGATAATACAACTCACACTTTATGCTTTCCATTACAGCGCCGTCTAGCGGTTTACGGTTTGCTCTCCGCCTATGCATTGTATGGTGAAAATTGATTTTTTTTACTGATATTTAATCACATATTCTGTTTCTATGTATATATATATATATATATATATATATATATATATATTATATATATACATAGTTATTATTGCCATACATAGAAAATATATATATATAGAAACATATAACATATATATATATATATATATATATATATATATACATACATACATAGAAATATATATATATAGAAACATATAAAATATATATATATATATATATATATATATATATATATATATATTATATGCTTATTTATACACGCAATTAAATTTCTATAAAAGTACTATAACTTTAGTTTACATCAATATCACGAACATTAACACATCGATCAATAACTCCCGAGACTAACCCAGAGATGGCGCTCGTAGTAAACCAGTAACCAGGTCTTTCTAGAGTACTAACCTTTGCTTGAAACGTGTCAAAATTTTAAGTCGATCGGACCAGGAAAAAGGTTTTTTGAAGTGAAGTGAAAAAGGTTTTTTCCAAGTGGGTGCCGCGATTGCTTTCGATGGAACAAAAACAGCAACGAGTCGATGATTCAGAAAGCTGTTTATCGCTATTTACTCGCAACAAAAAAGATTTCTTGCGAAAAAAAAAAAAGAAAAAGGGGGGGGGAACAAAAAAAAAATTTGGAAAAACTTTGGAACGATTGTATCACCCTAAAAGGTGATTAACAAAAGGTGTTATGTTGATGAATAAAAAAAAAATTTGCAAAAAAAATGTTGTTTTCATTTTTAGACTCGGGAGTTATGATCGATGTGTTATGAGGAAATATGTCATTGCTTAAGTAATTATTGACCTAAAGCATTCAAGCTGAAAATAAACTCTACATAGATAAACATTTACATGAATTTCACATTCAGCATTAAAAACTAAAAACTGACCCTTTATCTAATCCGACAATGCTGTTCTTATCTACAATAGACCTCTACGTTAAATGAATTAACTTTCAACAAGTTCAGTAAAAAGAAATATTATAATATATTAAAATACTCTCGAACTCTTTCAGGAAACTTCTAGGATTTTAGATTATGAAACCATTTTGATAGTTTTTTTTTTCTGGTGTAACGAAAGCATTTGGTCGTAAATCTGTCTATGAGCAGTTAATATATAATAAATCATATAAAAAGGAGAATCGTATATATATTTGTTCCACAAATTAAAAATTAGTGTAAATTGAGGAAATGGTATTTTACTTTACAGATATGATTTCTGATATCAATTTTTAAAAGGTATTTTAATATTATGTGTTTTAAACTTTAAATTCAAAAATTATTTAAAACTAAATAACATTGATGTATAATGTTTTATTTTCTAATTCTTACAATATTAATTGATTTTTTTTAATACAGGAATGAATTATACTTTTAAATTAAATATTAAGCGAAATGTGTTACACATATATGAATTGTTCCCTGAAAGAGGTACATTAGCAATGTTACATATCAGATTTTATAGACTTATAGGAGATTATAAATAAATGCTGATGAGTACATTAAAGAGTTTTTTCTCATTCGTACGTCCCTCCAGACATTTCGACTCTTATGCAAGAGATAATTCATTTCATTTAATATTCAAACTAAGCCATTAATGCATGAGTTTATACTGATTATGTATATCTAGTTTTACAATTTATCGCATCCGGTTAACAAAGCTTTAATATGGCTATAATTCCTTTTGAATAATTAATATTATTTACTTTAACAACATGTTTAACAATTGTTTCAATATTTATTAGGTAGACTGCTATAAATCTACATGTAACCAACAAACATTCCAAAGTAACTTTTAAATATTTAGAAGAAATACAGCAATATTCCAGACAAAGTGAATGAATTATAATTTATGTTATATTTTTCCTACCGTTAGCTTACAAAACTTCCAAAGCGTAATTTTAATTCATTGACTTTAAAGTAAAGAAAGTGTATATTATATTATGTAATAATAAAAATCAAACACATTGTAGCTTAACTTCCATATAATTTAAGTTTAAACTCAAAGTATATTGAAAAATTAACCACATGAAAATAATAACAAAATAATTCTATTTATTAAGTCAGAAATTCCAATTAGCACGTGGGAAGAAAAGAAAAGGTTCATTTTGAGGAGTTTCATTTTTTATTATATTTGTGTTAAAGAACTTGCATTAAACAATAAACAGTGGATTAGTATAATATGATATGCATACCAACTAGTTAGTGCTTTGAAACGAAAGCAATGTTTTTTAAGGTAATAAGATGGAAAAGTTAAACTACTTAGTAAAGATCTATGCAGATGAATTGGGGAACAACTCAACTCCACGCTAGTTGGAGAAGGAGAATTGCGGAGGGACGCCATGTTGGCTGGAGTGAAGACCATTGCATGGTAGTTTTGTTAGATGTTTGTTTATTATTGGATGTAATTATATATGTGCTGCATTAATGCATAATTAAAGTATGGCATCTAAGAAAATATGAAGACTAGTTATTTGTTGTATGGCTACTCTTACCACCTTTGAACCACTCGATCAAGGATTGGAATCATGTTTTTATTTATTTGTCTTTAATTATTTAACAATACCTCATTTAAGAATATCAAATATCTGTAATTAATATTGTATCTCATAAACGTAAATTAGGGCAGGAAAATCATTTTTAATTAAGATAGCTTTTAATAAAGTTTTCATCTTATAAATTTTTATTTTGTTATTATTATTTTTTTGCTTTTAATGTTAATTTTTTAATATTCAATATTCCATGTAAATTATGCGGAAGTTAAGTCTTGGACGGTTGAACTGTTGATTCTAGAAATGAATGATAGGATTTTGGATACAGCAAGAATTTGTTATTTTTCAAATGGAAAAAAAATGGTTAGAATCGTTAGCTTCTATGCTATTTCAACTCAATTCTTATGCTTTTCGAAGTCTCTTTATGATTTGAAAGTTAGCATTTATGGGTTCTTGGGATGTAAGTGAATCTTTTATCTAAATTTTAACGTTTGAAAGTTAATTTTCATATAATTTTTCATTTTAGTGTTTCTTTTATATATCATGTTTGTGTAGTTTTCATACACGTGTTAACTTATAAATGCTAAAACATTTGCTCTGTTTTGGCTTACTTCTTTATTTTTCAATAAAATTTTAGTTTTTAAAAAATTATTTTGGCATGTATTGTGGTTTTATCTTATTTAATTTATTTCTAATATTTTTGATTTTGCTTTAAAATTCTTTTCAATTGTAGTTTTGATTTGTAAGACATTCTTAGCAAAATATTTTGTTGATGGAGATAATTTAGCTAATAATGCTAGAACAAGTTAGCATTTATGGCCTTGCTCAGCATTTAGGGTTCCGGTTAGCATTTATGGCCTAACTTAATCATATAAAGCCTGTTGCAACTTTAATTATATTATTTACCAATTTTATACTTTTTCCCCCAAATTTTTGGTGTTTTACATTTTTGAAAAATTATATTTGTTTTGATGTTTCTGATATTTGTCTATTTATTTTTCATTTAATTTATTTGCTTTTGAATTTTATACAATTCTTCTTTTATAATTTATTTTGAATGAGGTATTATAATTTAGTTTTCAGTTTTAAATTTTTATATCCTTTCTTATGGTTTGGATTAAATTTCTTTTATTGTGTCAGTTGAGATTTTTTTCTAATGTTATAATTTTAATTTTTGAAAATAAATTTTTGTTTATTTCTTTTCTTCGTTTTTGTAGTTCAACTACATTTATATAATAGATATTTCTTAGCTTAGCACTTAATGATAAATTGAATTGTAGAGAGAGCATAGTTTATAATACTGAAATCCTTGATGCTTAATCCATAAATCTTTTTTATATGTTGACGGGGGGAAAGATGTTTTTTCCATTCTATTATTTTTGTAAAATATATATCATTATTTTTTTTTATTTTTCAAATTGTTCAATTTTTTATACCTTTTCTCGAATGTGTATAGAAAGAAAGCCACGTTAAAGTCACTTTACGTCCCCTGTTCAAAATTTAGCCGTTTATTAGATCATAAATGATATCCTTCAAATATTATTTAAACTGAAGTGGCAATATTTTTAAGAAAAGACTTATAGGAAATGGAGAAATCAATTACAGCTTGCAAGGAACAAAGTATAAAAGAACTTTCCTTCTATAAAAAGATTTCCTTCAGGACATAGATTTAGGGAGTACAATTGCCTTCCTAAGTGCCTGAAGACATTCCAAAAGTCATGAGAAAATAATATTTGCTGTTGGGATATAATACCATCAAAAATGAAAAATGAAATTGTCATTTCATTTAATCAAAATATTTACAAGTTTCCAACAGTAAAATTGGCAAAAACTTCAAGAAAAATTACAAAATTAAATAAACACATGCATTTTTTTAAAAACTCTTTTTCCACTTATATTTCAAACAGTAAAAAGTGACTTATGTGTGTTTTTGGCTTTACAATGCTTCAAATTTGCATTCAAATTTAATTAATAATTTATTGAATGCTGTGAGTTTCATAATTTATATTTCGTAGTCTTCTTTTGATTATTTAAGAGCTTTAAATAGCTTTAAAAAATACAATGCTACTATCATAAATCAAAATAAAATATTTCATATTATTTTAAAATGTCATTTCTTTAACATATAACACATCGATCAATAACTCCCGAGTCTAACATTGAAAACAACATTTTTTTTGCAAAATTTTTTTTTATTCATCAACATAACACCTTTTG
>BMAW01048895.1:0-12790 GCA_019974015.1 Nephila pilipes
TAAAGGTGCTAACTTCTTTATAACAATTATTAAATTATTCAATTAAACACAAGAATTAAAGCAAAAAATAAAATATTCAAACTGAAAATAATATTCTCTTCACACATTCAAATTAAAGTAAAACTACAATTTTTTTTATATTGAATACATTTTAAGCTAAATGCAATTAAAATTTAAATAAACTATAAACCATTAAACTAAATATAGTTTAAGCAAAATGTAACTAAATTTATAGCAAACTATTAATCAAAGTTTGAACATGTTTTAATCCAAATATAGCATATAAAATTAAGGCAAGCGATAAATGATTAAATTTTATATGTTTTATTTCAATCTAATAAAATAAACAATATGAGGTATTTATTACAGAGTATTTTTGAAAACAAAGTTCATTACAAAACATTAATAATATATGCAGTATTATTTACGCAAAATTTTTGAAGAATGGTCAACTACTACATATTTGTGACAAAAACTATACTTATAATTTATATTCATTTTTATCGATAGAAACCTTCAGCAAAACTTGAATCCGTTAGCATGCAAATTATTCTAATATTCAATATCATATTGTATTGAATTTTATAACCTAAACCTAATTGACATTTTTATTTACTTTGTGCAGAATATAATGATATTGGTACAACTCACGAATCAATAGTTTTAATTTCAATACAACAGTTTAGAATCTTTATATTTTATAATGAGATAGAAACATTCAAAAATTCATTTGAATTCAGATGATACAGATTTAAAAAAATACAAAAAATTCCATTACATATATTGGCTATAAATATGAAATATTCCAAGTTCGTGATTCTAATTTTTCTTTTATTTAATCTTGATAAATAAAAGAGGAAAACATATTTAAGAAAATGCATTCATATGTTTTCCTTAAATTACAAAATTCTTTTTACTGAACATAATTTTATATAATAAATAAATAATGCTTTATTATTTCTTAATTTAATAAACTTAAGGAATCTTTATATTTACTCTTTCGTAAAAATTGATTCAATATCAGCATAAATGTTAATGAAAAGATACATGTACTTTAGGGAATAAAATACTTCAATAACTGTTTATTAAATCAACATCACAATTTTGATTAGTTTTACATTTACATATACTATTTAATTGAAATAATGTTACTTTGTACTTCGAAGACTATTGATAAAGTTTTTAATTAAATATGATATTGAATTTTAGTCAAAAGTAACTAAATTTTTCACCTCTACTTATATTAGTTTTTAGGCTGCTTACAAAGAAAGAAAAATAAGTATGGATAGAGCTTTCTTTCCAAATGTAAGTATTTCTTGCTTTAAATGCTAACTTTATTATTATTTTGGAATGTAAAGATTGAATCATTTAAATCGAACCATAAGGTTTATTAAGAAAATATTTAACCTGTCTTTATTAATTTATTATCTGCAATATCTTACAATTTAGATAAAGGAAAACATTATTCCTTGGTTTTATTAATATTTGTATTTTTATTAATAAACAAAATGTACTTTTATCAACATTAACACATTCAGACAACAAAAAATAATCAGAAAGTCCCTCAAATTTTATAAATTTGTAAGAAATATTAACCGCGGCAATAAAAAATTGATACCACAGGCTGTTACCCTTTCGGACGAGCGAACCGTATACGCATCATGCGAGATCCTGGTTCACGGTTTTATGTACCGAATACGCATCACTTGAAAATGAACTCAGGGGCCGAACGATGCGTATTCGCAATCTAAGGTGGAAAGTATTCTAAATATCTCTCGATAGCACCCTGTGTTCATTACATTGAACTGATTAGTAGTCATAAGATCTTGACCTTCAGCTTGCTCACAGTCTGTCTTAATTTAGTATTTTGCTCACCAGCTGTTGTGATAGAGGAAGGAAAGCATAATGTAAACAAACTGAACTCCGTTCCATAAACTTCCACGTGATGTATGTTCGTCATTCTGGTTTTCATCCGAATGCTTTTCTATTGGTTTTTTTCGAAGTATTTCTTACTTATTTCTTTTTAGAGGCTTACCGTCAGTACTGTTTGAATTTGCGTTGCTTTTGGATGCATTTCGCTTGCTTCCTTTTTTATTTCGGGAATCCTTATTCTTGTTTAATAATTGTAAGAAAGTATTTTTTTTTATCAAAAGAATATAATTAAGTGGTCGAAGAGCCAATTAAAGATCAGAGTGTAATTAATTTTCTAAAATGTTGGAAAGGAATATTTCTAGTGATTCTGATGCGGGAACGTTTCAAGTTTTTTCACCTTCGAGAATTACCACACTCGGTCTCCACTTGTCATTTTTGTATGTTTTTTATAAGTTTTAAGGATTACTGATGTTTTTGTCAATTTCAGTAGCTCATCTGAAAAGTATTTCTCAAAGTAAGCATTTTTTCAAATACATTTTTTTGTAAATTAAAGTAAAAAAAAAAAAAAAGAAATGTTAATTTTAAAATATATGTCAGCTTAGGTGAATTTTTAAAATTTTACCAAAACTTATAATATTAGGACTAAAACATTTTTATGTGTGATTTTTTTTTCTGACGTTAGGCTTAGTGACACAAAATCCTCGGCCCGTAAGACAGTTCCTTTCGATTTTCTTCAGTTCACAAGGTACGTCATATGCCAAGGCGTGCAGTACGGAAAGGGTTAAAGGTAGCGGATTTCTAGTAAAGAATTTTTTAAAACTCTTAAATTTTGATTCAATTGGTTCAAAATAACGAGTTTGTTAACCTACTCGAGGTCTACTGGTGACACATCGCTCAATTTTGATTCGAATCCAGGGGAAAAGAAAACTTATTTTGAAAACTTTCTGTCTCTGGAACAAAACTTCAAGACTATATAACACATGGATCAATAAGTTCCGAGACTATCCCAGAGATGGCGCTCGTAGTAAACCAGTAACCAGGTCTTTCTAGAGTACTAACCTTTGCTTGAAACGTATCAAAATTTTAAGTCGATCGGACCAGAAACAGCTGAGTTATCGAGGTTGGAGTAAAGTCGTTTTGTAGTTTGTTTAAAAAATGGAAAAAACCGAGTTTCGTGTTCTGATAAAACATTGTTTTTTAATGGGTAAAAACACCGTGCAAGCGAAACAATGGATTGAAAAATGTTACCCGGACTCTTATCCATCAAAAGCAATGATTTGTCGGTGGTTTGCCGAGTTTAAACGTGGTCGTACCGACACAAATGACGCGGAACGCTCGGGTAGACCTGTGGAAGCCGTTACACGGGAAAATGTGAGTGAAGTGACAAAAATTATAATGAAAGATCGTAAAGTGAAACTCCGTGAGATTGCTGAGATGACACAGATATCATATGGAAGTGTATTTACTATCCTTCATGAAAAATTGAGCATGGAAAAGGTTTTTTCCAAGTGGGTGCCGCGATTTTTCGATGGAACAAAAACAGCAACGAATCGATGATTCAGAAAGCTGTTTATCGCTATTTATTCGCAACAAAAAAGATTTCTTGCGAAAAAAAAAAAAAAAGATTTGGAAAAGCGTTGGAACGATTGTATCACCCTAAAAGGTGATTAACAAAAGGTGTTGTGTTGATGAATAAAAAAAAAAATTGCAAAAAAAAATGTTGTTTTCAATGTTAGTCTCGGGAGTTATTGATTGATGTGTTAGCTGACGGATCTTTTGTTATATACATTTCAAATCTTCAATTTTCTGCTTTTTGAACGTTGTTGTTTGACTAATGCTGTTTCTAGAGGGTTTAAATTTACTTTTTACGTAAACTTCAACTTGTCCAGCTATCATCTGTCAAAATATCATTATCGTTATTCAAACTATTATAATTTTTTACTTCATCACTCGCTTTGGCAATTTCAGGTGCTACAACAACAATATCAATCTCATTTTGTGTCCATTATCATCACTTTAATCCTCATATCTTAATTCATTAAATCTTTCTGATAAAATAATTCAAGGTTCTTTAATTCATAAATCTTTCTGTTGTAAGGTACTCTATGTATTAAAATGAATGCGATTCTAGAGCATCTAAGAGGCACGAGTAAAAAAAGAAACCTTCTTCTCTCTGATGTTACATCAGCGCAATATTTGTTTTCCCTTTCCTCCCTCTTGGAAATAAATTACTCGGATCCCGCCAGGAGGCGCTTTGTCTCGTATGAGTGAGAGCGCACGGGTTCATGGGTAATATTCACCAGTATGCTCTTAGATCTTGACCGCGTAAGGCGGGTTATTACTCTTGACCGCGTAAAGCGGGTTATTTCTCCTGACCGCAAAAAGCGGGTTAAATTGTAATATAGGCTATGTGGAAGCCTTCTGTAGTTGTAAATAATGTAAATATTTGTTTATGTGTGATTGGCACGTGGAGTCCTAAAATAAATGTGTAATTTAAATTAACTGCTCTCCATATATTTTGGACTTGGTGGATAAGACATTCTCCAACATTTGGTGCCGAAACCCGGGAGGAATCTACGTAGCCAATTAAAGGTAAATATTTGAATATATTTCGCATTTATTTTTAAAATCGATTTCGGAAACACGATGAATACTTTTGAAAAATTAAAAGCTAAAAGATCCGCTTTGCGCGGAAGTATAACTAAATTTATTGCAAAAACTGAATCAATCTTGGATTCTTCAGTGGAAGATACTGATTCGGATGAAATACTGGAACTCTTGGAACATATAAATAAAAAGGAAAATGATTTGAACATTGTGAATTCCGAAATCGAAATTGCTATAACCGATCCTACTGTATTTGATAATGAATTTAAAACAAGCGAAGAATATTCTGATAAAATAACAATTATAAAATTTCGAATAAAAAATCGAATTCAAAAGTGAAATGCTCTTGATAATAGCGTTGTGGAAAAGAGAGAGAACAGACCTTCTCAGTCTGCATGTTTAAAATTACCCAAGTTATCAATTAAACCTTTTTATGGTGATTCCAGTTTGTTCTTGGAATTTTTTAATAGTTTCAATAGTGCTATACATGAAAATCCTTCTTTGTCAAAATTTGAAAAATTTGTGTACTTGAAATCTTTAATATCAGGGCAAGCCTCTAATGTGGTTTCAGGATTTTCTTTAACCGAAGAAAATTATGAACAGTGTTTGGAATTGTTGCGGGATCGTTATGGCAAAAAAGAAAATATTATTGCATGTCACATGAATAAATTATTAAGTTTAGAAGCTGTCAAAAGTTCTTCTAATTTGAAAGGTTTAAGAAAATTATTGGATGCTTGTGAAATTAATATTAGGAACCTGAATATTTTGGGTGTAACTTCGGACTCTTATGGGCATCTTTTAAATCCAATTCTTCTAAAGTTACTGCCATCTGATTTAGTTCTTGATTTTCATAGAAAAAAAGATCCGACCAAAAGTAATGTAACTGAATTAATAGCATTTCTAAAAAAATAGGTCGAATGTAGAGAAAGTATGTTAAATGTATTTGGAAAAAATTTCAATGATGAATCGATCGTCAACAGGAAACATACCACTTTTAATTATAAACAATTGAATCCACATGACAGACATAACACTCCTTCAGCTTCTGCTTTGAACATAACAGCGTCTAAATTCTGTATATTTTGTAAAAGTAATCAGCATTATGGATCCCGATGTAAAAATTTATCTGATGATAAAAAACGTGATAAATTAAGAAAAGAAGGTAGATGTTTTAGGTGTTTTAAATTTCATTTATCCAAAGATTGCAAAATTAAAATTAATTGTGAAAAATGTATGAGTTCTTCACACATACAATTATTCTGCCCAAAAGAATGAGAACCCGATTCACAATCCGAGCAACAGGAGAATGAAATAGTTGTAGGCACATCACATTCTCAATGTTCTAACTCAACTATTTTACAAACTTGCAATGTTCTAGCGTCATCAGAAAATAAAACCTTAAATATAAGAATATTGTTGGATTCGGGAAGTGAAAGAACATTCATACTACGAGAAGTAGCAGAAGCTCTGAATTTAAAACCGATCCGTAAGGAGAGACTGTTACTCTATTCATTTGGAAAAAAAAATCCCGAACTTTCCGACTTCGATTTAGTTCAACTGCAGCTGAAGAATCCCCATAACCCAAACCACAGAATTCCGATTGAGGCATTAATCACTCAACACATTTCCGGTGCATCTTTGGATTCACGATTTTTAGTTAACAAAATAAGGATGTTAGCTGAGGTCAGTGGCCTTGAACCGGCAGACTCTGGTAAGGGAAAAATTCAGCTTTTGCTTGGTATGGATTTTTTCTGCGAAGTGATAAGGGGTGCGCCTGTAAGAATAACAAAAGGTCTGTTCGCTCAAAAAAGTTTATTTGGTAATATTATTTGCGGAGCGTTGCCTAATATGACCTCGAATAAATCGTCTGCTTGTTTTCGCGTTTCAATTGAGGATGATTTGAATCAGCATTTGAGAACTTTATGGGAAATAGAGTCGATCGGATGTGATACGGCGCAGGAAACAAAACATGATTCTGAATTTATTAAAGAATTTGAAAATAATTTAACTTTCGCGGATGGTCGATATGAAACAAAATTGCTTTGGAATTTACCCAAGACACATTTAAACAATAATTACGAAGTGGCTAGAAAATGGTTCTATAACTTGTCAAAAAAATTAATGAATGATAAATTATTATTTGAGAGTTATAGTGAAGTTTTGAGGGAACAATTACGAGATGGTGTTATTGAGGAATGCCTGGATAAATCTGTTAGCGAAAGTTCATATTACTTGCCCCACAGACCAATGGTAAAAGAAAATAACGTGAAAACTAAAGTAAGGATAGTATACGATACATCATCAAAGGGAATGAACTGTCTTTCTCTAAATGATTGTCTGCATCAGGGTCCTTCGTTATTACCTTCTGTCTCGGATTTAATCCTTAAATTCCGTAATCATAAGATTGCATTCTCTGCTGATTGTGAAAAGGCATTTTTACAGATAACAATTCATGAGAATGATCGGGATTATTTGCGATTTTTGTACTATAAAGATTGCGACATTGAACAGGATGTGGTTTCTTATAGAATAAATCGAGTTGCATTCGGTTTAACCTGCAACCCCTTCATTTTAAATGCAACTATTAAGCATCACGTGTCAAAATATTGCGAAAAATATCCCTTAACCTGTGACATGTTGAATGAGTCTTTTTACGTAGACGACTTATTTCATGGGTCGCATTCTGTCGAAGAAGCCTATAAATTATCTACGGAAGCTGTAAATATCATGAAAGAAGGAGGGTTTAACTTGAGAAAATTTGAAACGAATTCCCCTGAATTGATGCAAAAATGGGAAAACAATACATCCATGTTCAAAGAACACAAATACTCAGACTCAAATGCAAAAGTTCTTGGATTGATTTGGTATAATAATAGTGACAATTTGGGACTTGAACTACAATCCTTGCTATCATATCTTGAAAGGAAACCTCCCTGCACCAAAAGGGCGGTTCTCAAATCGGCAGCTCATATTTTTGATCCAATTGGATTTATTTCGCCTTTCGTCGTACGTATCAAATGTCTTTTGCAAAAACTATGGACGAAAGGACTCGGGTGGATGAAGAATTTCCTGATGAATTACAACAAAATTGGTTACAATGGTGCAAAGAAATAACTTTATTTTCAAAATTCAAAATTCCCAGATATTATTTTCCAAACATGGAGTTGAATTTTGATAACGTTCAACTTCATGTATTTGGAGATGCCAATCCAGCCTGCTATGGAGCTGTAGCATAATTTAGGTTTGAGAATAACTTGCGCGAAATTTACACATCTTTCATTATATCCAAATCAAGAGTGGCACCCCTAAAAAAATTGACTCTGCCTAGACTTGAGTTAATGGCCGCATTGATTGCATCGAGATTAGTGAAATACTTAACGAAACTCTTTCCAAAGATTAAAAGGGTGTTCCTTTGGTCTGACTCGACCATTGTTCTTCATTGGATCAAAGGATCTGCCCACAATTGGAAACCCTTTGTGGCGAATGGAGTCACTGAAATTCAGGAAAATACTGATCCATTAGATTGGAGACATTGTGATGGGAAGTTAAATCCAGCCGACTTGATTACAAGAGGTTGTGATGCTGAGGAATTATTATATTCAACGCACTGGTTTTGTGGACCTCCATTTCTTTCGTTGCCTGAAGAAAAGTGGCCAATAAGCAAGCTACCTCCTTCAAAAACCATAGAAGGTCAGAGCGAACGAAGATCCAAAATAGAAATCTCCTTACATTGTGCTACCGAGAAGAATGAGAATGGAAGAGAGCCTGTGTGAAAATTCGAAAATTATAGTTCCTGGGAACGACTTAGAAGACTGACAGCATGGATCCAACGATTTTGCAGAAATGCTCGAAAGGTTAAAGATCATGATTCAGGAGAATTGAGTGCCGAAGAGCTTGAGGGTGCAGAAAATTACTGGATGAAATATATCCAAGAGGAGAATTATCCTGAAGATATCAAAGCTCTAAAGACAAATAAATCCATTCCTAAGGATTCGAAAATATTCAAGCTGAGTCCTTTTCTTTCAGATAATGGTCTACTTCTGGTGAAGGGTAGGCTACAAAATGCGAATCTCTCTTCAACCCTCAAGCATCCAATTGTGTTACCATCAAATCATCTCCTCGTAAAAATGATCATTTATGATGCCCATGAAAAGGTGTTCCATTCTGGGGTATCAGCAACTCTAACACAGGTAAGAGAAAAATATTGGATCATTAAAGGTCGACAATCTATCAAGTCTACATTAAGTAGGTGCATTATTTGCAAGAAGTTTAATGTCTTGCCAGGAAAGCAATCAATTGCGCCTCTTCCAGCCACAAGGGTGGAACAATCATCATCCTTTCACGTTGCCGACATTGATTTTGCAGGTCCTCTTTATGTTAAGAACAGTGAAGATAAACATTACATCTTGCTTTTAACCTGTGCAACTACGCGTGCTATCCATTTGGAACTTGTGAATGATTTGACTGCTGATACCTTTTTACTAGCATTCAGGAAATTTGTATATCGTAGAGGAATACCAGCTGTAATTTACTCGGATAATGCCAAAACTTTTAAACGTTCTAATTTGGATTTAAAAACGATCTGGTCTTTGATTAAACACCCGACCGTTGTACGTTATTTCGCCTCGAATGACATAAAATAACAGTTCAATGTTGAGAAAGCCCCATGGTGGGGAGGATTTTACGAGAGACTTGTGAGGAATGTGAAAACTACTCTCAAGAAAGTTTTGGGCAAATCCTCCCTCAACCGAGACCAGCTCGAAGCGACCATTATCGAGATCGAGGGAGTGATTAATTCCAGACCCCTGACCTATGTGTATAATGAACTAAATGAACCTTTTCCTTTGACACTAGCTCATTTGTTAGTTGGAAAAAGGATTCTCAGCATCCCATCAGTGAAAATGCCTTGTGATTCCCACCTCTCTACAAGGAGTTTGCTAATAAAACAATTTAATTATCGTGAGAAATTAATGCAAATGTTTTGGAAACGATGGCAAAAGGAATATTTGTTAGAGTTGAATTCTTTTCATACTGTTAAAAATACGGGGAAAATTAAGGATTTTGAAGTAGATGATATAGTTTTAATTAATGATGAGTATTTGCCGAGAAGTTTTTGGAAATTAGGGAAAATTATTGCAACCTTTCCTGGTAGAGATGGGAAAATTAGATCATGTGAGGTGAAGACTGGTTCTACAGTGCTCCAAAGACCAGTACGATTATTATATAACTTGGAACTGAAAGATGATAAATTTTAAATATTGATTCTTATTTTATTTTTCTTTTAGTAGCTACATTTCAGTCTATGATTTTCATGTATTGTTTTTATGTATGTATTTGATATATTTCATTGAATCTTATTTCATTAATTTTTTGTCATATTTGAATGTTGTCTTGCTTAGTACAAAATTAATATTTTGTATTGCATACATTTTTTAGATTTAAAATATTTGTGATTCATGTATTAGATTTTTTCTTGAAGTGCATTGAATGAGTTTAAAATTTCTTGGTTTTGTTTAGTTTACGAATCTGAACGTGGTAAGTATTTAGGTTATTTAACAATTTGGTTAATGTGGTATCCTAGCTGAATTATATTCAGAGATATAGAAGAATCTTGAAATTATAAAATTGCTTGGCTCTCTTTTAAATCTTCCTTCAAGGTGATTTATGTTACATGAGTATGAAATATATTTGAGCTATTGAATTATTTAACTAGAACATTTGTTCAATTATAAATTGACATTTGATTATTTTTTGAAGTGTAGTACATGAGTAGTGTTAAGCTTTGAATCTTTGATTTGAACTTTATTGTGTGAAAAACTTTAATCAATTTTGAATATGATTATTATTTGATTATTTTGTACTTATGATGAATTTTATTTTGATGTTTTTCAATAATTGTTCATACATATGTTCTTGCTTATGAAACCGTGTGCTCTCTAGATGATGAACCTCCGTTCATCCGGAGGGAATATGTTGGAAATAAATTACTCGGATCCCGCCAGGAGGCGCTTTGTCTCGTATGAGTGAGAGCGCACGGGTTCATGGGTAATATTCACCAGAATGCTCTTAGATCTTGACCGCGTAAGGCGGGTTATTACTCTTGACCGCGTAAAGCGGGTTATTTCTCCTGACCGCAAAAAGCGGGTTAAATTGTAATATAGGCTATGTGGAAGCCTACTGTAGTTGTAAATAATGTAAATATTTGTTTATGTGTGATTGGCACGTGGAGTCCTAAAATAAATGTGTAATTTAAATTAACTGCTCTCCCTATATTTTGGACTTGGTGGATAAGACATTCTCCAACACTCCCCATACAAATATAAATAACTGATTGGTGGAATGTTTAAGCAAGCTTTCACCTTGTCTAAGAATAAATAACCCCTAAAGCCTGCATTTCTTTCAGTAATATTTTGTTTTTACCGACAATACTATGTCTAAAGGTTTGCTCAAAATTTGATTTAAGTGCAAGCTTAACTATTATAAAGAAAATTGCGGTTGAAGACAAATATTTTGAACAGAAAAATTATATTTAACCCGTTCATTCCCAGCGTATCAAATGCAACACGATCGTGTTTGCTCTCCTGTCTCCTGTGCCCAGCGTATCAAATGCGATTCAATCGCGTTTGCTCTCCTGTGGCCAGAGTATCAGTAGAGATATGCTTGATAAGAACGTTTTATTTGATTTTTTTAATGTTACTATATGGCGTTACAATACCTCGAAATCTATACAGATAGGATATATGGAGTGTTGACCTTGGTGATATCGGCTTGGATTTCACTTCTGGCTACCAGGAGGGGGGTAATTGTTAAAAGATCGTATTGCGCTGCGGATCTTTAATCGTAATGACATGATTTAAAGAGTGCATTTGATTTCGGTTTGCTATTTTCTTTATTCCCCTGCTTCTTAAAAGTTCGAAGGAGAATTTCAGGACCTTTAAGGGGTTTAGGGCTTTTGGTAGTAGATGTTCTCAGCTGTTCGTTTCATTGGGTCGTTTTTTATTTGTAGCGACAGTCATCACGAAAAGAAAGTATTTATCTGATACTGAGATTTACTTACTAATGAATGAATCTGACAGTGATGCTAGCGAAAATAATCCAAATCTGTACATAAGCCTTAAAGTAAAAAAAAAAAAAAAAAAAAAAGAATGAAGAAGATGTGCCCTTTGCTCAAAATCTTGTGTGAAGTGTCAAAATATGTGTGTAAGACATGTGAAGTTGGACTATGCATTGATTATTTTATAGGTATACCATACAGGTAAATCAGATTTATTTTTTATATCTACATGATCCATGCAATAGTGCATCATTACACCATGGAATATATGTAACAGATGAAAATATATTTTGTATTTTCTTAAAAGATATGACTTTTATGTAATTATTTTATGTAAAAAACATAGAATTTTCGATTAAATCCTTTTTTGTTTTGTATATATTAAGTTTAGTGCATTTTAAATAAGATATGTAAATACCAAAATATTTTAATAAATAGCTGATTTTAGAGGAATTGTTTTCACGAATTAGGATTAATATCTAAAATCGTCTGGGCACAGCGTAACACTCCGCGGTAAGAAGCTGCGTTTCCAGAGAAGCACTTCTTTTTCCTCCCTCCGGTAGCCAAAGGGTTAAAATCCAGTTGAACACATTATGTGCATAAACTTTAACTTCACTTGATTGTTTAAGAGGAAATCGTTGTTGTAAATGCACAAAATTATTTATGTGTGATATGTAAAGAGCATTGATCCTTGCCTCGTTTCATAGCGAAGAAAAATAACTTTTTTTATTCGGATCAACTAGCGCTTGAAAAAACAGTACTAAAAGTATGTTTATAATTTAAAATGAATAAATGTTGATGAATTGGACTTTTTGAACAAAAGAATATAAAAGCAATAATAATAATTTATTTTTTCTTAAATGTTGATTTTGGAGAGGAAAATCAAACAATAACTTCAAACTATAAACATAATCAGAAAAATTACTACTCATACAATAATATTTGTGCAGAATTTTATTACAGCTTTTCATCTTAGGAGCTAATATAGTTAAATATCTAAACAGTAATGAATGAATCATTTCGGTCATTTAAAAATTATTTTTTCTCTCTTTTTTTATTCGCATTTCCTGGATAATATTAATTTATGAGTATCGTATTTGATTCACAATTTTCACTTAAAAAACAATATATTTAATATTGATTATTAAATATTTGAATGTTATGCATTACTTGCCATTTATATGTGAAAGAAATATTCACATGTACACGCAATAATTGAAAAGTTCTTTTATACATGAAAATTATAAAATACACCAA
>BMAW01048896.1:0-20461 GCA_019974015.1 Nephila pilipes
TTCATCAAAGAGCTCGGAAATGATAACTATGATATAAATGTGATACCTGAAAATACTGAAAAATACATTTCTTTTTCCAAAAAAATTAGTAAAAGATTTTTTATTAGGTTTTTAGATTCTTGTAGATTTATGCCTAGTAGTTTGGGGAAATTAACAATAAATCCAAAATTTGATCAGTTTAGAAATGTGAGATCATTTATTTCAGATGATAAAATATCACTACTTATGAGAAAGGGTTGTTTCCCTTATGATTATGTATCAGGTGTTGAAAAACTGAATGATACAAGTTTACCCCCCAAAGAGAAATTTTACAATCGTCTCAACGATGAAGATATAACCAATGATGATTATCAGCATGCAAATCACGTGTGGAATGCATTTAATGTTAAAAGTTTAGGGGATTATTCAGATTTGTATGTAAAAACCGATGTTCTTCTTTTAAGCGACATTTTTGAGAATTTTCGTAGCGTGTGCATGAAAGTTTACAATTTGGATCCAGTGTGGTATTACACTGCACCAGGTCTTTCATGGGGTTCAATGCTGAAACTGACTAATGTAAAAATTGAATTGCTGATGGACTATGATATGTCTGTATCCACAACAACATTTGGTGTGATTTTCGAAACTTCATTTAACAGCAATTTTCGAAAAATACAATCAAAGACCATAGACACGGCACTCTCCGTAATTCTTTTGCGAATTTGTGCTAATTCTAACCAACTGTTTTCATTCATAACACAAGTTCCTGGGATAAACTTTCTAGAAAAGTCCTTCTGTTTGAAGTATCGCTGACGGGTAATATGTGAAACGTCCTCGATGAACACATTCGAAATCATCAAAGCGTCTTTCAGAACAAAAGTCTCTTCGGTTGTGGAAGGCACGTTGATTAGCTCGATTCGATTTGCAAGGGATTGCCAGAGCACAGGCGACATACAGGCACCTTTTTTTAGTTGGGTAAAGTCGATTGTTTTCATCTCTTGTATACTGTCGTAGATGAACTTGCACGGAGGTAGCAAAATATGTCACCACAGCATAGATGTCTTGCCCCAAATGGAAAGGATGTGGTGGTAAAGCACTGTCGAAGAAAGAGGAATCTAGTTTGGCATCTTTATTGAAACACACATGCTTAGCTGACATATTTGGGGGATTAGCCATTCGTTTCATTTTCCCAATTCTGTACGAGTCCGTTTAAAATTGAACAAAACTTAAAAACTACAGTCTATGACAGAGAAAGAGCTAGAAATGACTTTGAACTAAATATAACCCGTCTATGATTAGAACTTTACACCAATACTGAACTGTGATTGTTTTGTCTGGGTGTTATCACAAAACTTAAATAAGCTGATTGGTGAAACAGAATAATGTATTCTTACACCGCGGAATGTTACACTGGGAGTAATTTGGTCTTGTTTTCAATATTCGTGCAACAACATGTTCATAGCATGTTTACGCATTCTTTTCCCTAATCAATTCTAAATAATTTTGGTGTGATTTTGTCAGGTCCAAACACGTATTTTATATGCATTTTCGAAATTAATCTACTGGTATATAAAATGAGAAATTCTTAGATTAGAATAATATATCAACGAATTTTACAAACAGAGAATGATATTAACTTTTCAGCAATAGGAGTCTTACAACTTAACTTTATACTGAATATTTCTATCTGATCTTAGATATTATGAACATAAAATAAATATTAAGTAATAGGTCTTCGTGGTTGAATGGTTTAGGGTCAAATCCTCTAACATTCAAGTACGAAGACTTTTGGGGTTCGAAACTAAACTTAAGAATAAGTATACTTCTGCACTTAAAAATTCGAATCATTAACAGATGGTACCACAGGAAAATAATAGTTTGTTGTTTTATTTTAGTTTTAATAATTAAAAAAATAGCAGTATTAAATAAAACACATTAAACAATATTGAATGGAGAATTCGAAAAAGTCCGACCGAGTAATCAGAGTTAAAAAAAATTATTTCTTAAAAAACATAATCAATTCGATCAGATCATATTAATTCCATCCAATTAATTCATTTAATTTAAAGTTTATGCTTGAATACGACCCGCTTATAGTTAAAACATACGCACCCACAATCATTTTCTTATCAATACGAAAGAGATATCAATAAAGAAACAAGGTAAGGGGGAGAGGGGAGTCCCAAAGAAGGGGTTGGGGAGGGGAGGGGGTCCCAACGAAGTTAAGGGATACTACCCGTTATCGGTAAGTAGGGGGTGAAATTTCCACCCCCTTTCTCGCGCGCTCCTCATAGCTCCTCCCCTCCTCTGGCCCAGAACCGGTATACTTTAACTACTATAATAAGTAAAAGAATCCAAGAAAGCAAAAAAAGAATGCGGTGACCATACTAAGAAAGTACGTTAGTTGACCTTTTTATATCCGGTCAAGATCCTCATTAAAGACACCTGGACGCGTGAGAACGGTCAAACAACATTTCTGTTTCCCATGAACTTTGACCTTATAGAGTCCGATTCTCCTGGGAACCAAGATCACTCCCACGTTAGGGATCCATTTTTGCAGGTGTCAATTCTTGCGCCGGTTGGAGTGCTCAGGACCAATAACTGGTTTACTATTTTCAGTTATCCAACCAAAACAAAGGATTTTGTTCCGTGGTTTTGAAAGAGGCTTGGTCATTTCCATTTGACCTAAAAGTTCCGAAAAGAAGAGACAGCCAGAGTTCTACTAAACGTTCTACTAGAATGTCGTGTCATTGACAGAGGACATAGCTATATCTTTTTTTAAAGTACGACGTGCACCAAGAAATGTTACATTTGAAATGCAATTGTGACAATCACTTTACCTTGTCAATATCAACTTTAGTATTTTAAATTAAATTGTAATAAAAATAACGTGAATAGGTATCGTCAACCTAATGCAACCAACTAACCAATGGAGGAGAACTATGTAGCAACTGTCTTCAACAAAGTTAGAAGTTAAAGCGCCTTACTAATTAGCCAGATGAGACGTCTTTTCAACCTAGGTAGGAGTGCAACAGAAATTTTTTTTTTCTGGTCCTTTCAACTTAGAATTATCCAAACTCGTCTGTATAAGTTTATAACGCCTCTCTTGTATTTCTGTCTCCTTCTTGCTACATCAAAAGTAAGAATCACTAATTAATAAAGTTAATGATGAATGATGTAAAACTGCTTTTATTCGAATATCTCTGATTATTCAAAAGTCACTCCTTAGCCTACTACATTTGTGGATAATTCCCTATAAGCGTCAGATCCTAATTTTAAAACTATTATAATTATCTTCATAACTGTAGCGGATCATTCGATCAATCCTCTAACATAATAAAACAGATGCAGGTCTGATTCACTGAATCTATGCAGATCTTTCTTGGCAATGATCCTAATAACTTTTTACACTTGTCACAATACGGTCATTATTCCTTGGCATATAGCACTCTCTTCCACTTGTTATGTTGTTTGGGGGGAAGGAAGGGTTGACATATTCTAAAACTCTTAATTTATTAACTGCTCAGCTATAAATCTATTCTATTTCTCCTCTCTTTCTTTTTCTCTCCCCCTCTCCTCTTGAAAGCCCATACTATATATATCAGTTCCAATCTACATGACCACGTTCTCTTCTTCGGAGGAAGTTTTCCAATACAAATAATTGTTTGAGGACTGAAAATTCCCCAAGAGGACTGTTAGTTACTAGATCGCAGATAGACCCGTCACACACTCATTCTATCTATTACAATCTAACTTCGCAGTGAAAACTTCGTTGCTGAAAAATGCAATTCATTAATCCTGCGCTTCACACTTCAGTAATTCTAATCTAATCTACATAAGTCATGTTTCATCCATTGACAGAAATTTTAACTCAAAAGCCTTATTAAAGTGCCAAAGTGTCATTTATAGGGGGATACGAGATCAAGTTCCTCTTTAAGTTAGTGAAGAGTGGTATTCAAGAGCCTTCTTATCCCCTTAGGGATAGGGTTACATTGAAGGACACTATACCCCCTGTCCCCTAGAGCAGGGGTTGATCCGATCTAGGGGGTCGATGAATGAATACCAATTCTATTCAATCGTAAATTTATTGACATCAATGCAGTACAATAGCTATTGTTTTAGGTGGGGCGTTTTGGCGTACCAGAAAACTTTTCAATTTTTTATCGTTCACTTCAATTTTAATCACATTTACCTTAAATGTATTCAATCTAAAAATGTATCGTTTGCTTTAATTTTGATTACATTTAGCTTAAATGTATTCAATTTAATAATTTATTCTTTCCTTTAATTTTAATATCGGAAAAGCTTACTATTGTCCATTTCTCGATATTTCATCGTTTACTTTAATTCTAACATTTTAATTCATTCATTTAATAATAATTATCAAAAAAGTGTACTTTGGATGGCTAAATCTGTTCTTTGCAAAACTTTTTTTTTGTTTCGAATGCCATTTGTAATTACGATATAGTAAGTAAAGTTTCATTATAGATTATGGCTTATTTAATTTCTCATTCGTGAATATTTTTTAATTTATTTATTTATCTTTTTTTTAACGTTTGAAGTAAGCGTGTTTCGTGATATGTCACTCATTTTCAGACTTATGAGAAATTATTCTTGCACTATTTTACAACAAGATGGCCCAAGTTGCTTAGATCGTCTCATCGTTTCGCTACCCATCTTTTTTGCATGATGCTTCAACTCTAAAAACTGGTGACATCTACACATCCGTTGTTCTTTGTCAAATGCACTTTTAAACTTATGTTTCTTTGTTTGTGGAAATAGATTCTTTTGGCTGTATAATAATTGGTTTATTAGGATTCTACTAATACCGTAATGGCATCGTCGACTTCTACACAAAAATGCCGACAACCTACTGTGGAATATTTAAAATTAGTTTTTATACCATCACAAGTGAATGAAAGAAACCCTTGTGCCTTCTTTCTGAGAAAACTTTTAGAAATGATGCCATGAAACGGGCCAAATTAAAAGATCACCTTGAGAGAATCCATTCGGATAAAAAGAATAACATTTGGATAATTTTAAAAAACTTCAAGAGGCATATGCAACTCAACTAATCTTAATTAAATCGTCGAGTGAAGTTCATCATGAAGGTGTTCATACAATATTTCTCTCAATATTGCAAAAGAGGGGAAACCTTATTCAACCGCAGAAGAAATAATTGTACCTGTTATTAAAGATGCCATTGAAACTGTAATTTAAAAAGATTCTGCCACTGTTTTAAGAAGCCTACCACTCAGCACGAATCGATAAAATGATCGAAGATGTGGAAAATATTGTAGTTTCGGAACTAAGAAATTTCTAGTTTTTTTTATACAACTTGATGAAACCACTTTTGGAGGTACTTCTCTTCTTATGGCTTATGTAAGATATTTTAGCAAAATAAAATGTCAGGTTATTGACGAATTTTTATTTGCTAAATATCTTGAAACTGACACAAGAAACCAACTCTATATCAGTGGTTGAAAGAAAATTTGAACAAGCATGAAATTTCAATAAATAGTTAACTGCAATAGCTACAAACCGGGGCGTCTGCTATGGTAGGCTGCTACCGAGGTTTTGCAATTTTACATTAGGAAAAAGTACCTGTGTGTGTGGCATACATATTATTCATTGTGTGTTACATAGAACTCATCTAGTAGGAAAATATCTCAATAAAGATCTTCATAATACATTACAGTAGTGTTTACAACCTCTTAATTCACGACTATTCAGTAAACTTTGCAAGGAAAAAAATGAACTATCAAACCAATTATTATTACACACCGAAGTACGATAGCTGTCAAGAAGTGCACATTTACCAAAACTTGTTGAATTGCTTAAACATTTGCGGAATTTCTAACTGAAATTAATCCAGCCTTAAAAATTACGAATAGAAAAAAAGATAGAAAAAAAAAAACCTTATTTGGCCAATGTATTTGCAAAGTTCAATGATAATCAAATACGTCACCAAGGAAAAGATATTACATTAATTCAAGCACGGACAATTATTTTTAAGCTTCCAAGTTAAATTAAAATTGTTCAAGTTTTCATTGTTACATAAAGATTTTCAATACTTTTCAACATTTACAACCATTGGATATAACCGATGTAGAATTGAAAACATATACAAATCATCTCCCAAAAAGGAAGCGATGATTTTAAATTACGCTTTGGAGATGTTAAAAATATATGGATATCCTAGAAAGAATTATTGCGCCACTTTCTGCTCAAGTTGAAAATAACGACAGTCATTTTCAAGAAGAAGTCATTGAATTATTAGTTGATCTTGAAGCAAAGATGCTTTTAATAATTTAACTGTGAGTAATTTTTTTATAAATATAAATATTACGCAAACATGTCCAAAACTTGTAATACACAATTTCCTTTTTAAATGCATTCTCAAGTTCAAATATGGTTGAATCTAGCTTCAGTCATGTTAATTGTATTTTAGCAAAGAAGAGAAATAAATGGAATATGGAGCTTCGAGGCGAAGTAAGACTGAAATTAACAAATTTCGAACCAAATATTACTAACCTAGCCAAGCGTCATTTAGCAAATCCTTCTCATTGATTTATGTAAAAATTTGATTTTATGAAAATCAAAAAAAAAAAAAAAAAAAAACTTACCTGTTTCTTAAATGATTTATTTTATTTAAGAAACAGGTAAAGTTTTTTTTCTCTTTTTTTTATCATTTTTATTGAAAGGGTAGATAAGAGAATTATAAAGATGATCAAAAAAGTTTAGCGCCCCCCTGCCCTAGAGGTAAGAAGGATCAACTTTGTTGTTCTGCAAAGGTAAAACTGAGTCGTGATGGAATCATATTACCCTACCCGTCTGTCATCTTAAAAGTTACTTGAATCACACGACCGAAATTTCAAGTGGAGGACAAAGTATATCATTAAAATTGTCAATTATTTCCTAGAATATTGTTCATTAATCCTCTAATAAGAGGTATGCGTTCCACCAGTACCGAGTACTAACAACTTCTATAATCTACCAAAGAATACGCTTACCGGAATTTGATGCGAGTACATCCTTTAAATATTTGGTCCATCCAATAGCGTTGAGTTCTAATCTCATCGAATCAACTACACACGTCAGAAGATGTCCGCGCATATCACATTAACACTCTTCTTATATCCGTAGCCTTGTTGTTAACATCCCTTCAATTCTCTGGCATTCTTATACGACTTGATTACATATATTCACTTCCTTTCTAAAGTTAACTTAATTTGGATCGGGTTTCATTTGATTAGGAAGAAACCAGAAATTTAAATACATGATCAGAAAAAAAAAAAAAAAACCCTCCAAGATGTTAGTCAGAAGGAGGTATCGCGAATAGCACGCGTTACAGAGTGTCATGAAAGTGCTGAGTTGATGATAAATTGAGGCACTTCTTCATCTATAAAATTGGCAACAAATAAATCGCTGTGAATAGGGGAGGAAAAGTGGAGAAAAGAGAATCTATATTGCAGATGGGGTATTGTGGCTGTCTCCTCACCCGCAATCGGTTCTCGTTTCTTCGCCTCGTATTTTAATTCAAAACTAAAGACAATAATGTAATTTAACCTCAGCCGCCCCTTTCTTACTTTCTCAGTAGGGAAGGAGGTTGTCTGGTTTATGGTCAACTCAGCTTTACCCTCTATGAAAATCTCTTTCTCTAAGGGATAGGCTAAATTGTCCTTCCACGTTGTTCAAATATTTGAAAGCTATCCCAAGACAACAAAGAAGCTGACCGTTTCATTGTTTCACAATAAATAGACATTCTTCACTTTCGAGAACTTTTTTACTTTTCCAAATCCGTTTCCACTACTTCATATTGTTTTTATTCTATCATTTAATTCATAAAAAAATCAACAATGTTAGAGAAATATCTCCATCGAACACTGAATAGGAAATATTCCGAACTTTGGACATTAAATACATACAAATATAAAATTTAATAAAAGTTGATACCTGATCAGGACAAATTGAAGAGAGGTATTCCAGCATGCAGCTACATTAGATAAAATAACTATTAAAATTTTGCTGTCTTACACAAAATTCTAATAAAAATTTAAAAAAAGTAAATAGAAAAGAAAATTTATATCAAGGCAATGCCTTTTCTTAAGAGTCTGATTTTTTTTACATCCGAAAGACACAGAATACACACACACACACACACACACACACATATATATATATATATATATATATACATGTGTGTGTGTGTGTACATAATCATCTATAACAAATGCTTCCAAAAATGTAAGGCAATGATAATTTTATTTTGTTACAACTAATCACGTTACAGCATTATTAAGTAACGTGTATATATCAAATACTCACGATAAAAAATTATAAAACACGGAATGTACCATTAAAAGAATAAATTATATGCATGTCAAATATATTTATATTGAAAGACATTTTATATTTTGTTTTGACTAAAGAAAAGGAACATCGAACATATGATTTCAAGTGTCATTACCTTTCTCAAACCTTGAATCAGGATTCTGAAGTCCATCTCTAAGAAGTTCACTATGTTACTCTAGTATGACATTAATACAAACAAACAAATTAATGTATCTCAAGAAGATATTTTGCCCATGCACTTTCATCGTCAGAGAAATTAGTCGAATATTCTCTATAATTATGTAAAACAAATAATTTAATTGGTGAAAAAATATTCTCCTATGGACACTTTATTACGAGAAAGGAATAACATGTTATATATGAAATTAACACGTAACTCTTTACAATAATCCTTTTCGCTCAATAAAAACAAGAAAGTTTTTCGCGCTAAGATTAATTCTAAAAAATCTAAGTTATTTTATATGTTTCGACATTACAGTCTGAAAAACTCAATTATTGGAAAAGAAGATATTGGAAAAGTAACATGTTAAGAAGCATCTCTGCCATATTGATAAAAATTCAATTTTCTATTCGAATATATTGTTACGAAAATTTGTCCGGTGTGTGTGGGTGAACAGTCCGACAAGCAGAATACTAGAGAAATAGTAATTTATTCCTTAAATAACAATAAAACAGGAAGCACAGACGACAACAAGATCGTACTTGCACAAATTTGCAGCACTAAATAAACAGCAATCCACAGTTTTAAACAAAATCACGCATTTTGCAAAGCAAGCACGATTATCGCTTTCACTCAGAAACATTAACCCACCGACGACGTTGACATTGATATTCTATGGGCGCCCGGAGAGCGGAGCGCTCCACAAGCCCAAATCTGATAAATAAAAGGTCCTTTGGAGATGTGGAGATAACTTTGTTGGGGGAGTAATCTTGAAGAAGCGTAGGCAAAATTTTGAAGAGAACTGGATAAAATGGAGCTGAGATATTTGAAGTTGAAGAAGCCAGTATAGCTGGCGCCATTTATTGTGGATGTAGTCAGATGCGTTTTTGAAAAATGAAGTTCCGTGAGGAGAGAAAGTGACTTTACGGAGACTGGAAAGGAGCGACTGTGATTGGCTGCCCTCGAGGTAAGCTATTTTACTATATATCAGATGGGAGGGGCTAACATCTGGTAGGTAAGATATTGAGAGAAAGACATTTTTTGTATGAAATTTATGGGAAATGGAAAGGGGGCGAAGAGGAGGGGTTTTGTATACCGGTAATTCGTTGTTGGTTGATTGAAATAGACTGAAATTATTCATCTGCGATGTTCATAAGAGCTTCTAGGATTACAAATTTTTTGTTGGCTGTGCCTTTCGCTGCTTTAATTTTATGTAAGTTCGGGAGGAGACCTGGGATGATAAAAAATATTTCTGCAAGAGCTTTTAGATGTTCTATTGCTTCGAAGATACTGTTGAAAGGATTCTTTTGATGACTTTTAGAATTGAATTTTGGGATATTTTTTGGAGAGCTGGTTGTTTCTTGGTTTTCATCTGTTTGGGGCGCCATCTGTCGGTTAGAAGAAACAGCATTAGCGAAAGAAAAGTTCTCACGTATTTTATTTGAAGTTATTGTGTTTTTCTTAATAATTGATCGTTTGGGCGGTTTGGGGAAAGCTTTACATCCACCGTATGAAGCGGAGTGTCCTATTTCGTTGCAATTAATACATTTGATGTCGAGATTTTACCTTTGATGTCACAGTCTCTGGTAGCATGTGCTCCTGCACATTTGATGCAGCGGGGGATCATGTGGCAGTTATCGGTGCTGTGATGAAACATGTTACAGTTGTAACATTGTGTCACTTTGTTATTTCGGTATTCGTCGACGGTGATGGTCATGTAGCATAAACGATTTATATCGTAGATTTTTTGGCTGTTTTCATTTCGAGGTAAGGTAATGAGAAATATTGGAAGAGGAATTTTTGTTCTGCGATTGGTAAGTTGGTTAATTTTAATGGGGTTAAAACCAAGATCATTAAGTTCCTCGTTTATATCTTCAATATTGGTGTCCCTGGGAAGTCCTTTAACAATAATTTTCAATGGTCTTGAAATTTTAGGTTGTGTTACGTAATATTCGTATGGTTTAGTTGATAGGATTTGAGCCAGTTTCCGGTATTCATCATAAGAGTCAGTGCACAATTTAATGTACTCTACTGAGAGCCGAGTTCTAAGGTTGGGAAGGTCTTCTGTGATTTCTTTTAGGTGCTGTCGATAGTTTTCACTGATTTTAAGCATTATAGGGGGGACGGGGTAAGTTTTTTGAAGTCTTGTTAGCTTGGGTTTCAGAGTTTTCTTGAATTTCCATTTCGGATGTTTCTTGGTTGGATAATTGTTGAAATTTATTCTGGGTGGAAAGAGCTGAATTCAGAGAGGTGGATTTCTTGCAAGTTTTATTTTTAGGGGGAGTAATAAAGCCATCATTTTCTTTACGTTTATTTGGTAGAATTTCAGGGGTGGAGTGGATGGGGCAGCCAGCAGTCGCGCAAGGCGCTAAAGAAGCATACTCACTATCCAGTCGCAAAAGCTTGTTTTCTTGTTTTTCAATGGTTTTCTGAGTTTTGGTAAATAGATTGTCGTTGGAGTCGGTTCCATGGAATTTTAGGTGAGCAAGGTAAGAGATTTGAGCTTCTTTTCTGATGGAATAAGTTGCAATATCTTGTTCAATTTTTTGTCGTTTTTGACATGGTGTCGAGTCATCTTCTGATCTGTTGGAGATTGAGGAGATAATTGAGGAGGTGTCGTAGTTAGGATCCGGGTCATATTGGAATTCAAATAGCGAGTCCATGGTCGTCAATCGGTTTGTTCAGAAAAAGGTGGTAGAGAAAAAATCGAAGGAAGCACTAAAAAGTGCTGTTTGTAAAAGTGACAGTAACCAAAAATGTTCGAGTAATCTAGCTAGGATGAACTCACCGACTCTGTCTATTTATATCTTGAAGACCGGATGTGACGTCACATAGGAAGTTCTCCAATGTATCGGTCCTATTCTGAAAACTTCTCGACGAAACTAGATTTTACTCGAAGATTCGTGATGCCAATTTTTGTCGCCAAGGCCGGAAGTCGAATTCCTGCTTTTCCCCTTGACGTCCATATAGCCTGTGAACGTCTCTTAGCAACCATACGATCAGTATTGCTGGGAAGCAACATTTCATATTTGTAACAATATGTAGAATCCTAACTTCAGAAATGGGGTACATGGCTCGTTTTAAAGATGTCTAAGGGTTTCCTGGATTCAGTAACAATGCGGAGTTTTAGAAGATGACATTTAATTAAACCATATATTATTGTACAGTATTTACTAAGTTAAAATAGAATTATTGGTTATACATATTAAATAGCTATCAGATCGCACGTCTTTCACTGTTGGTCGCACTCTTCAATCTGCCGTTACTTCCAGAGCCCTTGGAAAGAAGTCACAAAGTAGAACTCCAGCTCGTGGCACCATCTAATTTTGGAAGTCGTCTCAAAATGTAAACATCCTACAGCTCGGCCACTCCTGAGCGTCGATTACCTCAGCGACATCTGGTGATGATCTTACAATTTTATCGAACACAAGTGTCGGCTATAGAACTATCAAATATAAACATTATCAAAACTTAAATAAAATCAAAATGGGGTTTGCTATTGAGAACATAAGGTTATCTAATTTTATCTACCCAGGTGAGAAGTATTTCATTAGATCAGCAGAGGTGGTAGTTACATTCGGGCCTGGTAGAATACTTTCTCTATTACATATTTATCTCTGGGCTTAATTTTAGCAACTCGATATGGTCCAAAAAATTTTGGTCTGAATTTGAGGCCTACACCAAATTGTGTACGTTGGACGGCAACCAAATCATCAATCTGGTACTAAGGAACCTTTTCCCTCTTATTATATGTTCTTTGGTTCTCAGACTTAATTTCTTGAATACTTCCTTTAGCTTCAGGGCAAATGCTTTCTTTTTGATCTTGATAATTTTTCCCCTCATATTTGTGGAACTCGACACCCTCTTCTGTAAACTTTAAAGAAGCTTTTTCCAAAATGTCTGTGCCTATGATAGCTTCGAAGTTTAGATGCTTAGTCGGCACAACATACCATGTTAAGGAATAAGGTCTTCATCTATGACGAGATCATGTTTAAAAGTACCTTTCGTCAACACATGCGATTTACCTATTCCGGATAGAATACTACATTTCTTAGTAAACTTTTGTTGGTCTACTATCTTCGTACTTACGTCTTCGCGGATGAGACTAACTGAGCTACCAGTATCTATGAGAGCGGAAATAGTTTTGTCACCAAGGGTTATATCTTTTAGGTGTAGTCCTTTTTGCGGGACAACAAAACAGGTTTGTACTTCAGAGTTCGATGGTCTCTCAGGTTCAGACTCTTTCTTTACTGCCGGATAATTGTAGCGTAAATGTTTAGGAGAATTACAAATGAAACATTTTCTAGGAACTCGTTTTTCAAATTCTTTTCTCGGATGAGTCTCATAGTATCTACTTTCAGGGTTGAAAATTTCAATTCTCCTGTGGCGATAATCACATCTCCTGAAATTAACGAACTTATTCGGCAATCTGGTTTCTTGCTTCCGAAAGGATGGTGAGAAGCATGGTTTCGGCTTCATTAACCTGCGGACATCTTCAAATTTCTTGAGTTTCTCGGCTAAATCCTCTGGCGAGTTGATACTGGGTCATTTATCTAAACGATACTCTTTAAATTCGATGGGAGCTCTTTTCTTCATTTGATCTGCTATTATTAGATCTCGCAACTGGTCAAAGGTTTTGATGTTAAGTCACTCAATCCATCCATTAAAGAATGCTTAAATTTCTTGGTAGAAATCTCGCCATGTATTCTCAGCACTTTTCTGGTGAGTGACAAATAACTGCCTAAACTTCTCAGGAGTTAATCTGAATCTTTTGAGTAGCAGTATCTTCACATGATCATAATCTTTCGCCATTTCTTCAGGCTCTCGAGCAATTAGTTGCGCTATTTCTTGTGGGAGTAGACCCAACAGATACTTAACCTAAAACTCTTTCGGTACGGACATCATATTAGCTTGGCGCTAAAATAATATCAAATATAGACTGATATCTTCTTTCATATAGAATTTATGTAGTAACTTATTCAATTCATTACTCGGTGTACGAGTATTTAACGCCAATGTCCCTTGACTCAACTTAATCTGGACCTCGATTCTTGACTTCTCTAATTCTACCTCATCTTGTCTCCTCTTCTTTCTCAGTTCTTTTTTTTTCTCTTCTTCCTTATCTTTCCTTTCTTCGATTATATTATTATACATCAATTGGGTGTCTTCCTCGTCATACCCTGTGCTATTTATAATTAAATTTTTCAACACTGGTTTAGTCATTTCAGCTGTTGCTTCTAAACTTAATTCTGTTGCTAGGTTAAGCAAGTCCTCTTTCTTACCTTTCAATAAATAAGACATTTTGTGCGAATAAAGATTGAAAAATATTTTGTAACAATTAGTTATTCTGAGAAAAAAAAATGATCTAGTAATTTTTTTATTAATTCAGTTGAATGAAATTATTTAGCAGGGTTTGCTTAATTGATTCTGCGAAAGTTAGAATAAATGTTTATGCAAAATTCGCAATAACTTACGTTCTCAACCAAGATATACATTCAAACTTAAAAATAATATGCAATATTTAGAGTACTAAAATTTTCAACATTCAATAAAAAAGAAATCATTCAAAAGAAAAATAAAGTAAATACTTTTCAGTTCTTGATATTATTTTTCAATGCATAAAGCCAACAATTTTCACAGATAATTTCTTTTAACAGAAAAAATTAGAAATATATTCTAAATTGGAAAAAAAAAAAAAAAAAAAAAAAAACCACCTCATATGCTTTTACAGAACAAATATATATGCTTAAAGATTAATGAAAAATACAAAAATGAATTAAGAGGATTACATATTTCTAGTATTCGAAAGATAAAAAGATATCTTCATCAACAAAACAAAACAAAAAATATATTAACATTCACGTTTTCATAAACAGAAAAAAAAAAAAAATTACGAGTACTTGACAGTAATTTTTTTACCTTACAATCAGTAATAATTCTTGTTTAATGTCTTAAGGATAGGAAAAATAGATAAGCATAAAATGATGCATTGACAGCACTTTCTTTCAGAGGTACAAGGTCAGGTATAATAGCTTTCTACTCTTTAAATTTTTCGTTACTGAGAAAGAATTAGTAATATATATATAGCAAGTATTAAAAAAACACCAATTTAATTGTAAGGAAAACTGGGATAAGTGACACATAAAGGTTATAAAATATATTCATAGACACATTCTTTCAAAATAAGAACTTTTTACTATAAATTATAAAATATATTCATAGACACATTTTTTTCGAAAAAAAACTTTTCACAATAGAGAGATAATACTCGCGCGATCACACCCAAGATTCTGTTGAATTTCTTGGCAGTTCTCTGTCTCTCAAAGGCACACTTAATGGTAATTTATCACAAAATATAACTAGATTGTAATGGAAATCGAATATTACAACACTATGAAGTATCCAAATAGGCACTTCAAAAATCGGGATGATTTTTTTCACTATGCAGAATTATTTTCACATATCACAACACTACGGAGTTTCCAATATCCAAAGAGGCACTTCAAAAATCAGGATGATTTTTTTCATTATGCACAATGAAGAATTCTTTTCACATATCACAACACTACGGAGTATCCAAAAAGGCGCTTCAAAAATAGGGATGATTTTTTCATTAAGCGGTATGTAGAATTCTTTTCACCTGGATGGCGCTCCCATGATTAAATCTTCTTATCAGTGGCAATTACAGTCGTTCCATAAACTCCTCTTCAAAACTGTTCCAGGAATGCAACGTGCATTTATTTTTTTTAAAAAAAAAAAAAAATACCTAAATGGTAATGTTGCAGTGAGACGGCAAGGTGCGCTTGGTTCTGATTGATGAGTTACTTTTTCATCCCGGCCGGAGCCACCATTTTTTTTTTTTTTTTTACTTTGTAGAATCCTAACTACAGAAATGGGTTACATGGCTCGTTTTAAAGATGTCTAGAGGTTTTCTGCATTCAATAACAATGCGAATTTTTAGAAGATGACATTTATTTAAACCATATATTATTGTACAGTATTTACTAAGTTAAATATATTAAATAATAAGTTTAAATAATAAGGTTATACATGTTAAAGAGCTATCAGATCGCACGTCTTTGTCTGTTGGTCACACTCTTCCATCTGCCGTTACTCGTGTAGAGCCCTTGAAAAGAAGACAAAGTAGAACTCCAGCTCGTGGAGCCATCTAGTGTTGGAAGGCGTCTTAAAATGTAAACATCCTCCATATATATTTTGATGAAATTCTAATTGTCGTCAATTGTCCCTTTATTTATTTTAGAGAAGCAAAAAAATAAATGCAATATTTTTTTAATGGCAAAACTTTGTTATTATTGTATTTTCTTAATCATTTTCCTTGTTTTGGTAGGCTCGGGCATCATTACCACGGGCACTCTAGTAATCTTTTTCTTTCCCATGGGGTTTACTGCCTTTGGTTGGACAAGGATGACGTGTCCACGAGATACCTTAGCGATCCTTCTCTGCTTTGGATTTTCCTTGTGAACCAGGTTTTATCTTTTTCCATTTTTCCGCACTTCCAGAACACAGCTTTACCTTTTTTTGGAGCAGGATAGCCACATCTGGCGCTCTCTCTCTCTTTTTGCGCCATTAAAATACTATCCCTCACTCACTTACTTAATCATTTTCATCTGCATTTTTTTCCGGATAAAAGGTGAGGAAAAACTCATTCGAAGTCGAATTCTCAATACGAAAATAATAATATTGAATAGTTATTAGCATCGAATTCGGAACAAACACAAGAACTATTAATTCTTTTTAAATTTCAAACACAGCTCTCCACTCTCCTATTTTCCACACCATGCAAATGTGTTATCTTTTTAAAGGTGTTCTCCTACAAAAGAACCAGAATATTTTTCGCACATAACAAATTTTTTTTACTATGTTTTTTCATTCAATCATAAAAATATATTTCAATCTGTTTTCTGCATACATGATCACGTAAGTAATACATATAAATGTGCAATCTTTTTTATCATAAAAATTTAAACAATTCTCCTACAATTATGATACATAATGCAAAAAAAAAGTAAATTTCTCTTCTCCCTCTCTTCATAAGTTATGCAACCCGTGTTTCAAAATGCATGAAAATGGCAAAGATGTGTGCAAGTGCTATTCTCGAAATCTTTCTACGTAAATAGAGGTAATATTTTTTGTGTGTGGTTTTCTCTTGAATAAATATACAAGTTATGTCAATTGGAATAAATATTATTAATTTTGGATTTTAAATACAGTATAAACAAATGATGTACAATAATAATATAAATATACATCTAAATAAATATTTTCCCATAGCTATGTGATTATAAAATACCAACAAATATAAATGATATTAAAAAATTCAAGATAAAAACCAACGTTTTTAAAAACAACATTTTTATATGATGGCAAAGTTTATTAAAAAAAATATTTAAATATTAGTTAAAACTTAGTAAAAAATCTCATATCTCTCTCGTCTTTAAGATCACTCTCTGTGCGAAATTCAATATCTATCCTATAGATGGCGCCAGGTTACTACACAAATTACATTTCTAAAAAGAATTATTGAAATATTAGTTAAAACTTGTTGTAAATGTCTAAATATTGCATTGTTAGGCGAATAAGAAAGATTCCCAAAGTTCCAGAGCTCTAGCTTGATGGGAAGTTGGTTAAATTAACGACCGAAAATTTGATGACACACACCAAGTGAAATTCAGAAAAACGTTTTAAAAAAGTAATAAAAATTTACAATTTCTTCAAAATTCTCATTTTATTTTCTACTTAAACATATATACAGAATAATTTTATATGAATTAATTGAATAGAAAACAAAACTTAACGATATTAGTATCATAAATTCAGGGAAACAAAATGACTGAAATTTTATGTTTATACGGTTTTTCGTATTTTCCTCTTTTCCAATGCTTCCAGAATCGAAGCTGGATTATACATGGGCATCGATCTGGGTTATCGTGGATCTCGAAATGGTGATTTTTATTTACCGTCTTTTCAAATCTATAGACTTTCCAGAAAAGAATTTTCTTAAAAATTTTATTCCTTTCTTTAAAATTATTCTTCTAATTTTTTTTCTTGCAGCTTTAACGTCGATTCATGTTATTTAATAGCCAAAATAAATTTCTTTTACACAAATTTGTTTTATTGTAGCCGATGTTCAAATGCTGTAATGTGCAAATAACTAAATACTGAAAGAAAAACATTTGATTTTCAATTTTGGAGGCTCAAATAAAGCATGTTGTAACAGTTTCACAATATCTACATTGATATAATATATTCCCGACTAAAAAGGATCTGTTGTTCCTTTTAGTAAATAATAAAATAATTTGTCTAGTGTATTTTTAAACCGCCAAAATAGTATAAGAAAATGAATTATTGCGCCTTTTTTTTTTTTTTTTTTTTAGAAATCGTAATTGAAGTACTTATTAAACGCTGTGAAATACCGTGTACGAATCGGATAGCAAGCCAGATAAACTTTCAATAGATATAACACTTAAATAAAACTTTAAAAGAGAAATCCTCAGATCACTACAAATTCCCTCAACGGGTCGTAAATCACCATTTATTAATGGAGCACAGAGTTTGATAACCATGTATCGTTCGCCCTGACAATGAACTTTTAAATTTCATTTCCCCTTTTTCCTTGTTTACGTTGCTGACTATTCAAATTACTAGCAGCGAAATTCATTAAAAAAAAATTTAAAATATGCATTTAAAAGAGCATAAAATAAAGCTTCTTTGGGATTAATTTTTTTTCAAATTCAAAGTATTTATATGATCAATTTAGTGTGCCGGATGTGAGTTTTTATATCTTTAATAAAAGTTTAAAAATACTTAAGTAAAAAAAAAAAAAAAAAAGTTATCCTTAAAAACGATGAAGGGGTCGCGTCAGAATTCTTCGGATTTCAGAGAAAATATTATAACATAACTATATTCAGAGCGGGAAAGGAACTTTAATAATCCAGGGGGGG
Organism: Nephila pilipes; assembly: GCA_019974015.1. Classification (NCBI taxonomy): domain Eukaryota; kingdom Metazoa; phylum Arthropoda; class Arachnida; order Araneae; family Nephilidae; genus Nephila; species Nephila pilipes. Next base: position 18,457 of record BMAW01048896.1, read on the forward strand.
GGGACTTCTGAGCGTAAAATATTTTAAACTGAAAATATATGAAGTTATTATGAAGTTCAAACTTCCTTTCAGCTGTTCTTATGAACATTCCCTGGATGCTAATTGACTCAAACAATTCAACTTCGGATTATACAAATCAAAGTTCATAAAAATAATAAATTGAAATGGATGGAGAAGGGGGGAGAGAGAGAGAAACTATATAAGAAAAGAAAGAATAATAAAAATAAGATTATGGGAATAAGAAGGGTGTTATAGTCTTTTATTTTAGAATAGGTGTGTCAAGGTAACTCATTTTTGTTTCTCCTTCATCAGTTACCATGGTAACATCTAATGTACCAAAGCCATTGCATTTATTTTCATCACTTCAGTTGAGGTCTTAATTCCACTTTAAATATCTATGAATAACGTATTTCTTTTTTTTTTTCAAAATAATATTTTTTAAAACTAAAGTATACAAATTATTAAAACATTTTCTTATAAAATATTAATATAATATCTATGCCCATACAAATTTATTTAATTTAAAAAAATCCAATGAGTTTTTTAGTTCCGTTTTATAAAGGTATAAGAAAATTAAATATTTTTAATGAAATATTAACAATATTTGCAAAATGTTATTCATATTTTAAACAAATATTTTAATGATGCAGATGTAAAAAAAAAAAAAACAACGATGATCGTGAAACTCAAAATTTCGTTTTCATTAGAAATCTGTTCAGGAAAATAAAACGATAAGGAAGGGGGGGGAGTGATATTCATTCTCAACTGTTATTGTCATAGTTACAGACGGCAATGTGGGAAAAATCTGCGTCCTTGAAGCACCTATTGTAAAGTAACAGACAAGAGTGGAGTGTGATGTGTGCGGAAGTCTTTTGGTGTAGATTTGGTGAAATTAGGACTAAACACTGTCGGAGCAATTGAAAGAGGTACTCGCATCGTATTCTTTGATAGATTACGGAACTTGTTAGAATTGTGGATGGGGACATAAGAATGGAGAGCTTCCCGCTCTTGTTTGGATTTCTCCCCCTAAGGAGTATTAAAATCTGTCTTGAACATAATTGATTATTTTAATCAATTTATCTGAGTTTGAATTTAAATAGAAAAAATTAGGTCGTATAATTAGAATAACATTTGCGATGACAGACGAGGCGGATAATAGGATATCGTCTCAAAACAACGGAATTATTCAAAGCAAATCAGATCGCAACAATATTGACTGTTATCAGATGACATAATCATTACTTAAAGCTCTCTTGTATACAATAAGCAGTTCTTCCACAAGGCTTGCTAAATGTGTATTAATTTAATGGGTTAATAGAACAATAAGAAAATCATTTTGCAGTAAAATCTAATGTAATTGCTTTTGGAAATTTTATTAAGGGGACTTAGTACCTTACGAAATCAAAAGTAGAACATTTTGAGAAACTTTTTTCATTTCTTCATAAAACAACAATTTTTGCTCATTTCAGTATGAAACTTTGCCAGTTTGTGTAATAAAGTGCATAGTTTAAAATATTGGGTCAAGTTTTGCTATTAAATTAATATATTTTCTTATACAACATGAAATATGCGTACAAAAATTTGAAAAATAAATTAGCTTACCTTACGTTACCCACAAGATAACTTTTGAAAGATGTACAGTAGAACCATAATTCTTATACCAAATTAAAGCTAAATAATGACCTTATTCTGTAAACCTTAAATTTTAAAATTACCTTGCATTAAAAAAATTGAAAAATTAAAAAAGTTATCAAGTTTGTATTTAGTAACTTTTTTTCATGTATCATGTTATAAAATAAAATATAATCATCCTGTTAACAAAATTGAGATTCACAGAATAAAGATTTACAAGTACAACACTCATGTAAAATTTTAAATCTTTGCATGCAAAAGATTTTTTTTAATCCTGTGGGAAAGTGTTAAAATAGGAAACTGAGAAAAAGAGGTTTGTTTACATTTGTAGCGTAGGCTATAAATAACCCCTCCACAGACTAGTTTTGAACCC
>BMAW01048902.1:0-18575 GCA_019974015.1 Nephila pilipes
TTTGAAGATATGTGAGAGAAAGACATCGCAGTTTGTTAGCTCTTAACGTAGATTATGCGAAATATCTCTCTCTCTCGAATCTCTTTTAACTCGGTTAATCCTAGTTTATCTTCTAATAATAGTCTTAGATTATAAACTAGGATTAACTGAGTTTTAGTTTGACAAAGCGCTACTTAAAATTTAAGCACTTCTAGATCATAGCAGATTCTACCCCTATTATCACTTTCAACATATACGATTAAATACAATTATTCTCTTCAATTTCAATTTATTGAATTTTATTTCAATTTATACTACCAATTTGTCGATATCCTCTATTCCTTTTCAATTCTATTTTGCTTATGTATTACCATCCTTAATTCAATTACCTACAGTTCTTATCTTCCTCTATTTTACCTAATCACATTTCATTTCGTTGGCTAAGGAGTTGAAACTGCATGCGCGTCAAATTACTAGAAAGTCCCTGAGGTTAAGAAAGAGAAAATTGCGAATAGCCCAATGTTTCAATTTTTTGTTTATTTATTCTTGGTCATAATACGGAAAAAAACTCTCAATCAAAAGAATTTATAATTGAGAAGATGTTTACTAATTTTCTATCTTATTACTTACGTGCAACGTTTTGTTTTTTTCTTTACAAACTTCTCGAGTTTACTATATATAAGAATTTCAGTCCACTTCCATAATAAGTTATCAATTTTATATTCTCCGGTCATTCACTTATTAATTTCAACTGTAATAGGAGAATTTATATACTTTCAAACACTAAAATTCTGTTTTATTACTGGTATTTCATCGACAACGATATGATACACCACAGAAAAAACACTATCACAGCCCAATGGGAAATAAATTTTTTCTCTTGAATCATGCTGCTTGCGACATTATCATAAAGAAAATGAACTAAGCCTCTTCAGTTACTATCCACTACCGACAAAAGAGTTTGAAATCCTTCGTTGACAACTGTAACTTGACCTAAAGAAGCAATAATTCTATATAAACAGATCTCCGGATAAGAACTCGTTTGAACTATTTGGGTATAACATCCGTCTCTTCATTTAGCACTACTGACAGCGATCGTGTCTTCCGGAAAAGATGGCGGCTTCGATACATCTGGATTCGTATCTTCCGCGTGAATCAGGTTTCGTGAAAGATAACATCTCGTTTCTGTTCAATTCTTAACCAAATGGGAAATGTTCTTTTGTGATTTTCTGATTTAAATTCGTCGCCATGTTCGTGAGACTGGGGATGTCCGCGAGGATAGTTTAAATTTGGAATGTTCTTTTATCACTTCTTCGAAATGCATCTTCCTTATAAAAAATGGGGGAAATACATGAAAAAAAAAATTAATTTCTTAGAATTACGGCCAGTTTTTTCAGAAGAAATATTTGGAACGGACCTCGTAATTTTGAACCACGGTCAAGTGACGAGGACGACACTTGAGCTGGTTCATTTTCTGAAGTTGTTTATGAAAATAATCAAAGAGAACTATTCATTTTCTAATTTAATTTATTACGAGGTTCTTGGAAGGAGTCTAAAGAAGAAATTGAGGTTCTTGTGTAAAATCCTGTCGATTATTTTCTCTAAACTAAATATATACCGCCAAGCGTTGCTATATTCCTATTGTCAGTACAGTATGAAATCGAATACGATTTCTCCTATTTTTCGTGGTATGTGACGCTATTGACCAGATGGGTTTTATGAAATTTTATTAAGCATTTATTTTAACAAGAGCGCTATCAACACTATTATCATAAGCAGCAATTTTCTTTTTTTATTCACCTTCCATTTTGGGGAAAATGATACAAATTTGGCATATGTCCATTACAGAACAGAGTGCGCAGTGGAGTATTTTCAATATTTAAACATTTCGAACTTAACCGACATTATAAATTCATCGATTCGATTACTGGTGTTCACAAACAAAAAATTGAAAAATTGTGGGGCTCGGCCAAATGGGATAGTAAAAAGCATTGGAGAACTCTGCTTTAATTCATATATAGATAAATTTATGCGGTGTCGGATTCCTTTCTCCCTCCTTAAATGGAATGAGAGATTTTTGATCGCCGAAATGATTGGCGTAAGTTCGGCTGGAATAGCGCCAGTTTTTTTGTCGACGAGAAATTTTGCCAACTTACATGGTCGACGGTATTTTACACAATAGCTGAGATTGAATTTGTGAATAAGAGAAATCGACGTCATGAATAGGAAAGATTAACGTAGTAAACAAAAAGATAGATAATGTGTACTAAATTTCTTCCTATAATTTCCCACCCATTCGCTGCAACTAACACACAGATTTAACTTGGAATACGTTGAATTTAGATTTTGAGTAATTTTTTGATTCTTCGAGTTTTATAGAATGGCAACAAGAACATAGGTTTCTTTTCGAATATATTTAAATCATTTCATATTTACTACTATCCGGGATAAAAATAGGTTAACAAGTAAAATTCGTTTTTATTTTCATTTTATGGCAACGATGATTGCATTTAACTTGGGTATATTTTACTGAAAAATTTATCGTTTCCCTTAATTTTAATTTCTGAACAGGTTATGTCTATTCTAATATATTTGAACGTTAGCTTTAGTTTTAATATTTAATTTAATAATTTTATTTTTAGCGAACAGTAGTTGGTTTTATTATTTTAAAATATTTTTTATTTTTTATTTTATTATTTATCAAAAGTTCAGCATTTTGTACTTAAGCTTGAATATTTGATTGGAACGACACGGTGTAGAAAGAATAAAGAATATTATGATAGTAGGGAAAATAGTCGTTTTATTGAAGAAATATTTTAGATATTCATTAAATATTCTTATTTTCTTGCGGGTTATGGTATTAGAAGGATTATAAAGCTTTTCAGATTTCACCAACCGTAGTATTTAGCCAGAGAAATAGAATTATTTGATTTTTAAACCATTTTGCAACAGAACTCTAGCAGCTGTAGCGTCTGTACTGCTTTGAAGATTTGAGAGTGCAGTTTAGAATTCTATACACGAAAATTGCATTACAAAAAACTTTTCCTTTTACTTGAAAAACTGCTATCTATCTAAAAAAAAAAAAAAATTGTACACCGCCAAGGTTTAAACTTGAGCAAATATAACATGTAAGATGTGATTTTTTTTAAAGTATTATTATTATTGTTTTAGTTCAAGTTAAGTGAAATTATGTCACGTTCGTAGCCTTGGGAAATGATTCTAAGTCTAATCTTTCTTTACTGGAATCTTGAAAAATAAACAAATAGGAAATAGTTTTTAATCAACCTTTAGACTCAACCAATCCAGTATTATATGAACATATTTTTTATACCTAATTCATAATCGCTAAATAACCTGATTTATCACGATCAGAAACTTCAAAATGAGATATCTCACATAAAAATCGATAAAACTTTTGAGTCCAATCAAGAACTAAAATGAAAATCCGTTAAGACAGAATTAATCAAAAATAAAAATATTTATTTATTTTAGAAGTCATTTGCTCTTGATTTCGAAAGAAAGGGGGAAGAGGGAGGGCGCTCTAGCGCAGCCAAAAATTATTTTTCTATATGACCCAGAATGAAGGATAGTTTAAATATTTACTATCAGAAAACTCATTTTGATAATAACAACGAAACTTAATCGATTTAAGAATCGTAAAATACAGTTTTTAGAATATCAGTAATAGTATTAAACATTCTAAATATTAAAAGAGGATTATTGTATTAGATAAGACACTTCTATTGATTGCGTTTAGTTTTGATTATCTTTAAAATGGAGCAATGTTTGATATTTTCATTATTTATATCAATCAGTGGCGTAATGACAGGATGTGGGGATGTAATCTCCTCGCCTAAGCATTCCCGTATGTTGAAATTTTAAAATTGAAAATTTTTTATACAAAGTTTTTAAATATTTTTTTTCCTGAAAACATTAATATTCTAAATCCCGCATAAGTTTTCCATGGTGGGAAGAATCCATCATGAAACATTTCTCTCTACGCCCCTAAAGTTGATAAAAACCCTCTTTACAGGGAGGGTTCAAAAAGTAACTTTTTTGACGACAAATAACGATGATAAGGAATTTTAGTAAGCAACGAGATTGACGCTGCTACAGAAGAAATACGCAAGCGCGAAACTCAAGCAACTGACAGCTGTTTAGCGTGAAGCCTTCTCTTTCGAATGCAGTGTCTCTCGCTTCTGTAAGTAAATCCATATAGCCGAAGTCTTCATTCGCATTATAGTTATTCTTTTTTTCCCCTGGAAAAAGGTTAAGTAAGCAACGAATTGTCGTGAAATTTCACGTGAAACTTAAGAAAACTACTACTGAAACTTGTAAATGTTTAAAAGAAGTGTATGGCATTGAATGTTTGCCGCTTGCACTTGTTTTTGGGTGGTATAAGTGTTTCCGAGATGACCGAGAAGACGTTGAAGACGATTTACACCCGGGTCGAAATTCCATGTCAAAATGGTTGACAATATCGAAACAATTGGTAATCTGGTTCGATCTATCGTCAGTTAAGTATTCTTGTTTTTGCTGAGACTGTAGGAATTGACAAAGAATCCATACGGCAAATTTTTCTGCCAAGACAATGCTCCACCTCATTTCACATTGTCTGTCAGGAGGTTTCTAGTCGAAGTACAACATCCCAGTGTTAGACCACCCACCTTTATTCGCTGGATCTTGAGCCATGCGACTTCTGTCTCTTCTAAGGTGAAATCTGCATTGAAAGGAATAAAATTTGAGTCCGTTGAAGCTGTGAAAGAGAAAGACGCATGCGTCCTAAAAGAGCTGACTGAACAAGAGTTTCAGCACTGTTTCAAATAATGAAAGATTCGCATGGAGCGTTGTAGGGATAGAGGAGGTATGTATTGAAGGCGATAGTAAGTAAATATGTATGTTATAAAAATAAAATGTTTTACAGCGTCAGTCTCATTGTTTAATAGCCAAATCTTGCGAAAACTTTTTGTCATATTTATGGACTTCTCAGTAAACGGAAAAACGATCTATGTCCAATACTACAGTGATCACCACCGATTCCAATTTTCCATTTTAACAAGGACTTCTTTTGATCATCCTCTACAAATAAATATAATCATCCTTAAATTTAGGAGGATATTTTAAGTTTAAATAAATATTTTTATATAATTTGTTTATGACCCCATGCGGATTCTACAACAACCATGTTTGTTTTTTAAATGTTTTCTGGATGTTCACTTCTGTCCTATACAAGATCTTATAAGCACTGCCAAGAACGCATCGTAATTTTGTACCGAGGTCAGATGACAAAGTCGACTCCTAAGTTAGCATCCTACTATCCACATTCACGCCTCACCTTCGATCTCGATGTTGAGATCATTTGCCTTAATTGATTGGATGGCTCTATGAGATATGGAGTGCCCTATTATCTAGATTTAATGGCGCCTACTACGTTTAAAGACGCAAGAGCCAGGGGTGGGTACTCTGCACCAAACTAATGTTTGAATTTTGAAAATGAGGAAAGAAAGTTAAAAAGGATTGACAACATGGACAGATGAAAATAGATAAGAATAACTAGGTTACCCTAGGGACGCATCACGTGTGTTTACTAGACAGTAAATCCCACAGGAAAAGGAAAAAAAATCACCAGGGTGCTTCGGAGTTATGATGCCCATACTTACCTGAAGAAGGTAAACACTTAAACGCCTTTCATCATTTACAAGATAACTCTGAAAGATTTTTTATTAGCTATTGCATCGTCCAAAAGTCCACTGAAAGTGATATTGCACTATGGATCTATCTTGAGTATAGTTCAGTAAAGATTAAGACTACTCGGCTATCGCGACCACAACTATCTTGATCAACAGTTAAAATGCTCTTCAGTTCTTTTTATATTGGAAGTTTATTCTCTTTTATGTGAACTTTTAAAATCCATTTCTTCCTCTTTTTTCCATTCAATTCGTAAATTAGGTTGGATTAAAAATATGTAACGAGTGAACCTTAATAAAAAAATTCTAATTTTGGATTATTTGTTAATTTTTCAATTTCAGGTGTTAATGGGACCGTTTATTCAAAATATTAGGAGATGTTAATTCATATCTGTAATACCTATGCCCACACGAGAACATTTGTATACCTTTATTTCTATCTCTGATGTATCATATTATTTTCTTACCAACTAACTAACTACTGGTGAGTTACGTAGTATTCATGTAGCCATATGGATAACAACGTCTCATTTAACAATAACAAAAAATATTTTTATTTTTCTCTGGGCTCGTTTCGCCCCTACCTTTTACAATGAAGTTCCGATCGCGTCTCTCCCAAGATACTCTTCAACCATGTCCTATACAAAAAAAGTGGTTACCACAATTTTTTCTCACCAGCAGGTGACATATATATTATAATATAATTGATAAAACTTTTTAACTTATAAATTTTAGAAATATTTTTGTTTTAGTAAGTCCGCAGGGGGATTTAGAAACTCGGTGAAAAATTAGAAGAGAAAAACGGATACAAACAAAAATGCACATGCATAACTATAATCTGTAAATAATGTGCACGCTTTTTCATATAGATATAAGAATTTAATTGTTAAATTATGAACTTCGAATTTAGAATCAATATGAGGATTATTGACGATGGATCTCAAAATGTTAAATTTCGATAAAGTGGAGAAAACGACCCTGAACTGGCACCTTAATATCCTAATTTCTACACTACGCCAACGCAAGGACTGTGAGACTCGATTAATTTAACGGTCTGGTTGATAAGTCTTAATGGATTCTGGACTCGAACCCATAATCCGACGGAAACAATGCCAATCACGAATTCCCGACCATGATCCCCATCAGGTACTTACCTATTTTAGCTTTGTTTGGGAATCTTGACCTCGAGCTACCGTGGAGGTTTTTTTTTCTTTCCCATGAGATTTATTGTCTTTGGTTAAACAAGGGTGACACATCCCCGGGATACTCTAGAGACCCCTCTATATTCTAAATCCTCCTTCTTGTCAACCAATGTTTTCCTGTTTCCATCTAGATTACATTTTAAACAAATATTTGGTGCAGCTCTGCTAGATTTGGTTCTTGCGCCACAAACCGTCACTCGCTCACGATCATGCTTTCGAAATACAAAAAAAAAAAAAAAAAAAAAAAAAAATTATAAGTATGACGAGCAAGACACAAACGATAACATTTCAGTAAATAAGTAATTATACCTAAAATGACAATGGTTCGTCGGATTATTTTAACGCAGTTACACAAGAATCTATCGACGTTTCGCTCAAACGTATTGACAAAATGAGAGACAATTTTGCATGGATTGGCGCTCACAATCTGAAACGTTCCTGATGTGTATCTCAGACGCATGCGTGAGTAAGTGAATGAAGGTGATTGATCGATTTGATGGATTGATTACTTATTAAGGTCTCTCTATATATAAGGAGCAACACGAGAGCTATTGACGACGGACCTACTAATTTGGAAGTTCGGTCAAGTGACGAGGATAATGCCCGAGATGGAACCTCCCTCTCCAAAATTCTACACTACGCATTGGGAGGACTTGTGACCTCGATCAGGTTTAATGTGCATCAGCCCCTCAAGTGAATGGTTGTGAAACTAATTGGTGCAAGAGCCAAATATAGCTAAAATGCGCCATATAAAGTGTAACTTGAAGCGTTGAGACGTTTGAAAAAATGGAGAAAAAATAATCTTTTGACCAAAAGCAGGGTTGAAAATAAATAAGAGTCGCTAGGCTAACCCGGGGGCGCGTCACTTGTATTTACCAAAGACAGTAAACCTCATAGGAAAGAGAAAAGATTACTATGTTGCCCCAATGAGTGATTCTAGGTACTTAAAATACCTGATGGCCTCAGATGCATGTAGTTGCTACTCTTACTAGATTTTCAATGGAAGCTTTTTAAAAGGTCTTGCAAAGACTCGTACCACCGGTAGTACATGACGTGTAGTCGACGTATTTCATCGATAGTACGACGGTGTATGTTGATTTCATACATTATAAAACTCACCGAGTTTACGTATTGTTTTTAGGGTCTTGGGAATCTGAATAATTTATTCGTGTACGAGAGAAAACATCACTTTTCAAACCAATACAACTTACCAATGAAACAAAGCAGATATTTGAAGCTTTTACCATGCAGTATTCGTATATATCAACAATATTTCTGATATTTTATATACTTTTTAAGAATCTTAAAAATGTATAAAGTAATATAAATTGGAAACTGCTTCAAAATGACCAAAATCAATATTTTACTACACGCAGGATTCTGAAGTAGAATATAGATCAAAATTTACAAAAGTGATGTTATCTTGTAGAAAACTGCTCGGTTTTGAAATTATGCGTAGTTTCTAAAAATTTAGAGAAACAAAAAATATTTTTTAAGTGCTATTTTTAAGAAAATTATGAAATGTTGAAAAAAATTCAATTAAAATCATGTAATTATTTTCCTGTTAATAATTTTGCAAAAATTGTTGTGTAAGTCATAAGGAAATTTATTTTGAACATGTGTATAAAATTTCAAATTAATATGATACGTATTTTCAGAAAAATCCTAAGTACAAGCTAATTTTTTTTTTTTTTTGAGGAAAATGAAGTTTAAGTAGAAAAATAACAAACAAAAAAGTGAAGTGCGGTTTAATTTTCTCAATAATTCTAGAAGTTTTGGTAGTATCGTTATAATATTTTGACACCAAAATATTCAGATAAAAAAGGGACCCTAACATATATTTTTTTTCTAAGCATCGAAAATTTTAAAGTGTAAAGGTCTCAGGACCTTTACACTTTACACTCCTGAGGCTAATGTCAAAGTTCCTGATCGAAATTTAGAACATATTTCCAGGCAGAAGATTGTTCCAATTTTCATATAAGTTTGTCATGTTGTAACACGGGCATCCGTTTCTGATGCAGTATTCTTAAAATTTAAGAGTATTCCGAAAATGCGTCATTTTTCACACGAATACGTTTAGTTAAAAGGCCATTTATCATTACAGTATAGAAGATGAAACATGGATCACATTTTATGTTTGGAAAAAGGGATTTATTGAAATAGATATGAATAGTACTACAGAATTCTCTATTCCCTGAGGTATAGCGAAGTCAAAATATAAAATTAATGTTTGAGCTTTCTTTTATCGGAAAGTGTTCGAATTTTGAATTCTATTCTTTATCTTTACGCCTAGACAATCATAAGTAAAGAATTCAGTCAAGTTTAAGTTAAGAGATAGAAGTAAAAGAGATTAAGTCAAGTATTAAAATAATCTCTCATGAAAATGTAAAAATTCAAAATGATAATTTTTTTTAATTTCTTGTGTGTCGTACATGTATCGTGTTCTGACTTTAGAGACGTTTGACATTAAATTTTGGTTTTTGTTTCATTTTTTTCGCCTGACTTTTCCTTCTATTTTACCAGTGAAATTTTGAATATACTTGTGAATATTTCTGCCTTATATTTTTTTTTATCCTTAAATGTTGACTTACATCAAACAATAATCCTGAGAGATTTTATTCTATATATGATCATTTCGGTATTTATTGCTTTCATAGTAAAACTTTTACTGTTTGGATTCCTTACTTGAGAAATGTTATTTTTTATTTTTAAATTAAATATTGGATTTTTTTTCTTCTCAATTAAGAAATTTATTATCCAATATTGCCCTTTTCACCAAAATTATATGTTGTCATTGTTAGTTTGAGTTTAGAAATAACAAATACCAACCAATCTAATTTTTGAAAAATATTTATTTTCCTTTTTTAAATTGAGTCATATAAAATAATTATTATGATAAAGTATTAACATTCTCACTGAACTTGAGCTCAAAATCTTTTAAAAAAAGTACGTTTGAATTGAAAAAGAAAAAATTTAAATAAACGATGCAATTAAAGCTGCTGTACTTTAATAATCATGAAAAGCTAAAAAGCTAAAAGTTAATTGAAATTAATTATATACATGAATTTTTTGGCGTATTTCAATACCATTGGTTTCATATATCGCAAAATTCTATAAAACTTTGAAATTGGATTTTTTCCCCATCGACAAGAGAAAATAGAATTTAATTCCCATCGGAAAAAATCAGCCGTATAACCCTTTAAGTCCATAATTTAACACAACATGACACTGAGATGTTTTCCCATTAAAATAAAAGATCTATATATAATTCTATAGGCTTTTGAGAAAAATATAGTTAATTCATGATGTATCTGGATATCTCTTGCTAATGATTCGCAATTTAAAAAATGACAAAGAAAACACCATTTTAATAAAACTATTAAATAATTTAAGGAAACATTTTACTAGATTACGCTATATTAGCCAATTAATTTACTAACCAATCAAATTATTTTATGAGGATAGAATTAGTTTCAATAGGCTTAACTGAAACCCAAATTATTAGATAGAAGTAAAACCTGTTTAATTTTTCAATTAAATTTAAAATTGTTACATATAAATAAACTTTTTTATTTAAACATGAATTAAAAGAAAGTTGTGGAAATAACAGCCGTGTCTGTTTGTTTTTTTAATGGACCATAAAAAAAAGAACAAGATGAATTTGTTACCAAAAGTTGTGTTCAAACATAGTTTTTTTCAAGAACATTCAGGTGTTTGTCAATTGGATTAACGAGCTTTCTGTTCCTTTCTTCGAGGAACATTGCTGCCAGTTGTGTGAGATGGACTTACATTTTGTTTCGAAGTTCGGTTCCTCTTTTTGTTTTAAATGACTCTTTGCAATCGTCGTAAGGACTGGCAATAAACAGCTGCATTGATCGTAGCACCCGTTCCATATATTCGAAAAGCAAGACACCTTTATGATCCCAAAAACCGCACCCATAAACTTACTGCTTGTAGAAGGTTTGTTTGAACATACTTGCATTCTTTTTACCCCCTTCATCGTGACCGTTGGTTCACCCGTTTTTAAATTACTTACGTCTTTTACGCATAGCGCCATCACTTACGAAGTTTTCATATATATTAGGCTTATTTATCTACGAGTTTCTACTGCATTATTCCTTTTTGCTTGAAGAAAATGAATTACCCTTAGCAACTTGGAGGGAGCATCAATTGTTAAAAATAAATAAATAATTATCTATGGTTGATAAAATAATTATCTATGGTTGCGTGTCTACAGTTCAACTTAAAATCGGGAGATGGATTTGGTAATAGCAGAGGTTATAGTTAGATGGATACGCGATGGGCGATTGCGTATCCCTACCTTTTATAGTTTGTCTGGTTGTCTAGCAGTTAGATTGGAGGCGAGAAAAAAAAGCAAGACCCTTGTATTTTTTTTACACACACACACGCAAAAAAAAAGTTGACATTTTCCAAACAATTGTTTCATTAATTTCAATCAGTTTGTATGATATTGTAAACCTACATCGGAAAAATAATTTTACTATTTCGTGATTCTTTTCATCCAAATAAATTTAAATATCTTTTCTTGTTTCTCCGTCATTAATTTAAATAACATATTAATATGGTAAGTCTTTGTATCATTTAAACAATAAACATTATTGGCACAGAAATCCACATTGTTTGTATATCGAAAAATAGATACGAGCATATAAGTCAATTAAATACACAACGGAAATGTAAGTACACTGTACTGTATTGAAGACTATTAATAAAAATGACTTGTTTTCAGGACATCACATTTATTTGCGCACATCTTTTCAAACATAAATTACACACACATACACAATTTTACACAAGCACCATTTATCAACGTTCGTCTTTACCTCTCGGAACCCAACTCAATACTAAAATCTTATATCCGTTGCCAGTAAAATTATCTAAAATCAAAACTATGATCTGGTGTTGCCAAAAAAATATATCTCAATAAAGAATATTGAAAAAGGTATCACTTTAAGTTTAAATCGTCTGCTTTTAAAAGCAGAATAGGTAATATCTTAAATAAAGTATCACATTAGATTAAATCGTCTGCCTTTAAAAGTCGAACAGATAATATCTTAAAAAAAGTATCACATTAAATTAAATCGTCTGCCTTTATAAGTTGGACAGATAATATCTTAAGAAAGTATCACATTAAGATTAAATCGTTTGTTTTTAAAAATTTAATATATCACAACACATTCTCGTATAATTAATTAAAATGAATAATGAAATCTAATATATAATTAATGAAGTTCAGTATTATTAAAAATAAGTTTTGCTAGCAGCAAATGTATCTTAAAAGTTATAAGATTTTTTCATTATCATCACTTTTAATAATTTTTTTTTTTCATTCTTAATGCTAATTTTCTTAAGAAAATCTAGTCTTTGACACAAAGGGTAAGCAATAGAATATGTTTTCAACTCTTCCACAAATTGAACGCTGAGCAAAGAATTCGCAATGGAATGAAATTAAAAAATATTACCAAATCATCGTTCATATCGAAATTGTTTGAAAGCCCGACTCCAAAACAAGCCAAGAAAACGCTAAGATCTGAATATATAATTTGAAGAGAATGAGTCACATTTGATAACCTTGAAATTATTTTAATAAACTAGAAAATATGATCCGGAGCTGTAGCAATATACTCCCGGATTGATTCTATCTTGTTTTTGTTTGGGAATGAAGCCATCCGTGTTAATTGCTATGTTATTTCTCAACCTCTAAGTCTATGAACTTATTATATTCAAGTTGTTGATAACATTGTTGCAATATGGATAAGATTAACAAAGTATACAACCTAAATAAATGTTTTAGATTTAATTTCACAAATGCATACTTTTTCCCATTTAATTCGTGTTGACAACGTTATTTAGTTAAGAACTTCTTTATAAAATTTGGATTTTCTTATTGAGCAATTTCAGCATTTAGAAACTTGCAAATTAGGATTTTATTTATATTATTGTTTGGTTCTATCCCCCTCTGTCGAAATTCCAGTATTCAAAAACATATCAGAAAAAATAGACAAATCAGCGTAAAAAATGTCCGCTTTTAAGATTTAAGTACGTGATGAGACTAAAAAAATATAATTTATTGTAAAAAAAAGAATCTTATAACTTTTTGTAATGAATAATTATTGCAAAAGGTTAAAATTACTAAGCTTAGTATAAGTACAATACTTACAGTGATTTTAAGTAATATTTTTTTATAGTATTCGAAGAGAATTTTAAAAATAAAATATTTAAGGCATTTAATTTAAAGTCTTTGCTCATCAAATATTCTTTGATTATATGTTTCATGAACAATCATATTTATTTTGGTCTTCACTGAGAACTGTTCTTCAACAGTTCCGTAAGAGTCTAAGTACAATAAGTAGATGTGACTTAAAATAAAGGAACTATTAAAATCCAAAGAAATAAATTTTGAAAATTATATGAAAGTAATGTGCAAGTACTTCATGATAACATGTCATGTTTGTTAATTGAATTTAAAACTTATATTTTGGACACGTATATACAATGTACATTTTATACAATGTACCGCACACTGTCATCGGTTTTGTGTGTCACAAATATTTCAAATAAGATAAATTATATTCTTTGTACTTAAAATACCTGTACAGAAACGTACAAAACAAATATTGTATTAACATTTTGTACAAATTTATAGAAAATGGCATGTTTCGCCTCCTAATATAAATTCATGTTTCTTTCTTCTTCAAATTTTATTTAACATCTTCATTATATTGAGTGTTTCAAAACTCTTGGGTAAAAATCTATGGGGTGATGGAAAACATCTGAGCAAGCGATTTTCACCCTACAATAGATGGGCAGATAGCAAGCGATGAATTACCAGACGGCGCTGTAATGGGTAGCATACAGCGAGAGTTTTCTTACACATCGGCATTTCTACCATGGATTTCAGGAGACATGACGACGATCAGTAATGAGGAAAATGCCATGCCCCCGAAATCCACGGTATGAATGATCTGCATGTACTAATTTTTTATTGTTTCGAGAAAATGGAGTCGACGAAAATGCGTCAGCATAAAATAATATATATATATTGTTCGCCTAAAATTGTCACCGGACGAAGCTTTGAAAAGGCAGCGAGAATGTATACAGTAGAGAAAATAAAGACCGAAGCTAAGGAAAGACGTTGAAAATTAGAACGAAATGATGAGTTGAGAATGCGGTGATATTAATTGGGAAGATGATGGTTTCCCAATATAAAGACAAACTCAAAACTTTTATTATTGAATGAACTCTCTACAAAAAGTGAAGGCATTTTGTTATCCGAGTAAATCTTTAATAAGTAAATAAATAATATAATATGATACATTAAAAATAAAATAAATTTTGAAAAACATTAGCATATGTCAAAATGAAATTAGCCAAGCCAATGTTATTTTTTTTTTTTTTGGTGACTTTTAAAAAAATTCGGCCGACATCTTGGCGATGAAAAACAAACATGGTGCCAAATATCATTAAAAGCGCATTATTATAAAGGTTGCCGGCTTAGCTCATTTTTTGTGTTTTTCGGTACCATTTTGTTTTTCATAGTCAAGGTGTGGGATAAAATACGATCCCACTAAAATGTTTTCGTTTGAAAAGAAAAAGTTTTTGAAAGACTTTCGAACAAAGTAAGACTAAGACAATCAACAAAACTGTGACATGATGACTGGTGTGAATATCATCGCTCAAGTGACCGACTACAACTCGGCTAAGGTTGGAGTTTCTGGAGATGATAAGGAAATGATGTAACAAATTGAATGATTTTTTAAAAACGTTGTAGCTTGTTAAAGTGCAAAATAAAAATATTTGATTTAATTGAAATATATAAAATCATAGGATGTTTCGAAACTCAAGGGCAAAAATTTAAGGGGTGATAAAAGAAATCCATCGATACATGAAATTTTCACCATACTATGCATAGGTGGAGAGCAAGTGGTGAACCGGCAGACGGTGCTGGAATAGAAAGCATTAAGTGAGTTTTCGTACACATCGTTATTTTTACCATGTATTTCAGGAGATATGGTCGTTTCCTGATTACTCTACACCACCATGTCACCTGAAATCCTCAGTAGAAACGACGATGTGTACGAAAAATCACACTTTATGCTTTTCATGACAGCACCGTCTACTGGTTCACCACTTGCTCTCTGTCTGTGCATTGTTCTGCAAAATTTGCTTGTTTTGATCCTTCCTATCATTTCTTCAATTTTTGTTCAAGAAGTTCGAGATACCCTTTAGTGTGTACTTATGATCCTACCAAAGAAAAAACCGTCGATGCTCCATGTATATGTTGATTGCCCACAGATGATACAAAAGAAAAGGTATTGGAAATAGAGCGTATTAAAACCTTCATTTTTTCTCTTGAAACACATGTAAATTTATCCTTAATTCCTTTCGTCGTGACGGCACAGAAAACACTTCAAGATTATATAGTCCCCTTTTCCTTTCATTCTTTCATAATAAAAACACATAATAAACAATTACATTTTGTAATGGCAGGAGATTAAACTGTCCTTAAAACGGTAATACCTTTCATCCGAGTCTAATAAAAAAAAAGCTTAGCAAAGGATTAAAAACAACTTAATTAGTTCCCTGGAATGGCAACAATGGGACCGAGTGCCCCACCACACAAGGCTGCTTCTTCAAAGTTGTCATCTCCTCGTCAGTTTCTCCTGTCACGACATTCTGGAGGAGATGATGACGACATTCTGCAACAGTCGCCTTGTCCCTTTCACCCTTCGTTGGATACCGTTCGCTTTCGAATCTTTTGTTACGACGCTCAGCCTTGGTTTCTATTCAGCTAGTGCACGTGCCATGAAACCATACAACTTCTTAGAAGCAGACGAATCCGCAGGTGAAGGATTCTTTGTGCCAGGGCGGATATGGAAACGCGTGCCAAAGGCTGGTGTGTTCTTTATTATTATTTTTTAACCAACGGAGATGGGTGACCGCCGAAAGTGAAAATGGGCCTCGTGACCTTACATACAAAGATCCCTTTCAGGGAGACAGGGTTGGTTTTTAAT
Organism: Nephila pilipes; assembly: GCA_019974015.1. Lineage (NCBI taxonomy): Eukaryota > Metazoa > Arthropoda > Arachnida > Araneae > Nephilidae > Nephila > Nephila pilipes. The sequence goes on from BMAW01048902.1 coordinate 15,904, forward strand.
TGGGCTCTTCGCTCTGCTGACGCAAAGAACAATGGAATATTCCTTCGACCATCGAGCTCCCATTATCAGAATATGTTATTGGTTTCAAGTTCCATCTTATTTTAGAAACATGATCTTCTGTAGATAAAAGCAGGATCAGACGCTTGATTGAGTTTTTTTGACACATACAATAGGCAGTCTGAGATTAGACCTTTGATAACCTTAAAAATAACAATTATTTTATTTTTAAATGAAATCTTGGCAGTAAAAATCTAGCAAACGAATGCAATGTGAATATTTTTAAGTTTTCTCAACATAATATGAGTTTGCATTTAGGAAACTGGATGTAAATTCATTGATAAAAGAATGAATCGTGTGTAAACGAGATTAAATTTCAACAAATTCTGATCCTGAATAAAACAAGATTAAGCAAATTCGGTTATTAACAAACGTTTGTTTTTAAAATAAACCTTTGTTAATGGCTCTGAATCTGAATATTCATTATTTTTCATGGTGTTCAGGGGATTAAACAAAGGTTCTGAGACTAATAATTAATTAGTCATATTTGAATCAAAAGCACTCGTTAATTACATAATCTTTCTTTAAATCTTAAATAAAAGTCATAGCGGTTTTGTTTTAAAAAAATATTTGTGTGTGGATATCTAATTTGTTAATTATCTCTGACAATTTGAATTTTTTTAAAAAGAATTCTAACGTAATAGATATAAGAATACTTTTATTTTTGATGTAAAATGTGAAAAGATATTTATTAATTACAAAAAAAACATTTGACTATAAATAACTTCTAAATCACGCATCACACATGGGGATTCATAAAAATTTATATGAAGTCTCTTGCGGAAAAATACCATGACTTGTAACTCAGATTTTTGTTACAATTACAAAATATATACAAGTATAAATATAATTAATTTTTTTCAAAGTATTTTCATTACTTAATATTTTCAATGCTTTTCAATTCAAAATTTGTTTGCAACGTTTAATGCTCATAAGAGATATAAATTTTTTTAGTATCAAACGTATTATACCTTATTATAATTGATAACTTTGTCCATAGAAGACCTTCGTGTGAATATATTACTTACAGATTTATAAATTTTAAACATTTCGAGATTTTTCATATTTAAAGTATACATATTGTTTCTGATGGATGAGATCACTTTTTCATTCATAGCAGGGTCTTGTTCTTACTTTAATAAGATAAAAGTTCAGATCCTCATAACCTCCTGATCGACGCATTTATAGAAAACATTAGAAATAAAAAAAAGTAACTTTCAAACATTAAAAGTTATACTAATGAATATTGATTAAAAACGTGGAACATTTTGGGACAATAGTTACAGTTTTATCAAATTAAATAGAATTTTAATAAGAAATGTGCAGTTGGGAAATATAATAACGGAAAATTTTAAATTATCCATTATTAAATTTCAATTACCATTCTGTATAAAGTAGTGGAAAAATTAAGTAGTGAAATACTTATTTTTAAACATAATGATATTGAAAAATTTATCGAATTTCTGTAATCAACGTTTTCTGCAAATGCGTCGCATCATTGTATGGTTGATAAATCTTTTAATTTTTCTTTTATGATTTTATTTGAATCATCATCACTAAAAATCATTTAGAAATCTTACCCTAAGCAAGTATCCATTTTAATACAATAATCAGTAATTTGTAAGTCTCTCGCAACACATGGAATATAATTATTGTTCTAGATTTATAATTTCTACGAATACAAATATAAGAAAGATTAGGTGTTTTATGTCTCTTGATTACAACAGAGTATAATTTAGAGTTCATTAAATTTAGTAATGATTAGCCATTTACAAACTAAGAATTTATTTCCAATTCCAAATCATATCGGAACAGTAAGAACGCAACTATTTGTGCTTCATTTCACCAATGAAATTTTTCAACACTTTGTGTATGTGCACTGTTGCCATAGTGTTACAAAAACTTATAAAATATAAAACAATAATGAACAAAAACTAAGAACAAGGCTCACTAATAGTTTGCATCAAAATATTATAAAAGCAAATTAATTAATTGAAAATAAAATAAAGTGAAATAATACCGTCTGCTGAAAAACGTTTTAAAAGTAAATTACCTTTTTAAAAAATTAAATAAAATGAAGTAATATCGTCTGCCTAAAATATTACGAGGCATTGCTTCCGGTTATAATGAATATCAAAGCTATTAAGAACTTGATACGAGGTAAATTCCAGGCACGATTCAATGCATTGTTTCACTCCAAAGACATAGCTAAACTTCGCATCAACATATATTTATGTCTGATTTTTATATTTGATTTTCAATGCAGTGAAATGGATTTTATGAATGATTTTGTATAAGATTTGTGTATTTCATTTTGCTACAAAATCTACTTTCATACTTTTCTAAAAAACCATTCTTTTTTTTAGGGAGGTGGAAGACATAACCCCACAGGTATGAATGTCACCATTTTTGTCGTAAATAAGAGCCATTATTGCTTAATTTGTAATGCAAATGTTTCGAAAACCGACATACATGTATTCATTTCATTTTTGCTAACGACCATATTCCTTTCGAGCATGAAATCGTTCTTCTGCACGGAAAAGTTCTCGAGTATTGAGGAAAGACTTCACGTTACAACCTGTAATAATTCTTTTCTAACGTCTATTTACGTAAAT
>BMAW01048903.1:6058-17971 GCA_019974015.1 Nephila pilipes
GTATATTATGTTTTTGTCTACAAACGTATATTATGTTTTTGTCTACAAACGTATATTATGTTGTTGTTCTTTTTTAACATAAAGAGAGAGACAGAAGTCTTATTATTTCTAAAACTCTTTTCTTCAATAACATCAGGATTTATTCTGTAATTTTATTAAGAGAGAAAAAATAACTATGCTTTCATTAAAGCAAAAATTAGTAATTTAAAGAACATAAAATTCAATGGTCAGGGTCATTATCCAAGTGAACGCGGGAACAACTCATATATTCTGCATTTGTCATACAAATAAATCCAAAACAACATATAAGAAGAATCTAATTTTTAAATGGTATTGATAGATGTTCAGCTGTTCATAGCCGCAAATTCGAAACTTGTTAGCTGCTGGATATTCCGTTTATCAGTAAAAACAAAATCATGAAATACCTGTTTCTAAAAAATATGCAAATCCTCTTCCTACGCTTAGAAATTTGTATGGCATTCTACGACTTAAAGTTAGATTTGAAAGTATTGTAGTAAAATACAAATTATACTATTACTTTATCTAGATTTCTTGTGTCTTCTAATTTATTAAATACCACACTGGAGTTACAAACCTGTAAGAAAGATCTTGTCGTAAATTAGTAATTGTAGAAAGAAAATAGATATACTAAGCGCTTAAGGAAAATCATATAAATCTCGAAACATTTTAATTAAAACAAATTTTAGCCAAATTTGCATTATGTTAACGAGAGGCATTTTTTTTTTTTTTTTTTTTTTTTTTTGGATTTAAAATACTCGTTTCTTTCTTAAAAGAACTGTACAATATTTGATTATACTTTTTCCTCAATTTCCAGTAATAGAAGTCATTTTATACGTTTTCTTTTTTCCCCACCCCCTTTTAGTATTGGTTTCACATATGCAATCGGGTGCTGTTGGAAATTAGTTCCATGGCCTTTTCACCTGTAGACCTTTCCATAATATGGCTAATGTGTTTCACCAGTTAGAGTTTAGGTTTTAGATTATGGCATCTATTAAATGTATGATTGGTTGGTTTCGTGTCCAACTAGAAGTCGTTATATGGATGCCAATGCATGTATTACAGTCCCCGCAAGCTCCACAATCTTATCACAGTACAGCTCTCCTTCGAAAGGGAACTCTCCCAACCTCTGCAGAGAGGCAAGAACCGAAGGGAATGTGAAGATGTGTTGTGGAGAAATTTCCTCTAGGGACAATTTCTGCATTTCTTCTAAGCTTTGGGGCCATTTGCGTTAATTTCCATGCCACTGAAGTGACCAGCTCTAAGTCTAGTAATAGTTTTTGTGATTTCTCTGCTTGTATTAATTTAGCAAATCTGATGAGCCTTCTTGATAATTTCTCTCTGAGTCTGTATCTTGCAATGACATTTACATCATCTTGAGTGACAAGATTAGAGCTGGTAAAATTAAGAGTTCTTGCCACTTTCGTCAGTTCTTCAGCTGTCTCATTCCCAACGATTCTTTTACGTGTAGGTATCCACTGTAAAGTACATGTCTCCCCTATCAGGTCAATTGCATCAAGGAGTCAATGAACATTTCCTTTTAGTCTTGAACGTCCCTGTACAATTGCCACAAGAGCAGCTTTAGAGTCGTAATAGATTACAAGTCCTCTTGCTCTGTCTACATCAATTTATTTGATGTATTCACTCAAGGTCTCTTGTGTTGCAATTAGTTCACATGAAAAGTTGGTAGCAATATTTCCCAATCCGTAACTTGTAAGACTGGTTGTATCATTTAATAGAGTAGTATGAATTCCGGCTCCCCCCTTAAGGATGGTCTCATCTAATGAACCGTCTGTGTATATTTGTACCAAATCCTCACACAAGTATGATTCGATTGTTCTGATCCCTTTAGCCTTATCGATATCTTTCACTTTCAGCTTTTGTGCAGAGTTCCATACCATTTAGTTTTATTTTGATGTTTTTGGGTATACAGGAGAGTAGATTGGGCTCCTGAAGAACATTGTGAGAATCATGTTTGAAGTCATGAATTTCTCTTATCTCATTATCATATCTTAAAGTAGATGATTTCCTAAGTCTTGATCTGATAGTCCATTTCTCAAAGGTCCTTCTGGAGATGTTTCTCTGTATGTCTGCTTTTGGTCTTATTTGTGAACTTAATTGTAAGATACTTTCTTCTCTGTGAGAGGCCTGGGAGTCCACACTCCCTTTCTGATGTTATTGGTGGATGAAACGGCTCCAGATATGAATTGAGCATCTCTTGCCTGGATTCTATCGAGTTTGCTCAATACAGTCTCAGAAGCATGTGCCCAAAACGGTGCTGCATATTCAAGGTTGGGCCTGATCAGTGCAGAGTAAGTAGTTTTTAGTGTCTTTGGGTTAGTGCCCTAATTAGAGCCACATAGGCTATTTAGAATTCAAAGCTGCTTTAGTGCTCTGTTGGAGCAGTTTTCTAAGTGTTTGGTTCTCTTGGAGGAACCTGTAAGCCCTTGAGAGTATGCCCCTAGGTGGTGGATACAAAAATTACTCCTTCGGGTGGTAAAAGGGAAATGAAATACCTTCCGCGGACCAACATACAGAAGTTCAACCTCTCAAGGCAATGGCTACAATTTTTCCATGAGAAGTCAATTTATTAAATGTATAAAGAGGAAGAATCTAAATGATTGCTCATGATAACAAAACAAATGTTTTATCTGTAACTGGTAAACTTCCAAATAAATTTTTGAATTGCGTATTTCCCCAAGGTTATAGATTATTATGGAGAGAAAACTGTAATCTGACATTTTTCTTTCTTTCTCCAAATGAAAGAATTTAAATATTTGCGTATTATTACAGATTTGACAGAACAAGGTTATTGATTTTATTACCTTTTATCTATAGCTGCACAAAGGTTATCGATGGCGAACCTTTAATTTCGAAGTACTGTTAAGTAACGATTACAATAACTGAGATGACCTCTTTACCCTAACTTCAACACCATCCAAATATGAGATCTTTTCGACCCTGCATATTTAGCGTGCACAATTCACGCTACACGATGAGTATTTTTCAGTCATCTGGACTCGAAGTCACCGTGAGAAAGAAATAATTCCTGTATGAAAGTTAATTATATTAAGTACCTTGGTATGAAACTTGGGTATTATGTTTCACTTTTTCAACTAGTTTGTAAATATTATTGAATTCGTATCAACTAATACATAAGAAGACTAAGTTGGAATGATTTTGTAACAACTTAAGAAAGCATTATTTTAATGTAAGTTTGGAAAGTTAAATAAAGAAATAAAACAGCTAAAGACTTTCCAATAAACGTTTACTTTATTTCTTTTTCTATAATTAAAAAAAGAACATCATTTCTTATTTAAACTCGTCGAAACACATAATAATTAAGTTTTATATATTTTTTTCATTTCTGAGGATTAGAGAAGCTTTTACATGTGATATTTCATCATTTAAGAATACATAAAATATTAAGGACATTTAGGTTAAACCTCAAGAAACTGGCGCAACAATATTGAGAAATTAAATTAATTGTACGTATACATTGATGTTATTCAAAAACTTTAAAGAAATGAAACTTTTAAAAACATTTTACAACAAATTTCTACAACATAGAAATATTGGGGGGGGGGTGTTACCAAATATTTTCATTTAATTCGCTAAAAATGAGACCAAGAGCTTCATTTTTAATTGTCGCAAACATATGTTGCGATCTTTAAATATACACCACTAACAATTTAATGGCTTAGATTAAACATTTCTTCAAAGTTAATATTTAAAACTAATTGGTTTTTTTTTATTCATTTGTATACATTCTAATTCATTAAATTTGAAAATTTGTGCAAGAAATTTTAAAATCATAAATAAAATTAAAGAACTCTAATATAAAACATTAAAAATGTTTTTACGTGAAAACAAATTATTTATTTGCTGATAGAAAAAAATGCTTTAATTATGATTATTTTTCATCTGAAGAGAATAAACTTGGATGAAAAGAATAAAATCCTTTTACTATGTAGTATATTAATGTTAAGAATGTTCGCTAAGACTTTTGTATAAATGTATTTCAAAATTAACTTTCTCATTCTCAAAAATTTTACAAAATTAAGTTATTATAGATATAATCCCTACATGTATGGTACTTTGAATAATACCTTTCCATTTCTTCATTAATTGACTACTTATCAAAAATTAAGAATACATAAACCCTTTCCACTGACTAACCAAATGAGCTTCATTGATACATTTGTTAAGGGCCACTCTTTGAAAACTTGTTTCATCTTTTTGATAGAACTACCAGGGAGTGTGTATTATAATAGAGATCTTGTCTCCTATTCCAACATAAACTGAGTATACTAAAATATCTACGTCAAACTCCTTTGAAAATACTTAGCAGTATTTCCTGGAAATTACTCCAAATCTGTATTGATGTTACTACAGATGATAATAGCATAAGTGTGGTATCAATATTATTGTCAAAACGCCTTCTACCAGCTTTACCACTGAAATTGGAAACTCAGACTACCACTCAGTGTTTTCCATTGGAGCTAGTTGCAACTGAAAAGTCTTAAGACAGCAGTTTCCTGCGCCAACTATCAAGATATTTAGATTTTGACTAGTAGTCGCTGCTCTATTCAACACTTGCGGAACTTGTCCCGCATTGTTAATAAAGCATCAATCTTTATACTATTCTTATTTCAAAAACTTGTATTCGACCATGATATATATCTTCAGAAAATTTCCTTTCATACTAGCATCATCGCTAGTGAAGTGGCTAATTCCATAGCTAAGGAAATAATTCATTAGCTTTGACCGCTGTCACCTTAATTTTAATTCAGAGTTTTTCAGGAATTAAATCTACTATCAACCTTTCTTGCCATTCTACACTGACACATGACTAGTTTTATGGTAAGTAGCAGGGTGCAATCAATATATTTGTGGGTTATCCGGTCCAGCAGATTGAAATTTCTTAATATCTAAACCGTCACTTGAGGCGATACAAATTTGAACAGATATATAAGATCTTTCCCGTCTACAGTATTGTAACTCTTAATAGTCCTCCAGTGAACAATCTTTTTGTCTGGCACTTTCCAGGGAGGTCTTGCCCAAGCATCCCCTCTAGTTTTCAACTTTTTGAGTGTTTGGGTCTCATGAATCAGAAACCTAGCCAGCCAATAGATAGACTTTACAACAGAGATACGAAATTATTAATAAACTATTTTGATCATCAAAAACTATTCTTATTTATATTAGTAAAGGCTTTGTATAAAATACACTTTTTTCCATATCACTAACTATATTTTCAAGACAATGCCTTTATGTTTCGTTTTACATTCGAGCTAATTTAATATTCCGAAGAAAAAATGATTTTTCCCTGTGTGAAATTAATAGTTTATTGAGTTGATTTCTTACGTATATCCAAAGTATAGGAGTGGAAAGAAAAAAAAGTTTATTGCAATAGTTTCCTTTACTTCTCACAAGATTAAAAAAAAAAAAGAAATACAAAAATTACAAGGCTGAATACCAAAAAACCATTTATAGAAGTAACATGTATCTTTTTATGACTTTCAAGAGAAACAAACATTGTTTCTTTATGTTTAAATTACGTTTCTTTGTACGAAAACAAAAACCCCAAGAAAATATAAACATGTTTTAAAATATCCAGAAAGCAAATAGGTTTTGTTCCAGTATCTAAAAAAGAAAATATACGATTTACAGGCAGGTATATTATTGGATTACTGAAACAAAAATAAAATATTGCAAGTTTTACTTTTCAAAATATTTTAATACTTTTACTGTATTAGAGAATCAAATCTTAAATAAATAAAAATTTCCAATATATATATATATATATATTGTGTATGTAATTAGTAATTATTGTAATTGTTATTATTTTATTAAATAATTTATAAATAAGGTTAAATGTTTCAGAATTATATATTCAAACAGAATTATATAATAATTACGTTAAAATAGAAATTAATGAAGATACCGATAATTTGTTTTAAATAAGTTGGTTATTCAGTATAATTTACCTAATGAGGCACTTATGGTATATGTTTATATATTCATATGAGCTTAAATATTGGAATCTTAAAGAAAATATAGCACTATGATAATATATCTTTAAGAATCTGTAGAAGATTAATGCATTGTTTATTATACTGATAAGGTCCTGGCGATAATTATTTGTAAAGAACTTTATGCTAATATGCATATAAACATCTGATTAATAATAATGTATTAAAATTAATAATAATGATAGAGAAAAATTAACAGAATTAAAGTTTTGTATAAAAATACATTATAAAACGAATATTGTAAAATTTCCACATTTTTTTTAATTTTTAAATTTCTGAAGCACTTATAAATTTAGAACACAATGTTCCTACTACTTACTTGATTAGAGGAGGTAAATGTTACAAAAGATTTTACAAAATACTTAAATAGTATGATCAGACTTTTCCTCAAAAGATTATGAAATTATTTATTGTTTAAAAGATAAAGAGAATTATAACTATACATATAGTATTAATATAAAAGTTATTTATTGAAATAGAATTGGATTTATTTAAGGTTATCTTTGTTAATTTAAAGATATAAAAATTACTAGTTCTCTGTTTCTACTAGGTACATTAAAATTTGTATTAATTCCTGTCTTAAAAGAAATTTATAAGTATGTTACACGAAAGAAAACTATAAAAAAAAATCAAAGGAATAAATCAAGGTGGCCCTTCTAGTAATAATCTTGCTAATTTATACTTACATTTTATGAATTTATATTTTCGGTGAAAAAATAATTTCAAATTATCGAGATATATTGATGATCTTATAATTTTCAAAATGAACTTAAATTCAAATGTAAAACAAATCTTATATTTTTATCTTCCTATTTGAATTTGATCAAGACTCAATGTAAGTTCTATGTAATATAATTTTTGGAAAAGTTGATTTAAAATTGAGAACAATATAGTTATTAGAAACATACATGCATGCAAGTGTGATAATTTACCATTTCTCTTACTCATAAGGTTCTATTCATTGATAGCACTTTAGCTTTAAATGTATATAGAATATTTTATATAAATTTTATTTAAAATTCATCAAATTTACATAAGATATACCTTTAAATTCCTAATAACTTAAATAATTTCATTTCACTTGGTGTTTCAAGCTAATTACATAATTAATTTTTAAACTGTAAATTTTATTGATTTGTGAGTATGCATCTATTCAAGAATTTTTTAATTGTTAAAAAGTTTTTATAATTTTTCCAGTTGATACAGTTGGATTTTAATTAAAATACATTAATTTGGTTTTTATTTGTTATTTTTTTTTCCCTTTTTAACTTTATTTTTACCGTACTAGACAAAATATAACGATAAACCTTTTAACTAATCATTTGACGTTAATATATAAATTCACGCTAATTTCGAAACCCAAGTAAAGGAATGGGACAAGTCTTCCTATTAGTATGTATATGCCTCTGAATGTGGTTCTGTGTTATTCAACCATTTAAAAATAACTTACGTAAAGAATGCAACAATTAACTATTAGCTGGCAATCCAACATTAACACCTTCTTGAAAAGTAAAAAAAAAAAATTAATCTCAGTTTCTCTTATACGAGAATGGGTAGAAACTGCCTGGCAGAAGATCGAACCTTAAGTGATAGTTAAAGATTTTAAGAAACGTTGCATTTGCAATAATTTAAATGGATTTGAAGATAACATGTTATGGGAAATTTAAATCTTGTATGAGCATACTTACAATACCAATGGGACATTTAATAGTTATGGTTCTGAAAAGAGATCAGATTCTAAACAAACATTTTGTTTCCTGTTCTTACTCCTTGTTACTTATCTAATATTACCTAATTTGTTATACGTTACTTAATTTTATTTCCTTGAATGTAACTAATATTATTAATTATTTTAAATAAATACTTACATAAATAAAGTATATTTTCTTTCAAATATTTTATGTAAATTAAATGGATCGCATTAAATTCAAAATTTTTTCCCTATCTATCTTTATAAAAAACTTTGGTATCGCATTTAAATTGATGTCTCTCTACAATCGGGAAAATACGCTAATTATATATATATATTGTAATAATATCTTAATTTTTCCTTATTCAAAAAATTATTTTAATGTAATTCTTATAAATGCTTCTATATCTATTTAGTTATGACTTAGCTTGATAGATGGCGATGCTAACTTTGGATTTTCTTCCTGTTTTTAAAATTTCCTATTTAGTTAGTTATGTCTTGCAAGACATCTTTTAATAAAATTTGTAATTTTTTATTCTGTTTTATTTGAATTTATTTTGATTTTCTTTTCTGAATAGTAGTAATTTTTTTCTAATATTAGTTGTTCCATGTAAGTTGTGTGCGAGCTTTAAACAATTGACAAGTTGTTTCTAGAATTTAATGACAGCATTTGAGCAAAAATTTGAAATTGTTTTTTAACGTGTCGTAATCTTCCTTATTAGTTTAACTCAGCTCTCGTGCTTTTTTCTAGAGCTTTTAATATAACTATCATTGGCTTTCTAAGTATCAGTGAATATTTCATCTACATATAAATTACTTTGAAAGTTAATTTCCAAAGTCGTGAATGTTTTGTGCACCATGATTGTAGTTTTCGTACAGGTGGGTAATTGTACATTCAAAACATTATGATCTATCTGGTTTATCTTTTTTAAATTTTAATAACATTTCTGTTTAAATTATATTTGCTTCCGTTATTATTTGGATTTATTTGGATATGTACTGTGTTTTTTTTTAGCTAAACTTAAGTTATTTTTGAGTTAGCAATTAAATTATTTTCAATTTTTAATGTTGATTTTATAACTATTTTTAAGTTATATATTTTGTAGATATCGTTAATTTGGCAAATAATTCTAGAATAAAAACAGCTTTAAATGTATTATTTTCCAATTTACTATTTTTGCTTATTTAATTTTTCAATTCTTACATATTTTTTTGATATTTCTGGTTTTTTTCTATTTATTATGCGTTACTTCCTTTCTTAGTTAAATTTGCTAAATGCATTAACCTTCACTTTTCAGTTCGAAATTTTTATCTTTCTATTTTTGGTTTGATTCATGCCATTTTTTCTTAATGTTTAGTTGTGATTTTATACATATATATATATATATATATATATATATATATATATATATGTGTGTGTGTGTGTGTAACTTTATCGATGTAAGAAAATGAAAACTATACCTATAAATTAGAAAAAAGTGCCCATTTCAATTTCGTTATTTTTTATTTAAATTCCACTATGAGCAATTATATTATATATTAATGAAATATATTCTTCAAAAGTATATAACTTTCAAAATACATTAAGCAATCGCAATAAAATAAAAAATAAAAAAATAAGAGATACAAAAGTTAAAATTCAAAATTCTAAATTATTACTAATAAATATTAATTATGCTTGGCTTATATATTTCATTGATAGAAATTAACAATAAAGAATAAATAAAAAATATCTTTTAAAACAATTTTCTTACCAAATACTATTAAATAATATATGTTTATTTTATTGGCATTACGATATAACACTTTGCAGAGTAAAAATGTTTTTGAATTTAAAAAAATTATGGCATCATCATTTTTTTGCTATTATTTAGCATGTATATTGAAGGGAGTGCATGAAAGAATGTCAAAATCTCCAAAGAATTTTTGAGAAATTGCTGTAAATTTTAGAATGTATGTAAATGAAACTATTTCGAATTGTACAAATAACTCTTTTTTTTCCAGGAATTTTGCGAAGTTGTGCAAGAATATCCAATTGCTTGATGGCCCACTGGACGCGAGGTAATTTAGGAGTCTTTGTTGCAGTCGATCCAACTCCTGGAACTGGGCAGCTTCTTAGCGCGACATGCGTCTTGGAAGTGTATAGTAGAATGCATTTAGTCTTCCAAGAGTGTCCCAGAGATGCTGTGTATAAGTTCAATAGAGAGACCTGCTTGCCCAATTAATGCGGCGACTATTCTCACTTTTCTAAGAGCTTCGGTCAGCTGAGCCCTAAGTGGGTGATGTTTGTCCATTAATAGAAACCTAAGACCAAATGTGCCCCTGAAACCTTACTTTCTTACCTGTAAGGTTTACTTTCAGTGAGCCTTTGTCAAACATATGCAAGTGCTGTCAAACATAATGACTGCTCAAACCATTATACATGCATCACTATAATGATTATTTTCTCTGATGAGGGGATATGGTATCGTATCTCAGAATCTTTCCAGATGCTGACACTCCGTGAATCAAAATAAAATTACAAAATAAGTACAAAGTTAAAAATTACAACCAAATTAAACAAACACATATTTACCAAAAACATTTTATCAAGAGTAAAGCACAAAGGATATATCAAATTTGGATGTAAAGTAATTTAAATACTGCATCAGACTTTGTACTCAGAATAATATATTTAAGCCAGTTCCATAGATCCAGCCGTCATAACTTCATTAATTGTGCTATCAATAATAGTATAGACCAAGAATAATCACCAATTCAAAATTCTAGTAATTAGTAACTCACCCATAGCAAATAAAAACACGGAAATAAATCCATTGAAATACAGTAAATAAACATAAATGTTAAAACAAATCGATACTTATTTAGAGACATTGTAATATATATGATGTGTAGTGACGAGGAAAAATTGAGGTAACTCTGTCTTAGTATAGGAAAGGGATTTGCAGTGTATTGAGAGAGATGCAGCCCGAACTCACTTGTAAGAGGTAGGGGAGAAAACGGACTCCGAGACGCAAATAATCATCTTCGTTTTTGTTAGAGATACATAGTTGTCCTTATGCCCGCATGAACACTACTCAACTCTCCAGTAGTAAGGAAGCTAGAAAGATAGATTAGATTATAGATAGGAATAAAGATAAGAATAAAGCACCATGCACTCTTACCAGAGCTTAATTAAGGAATTTGGAAATAAATAGAATTTGAAACGAAAAAGAGAATAGCAAAAACGATTTAATTTTGATGAATATTTAGAAAGAGAAGTAAACGGATATGCGTCCGGTGAGAAACAAAAGAAGTACCGGAAACTGAGTTTACGGAAAACGTATATTTTGAACGTGAGGAACTGTTCTGAAAGAATCCAGAAAATATCTTATCTTTTGAAACCAAGGAAAGATATAAAACATTTGGCTTCAGAGATGGGCATCAAAGATGTAACAGGAATGACAATAATTAGTTTAAAGAAAGCTATAGCTGGCTAGGAAGATTACGAGGTAAAAGATGTTTGATAACTACTCGCAAAGACCGAAAGGTAGAAGAATAAGGAATGAAGCCAAAAGAAAAAAAGTGAAAATAACAGCTGGAAACAGAAGAAGAGAAATAGAATTTCTGTTAGAAAAAAACGTATATATAAATGGAAAGAGTAGCCGACACTTAACGGGAATCAAAAGCATTAATGAATTTCAAGAAGGAAAGAGAAATGAAAAAGAAATGCAAGTGCAAAAACAAATACAGAAAGTCGAAGCATGGATGTAGGATTGTATCTGAGAAAATTGGAAAGAAAACAAATACTAGGGAAAGAAGAGGAAAAGAAGAGGAATTAAGGCAGATAGTTGAATTTGAAAAGGAAAATTACATGAAAGAAGAGAGGGAAATTGACCTAGAAGCATTGTGTCAGATTGAAATAGAAAGAAAACAAATGCTTAAAAAAGAAGGGAAAAGAAAAGGATTTAAAGCAGTTAGCTGAATTTGAAAAGAAAAGGAAGAAATGCAGATCGAAATGCAAGCAAGGATGTTGAAGAATCAACGAGAAGCACTGTATTAAAAAGAGTATAGAACGGAAGAAACGCTGAAAAAAATAACGGAAAAAGAACAAAAACACCTACGGTAAGAAGAACTCAAATGTTTAGGACAAAAGCTAACTGAACTTATGATGGCCAACGAGAAGCGTAT
>BMAW01048912.1:0-26119 GCA_019974015.1 Nephila pilipes
AGGCGTATCACTTTTGGCGTACCAGATCACTTTTCAATTTTTTTATCGTTTGCTTCAATTTTAATTACATGTAGCTTAAATATATTCAATTTAATAATTGGTCATTTGCTTTCATTTTAATTACATGTAACTGATATAATATTCAAATTCATGATTTATTGTTTCCTATCAGAAAAGTTTACTATAGCCCATTTCTCGATAATTTTAATTCTTATATATTTTATTGAGTAATTTAATAATATTTATAAAAAAAACGCACCTTGAGTGGCTAAATCTGTTCCTTATAAGACTTTGCATAGAACTTTTTAAATTCTTTTTTAATTGTATTTTGCATCGGCAATCATAATGAGTTTGAGAAATCGGTTAACGTTATGTTAATCCTATGGAACTTCTTATTTCCTCCTCAAAACTACTCTACTTTATTTAATTGAACACAAAAAAGTGCACACGGTGGAATAAAAATAATCAAAGTTTTAATGGAATCACGTTTCTCTGCCGATTTTTAAAAATACTTTTACGTCTATTTTAATTATTCGTTTGCGGTATTTCCGGTGTTTAAAAAAATTCCAAAAATTAAGGAAAAGTTTTGTATTTTATTACTTTCAATATTTTTTTGCTCTTCCGGTTGCACTTTATTGTATCCATATAAGTAAAATATTCTAGATTTAAAGAAGAAAGAAGAAATTCCATAGGATTAAGGCGTCTCAGATGTGTTCGTCTGCTGAACACGTGCACAATTTTGTACAATTCATTGAAATTAAAATTAATTACTTTAATATGCATGCTTTATAAAGGAATGAGATTTCTAAAAGATGTAAAATAATTAAAACATAATGTCATTTTTTTTATATTATGAGCCCATGAATATAACGAAATTTTCTCTTAAAAATTTTTAGTGGCTTTCACTGCATGCAAGATATTTTGTTTACATGTGGTTCTAATGACTTATAATAAGTTGATTTATAAAGTCAACTATACCTTCCTTATTGTGTACCTATTATGCAAATGAAAAAAGGGTTTTAAAAGACTCCAGAATGATCCAATTTCCCTTCTGTTTACTCCGATATCTCCCTTTATATTTTTTTAATCGTTTGTTTTAATTCGAGAGTCTTAAAAATGATTCCACATTCCTTTTAAAGATTCGAAGTTTACCATCTCCAGCCAGTGAAAAGCCTACATTTCAAAATAGTTTTCTACTAATTTTCTGTAAAATAACAGCGAATATTTGACCTACATCATTGTAAATGCTAGTTGCCAGATTTGAGGCAGTCTCTGAAAATTGAAGATCAGAACCAATCGACTTTAGGCAAAATTTCGAAATCAACAAATATAGACTTTTAATTTGGTTGTTCCTCTTGATAAGCTTCCTACTAATTCATCCCATTGTTTAAGAACTTTAATGTAGCTTAGTTTTTATTAACGTCGCACTAAAAGCAACACGAGGGCTATTGGCGACGGATCTAGTAATTTTGAACCTCGGTCAGGTGACGAGAAGGTCACCTGAGCCGGCACCCCCTCCCTCTTCTAACTTCTACACCACGCCAACGGGAGGACTTTGGGCCCCGACAGATTTGAAGTGCATCAGCCCCGGCTACACGGCGAATCTTCAGCAGCCGAGGATCGAACCCGCGACTGAACGAAGACCACCGGCCACGAATACGAAACCAGGACCACTAGGCTACCGCGGCTACTCTTTAATGTGGCTCATAAAGCAAAATAAACTGAGACACACGTCGAATTCAAAAATAGGTGGGCGTGAAATGTCCACTTAAATACTAATTTTACCAAAAGACACTGTACAAGTGTTTGAATAATTTTTGAAGTTTTTGAGTATAGTCAAATGGTTGGTATCAAACTGTTCAGCATAAAATTACGAATAACATACACTTTCTAAAAAATTGAAAAATTTTGAAGTTTAATTGGTAGACAGTAACCTCGATAATTTCAACTTTAAGTCATAAGATTAACTTATGTTATATTCTGTTTGTTAAAAACTTCAAGCAGTCTATTTGGCAAATTTTGATTTATCAGAGTAAATACGATTTACAATTTTGAATCGCTATAACATGACGAATATATGGGATCTTTATGTATGGAAATTAGAATAAAATAAGGAATCCTTAATATTTCAAGTTCTAAATTCTGCCGAAAAGTGAATAAATCTAACTCATTCATGACATGCCAACACCCTCACGAGATTGCAAAAATGAATAATTAACCGAAATCCAGAGAATGATAAAAAGAAGATCTAAAAATATGCGCTTAATCATACAAAAGAATTCCAAAACAAAGTGCTGCGGACACTGTAAAAATCCATATATTGATTTCACGTTTCCTGTGATTGATTGTGGGTGTCAAAATAATGGTGGAGCTGAGAGGTGAGAAAATGTTTTGTTCTCGAGAGTTGAGTCGTTGAACGATGGGAAGAAATCCACGTGCTGTCACACTAAATACCCGGATGCTCGATGTTACACGCAAAAAAAGAAAAGTTCGAACGTTTGGAGTAACTAGAGTTGTACGCTAAAATGTTTCTGTTTGCGTGTTGTAATCACTGTAGAATGTCCGAAATATTTTAAAGGGTTATTTTTTAAAAAAAAATTCTGATATTTTTGAATGGGAAAAATTCAAAAATTTAGAACTTTGAAGATTTTATAGATATTTACATCAATTCGATGAATAAATACTTTAAAATTTGATGGAATTATGTAACGTGGAGTAAATCAAGCACATATATATCGCTAATAAATAAAATCAGTTAAACCCTGATAATTACAAAATTAAAACCATGGACAATACTTTTCCAGGCATTTCGACCCGTGTGGTGACCGGGGATGACAGAATAGTCTCACTGTAGCTCATGCATGTCGTAAAAGGCGACTAAAATGGGTACCCAGCGTCTGGGGGTATAGCCGGGCACCCTGCCCCTGGGGATTATATCAGGGGATCTCAGGGGCTTGCCTTCTTCAGGTAAGTACGGGCTTCATGAACCCGAGGTACCCTAGTGATCTTTTTCTTTCCCATGGGGTTTACTGTCTTTGGTAAACACGGGTGACGCACTCCCGGGATACCCTAGCGATCCTTCTCTATTTTCGACCCTCCTTCTTGTCAACCACTTATCTTTTTTTTCAACTTCACGTCTAGACCACAGTTTAATCTTGTTTGGCGCAGCATAGCCATATCTGGCTCTTGCGCCAATAAACCTTACATTAACTCACTCACTCACTCACTTTCCAGGCATTTCAAGAAATAGTGATAATTAATCGTGTATTTCATTATAATGAATTCAGTTACTTATGTGTTGGATTCAGACTTCATAAATTAAAATGATTCTAAAACGGGTTTTTAACAATTTTATCTGTTGTATCTTACTCTCAAATTCTTACTTTCTGTAGTATTTCTTTTTAAGTTTAAATTCCTGTGTTTAACGACATAACGTTAAGCATATTTTTCCATACTCTATTTCAAAAGGTAAATTTTTTCTTTGTTACGCCAATTAAATAACGAGACTGACGCTGTAAAACATTTTATTTTGACGTCACACATATTTACTTATTATCACCCATCCCTGGGGCCGCGGTAACCTGGTGGTCAAGGTCGTGGACTAGCGACCGGCGGTTTTCGTTCAGTCGCGGATTCGATCCTTGGCCGCCAAAGACCCGCCGTGTAGCCGGGGCTGATGCACGTTAAATCTGTTCGGGGCACAAAGTCCTCCCGTTGGCGTGGTGTGGATGTTAGGAGAGGGGGGTGCCAGCTCAGGTGTCGTCCTCGTCACTTGACCGTGGTTCAAAATGACGAGGACCGTCGCCAATAGCCCTCGTGTTGCTTCTAGTGCGACGTTAATCAAAACTAAACTAAACTATCACCCATCCCTACAATATCAATATAAACCCCTCCTCTATCCCTAGAAAGCTCCATGCGAACTTTCCATTGTTCGAAATAGGGTTGGGAGTTTTCTGTCAACTCTCTCAATCCTCCCGTAGGCGTGGTGTGAATGTTAGGAGAGGGGGGTGCCAGCTCAGGTCTCGTCCTCGTCACTTGACCGTGGCTCAAAATTACGAGGTCCGTCCCCAATAGCCCTCGTGTTGCTTCTAGTGCGACGTTAATAAAAACTAAACAAAAAAAAAAGTCAACTCTCTCAAGACGCGTGCCGCTTTCTCCTACACAGCTTCAATAGACTCAAATCTGGCTCCTTTTAAAGCAGACTTCACCTCAGGAAACAGACAGAAGTCTCATGGCTCAAGATCCGGCGAATAAAGCGGATGATCTAACACTGGGATGCTGTACTTGTCTAGAAACTTCTTACCAGACAATATGGAATGAGTCGGGGCATTGTCAAGGAGGAAAAAATTGTTGTACGAATTCTTTGTCGAATCCTACGGTTTCACCAATTGCATGAATACTTGACAGACTATCAGATTGTACCACAAGACCTATTATTTCTATATTGTCATCCGGTTTTGAAGTGGAAGGGCGACATGGGCGTGAATCATCTTCAACGACTTATCGGCCATCTTGAAAACGCTTAAGCCACTCCAAAACACGTCCACGTGATAAACATTCATTGCCATACACTTCTTTCAATAAATTATGAGTTTCAATATCGTTTTTTCCCAAGTTTCATGAAATGTTTCACAACAACGGGTTGCTCTGTTGTTACCCTTATCTTTTTTCCTGCGAAACAAAAAAATAACTCTAATGCGAATGAAAGCGGCTGCTATACTGATTTGTTTACAAAAGCTATTGGCACTGCATTCGAAAGAGAAAGTTTCACGCTAAATGCTCATGTGCACTTCTTCTGTGGCAGCATCAGTCTCATTATTTAATAGCCCCACTCCAAAAAGCATGTACCTTACTGTTACTTTTACAAAAAGTGTTTATATCTATTATATTTAATTTTCTTTTATAATCGATGAATTTATTTTATGAGGCATAATCATTATGTTTTGGTTTAATGAATGAACGCAATTTCTTTCAAGTTTTAAATTTAGCAATTCTAACAAATATTTACTTTCTGAAGAATCTAAAATAGTCAAACTTGAAATAAATGCAGGTTCAAAAACAAATTAATGAGAAGCAATATCGTCTGCCTGAAACTATTATGAAATAAACTGTTCAAAACATGAAATAAGGTGGAATCCATCGAAATATTTATGCATGTGTGCCCACTAAAATGCAAAGCCAAACTTGGAGTCCACGTTATCTTCCGCTAAAACCATACCATTAGTTCTCGCTTCTGACAATAATTCTCAACACGTTTTTCAATTTCATAAATGCTGTTCAGAACATTATAAATTTAGAATATATCTTAAAAGAAATAAAGAGATATTTTTAACAATAAATTCGCTTTATTTTATACTAACAGTTTCAACTTTTTACAAACACTTAAGTTATTTAAAAAAAAAAAGGTGTTTTTCAACATTCATGAAAGGTTCTGACATTTAAATCCTACAGGTATATTTATCAATTTTTTTCACAGAGATCATCAATCAACATGATTGATGTCTTACATAGTCAGCGTATTTCGAACATAATCAGCGTGTTTCCATGTGTCAGCGTGTTTCGAACGTATAGTCACAATTTTGATAGAATTTAAAATTCCAATTTAAATATATTATATCTTAGATATTTTGAGCTATTATTCTCATTTTGCATCACCTTTTTTAGCATAAATATTATTTATATGTATATTTAATCACTTTCAGTTTCGAATAATCATTTACAGGTAAAGTTAATTGAAAATTAAATTAAAAATGATCGAATAATACGTGAGAATTCTTTTTAGAATCGCGAATTATATATTTCGACATTACAAATATTCTAAAAAATGATTCTTATTAATATTATCTTTTTTGAGCAAGAAATGAATTATATACATATTTGATTATCTTGAATTATGAATTATCATTTAATAGTAAAGTTAAAAGAATGTTTAAAAAAATCGAACAATAACTGAGAATTCATGTAAGAATTGAATTATATATTCCAACAACGCAGATATTTTAAACTCTGATTCTTGTTTTGTATTCCTTTCTAAAACAAATAAAGATAATTTACATGTATATTTGATTATCTCCAATTACGAATTGTAATTTAATTGTAAAGTTAATAGAGTATAAAATTTAAATCGAATAACATATGAGAATTTAAAAATTCAATCAAATTATATATTTCAGCATCGCAGACATTTTAAATTATTATTCTTATCTTAAATTTCCTTGAATGTGTATAGATTTATTTGTATATATATTTTAAAATTTCAAATTATGAACCAACTTTTAATAACATTAAATTAAAAATTCAATATACATATGTGAACTCATATAAGAATCGAATTAAATTTTCCCTAAGGAAACTTTCTTCAAATATTTTATTGCAACTGATAACAATTTGAACTCTTTCATTTATTTGACGAAATTTAAATTTTAAAAGAATATTTTATTTTTATATTTTTGGATCTTATAGAATATTAAAATTGTCAAGTTATTAATCATCTAGTATGATATTCTAGCTCAAACAGTTACTAGACAAACGTTTTAAAACATCTTAAATCCCACGAAATTAAGTCTAGTGAAATTGAATTCCCAATCCGCCAGCTATTTATCTGTAATTCTGAGTCTGAAATACTGCGGTAAAAATGTTGCCATAATTTTTTTATAATCTAAAATACTTTCCAGAACATTATTAGTCAAGAAATAAAAATTGATATAAAATGCAACCAACTTTTCCAAGTCAACGATTGTTGATTGCTTGTTGTTTATTGTTGTTGTTGGGTTGGCGACGTAAGTTGGGTTGGCGACGGATTGACCTCGATAGCCTGTCGTGGACTAGAGGCAGCAGGTTTTCGTCGAGTCCTGCGTTCGAGCCTTGATGCCATTTTAGACGTGCCGTGTAGCCGGGACGGATGCACGTTAAATCTGCCGAGGCTCTAAGTCTTCCATTGGCGTGGTTTAGGAGTTAGGAGAGGGAGGTGCCAGCCAAGGCATCATCTTCATCACTTAAGACCGAGGCTTAAAATTTCAAGGTCCGTCGCCAATAGTTTTGTGTTCCTTCTAGAGTTACGTTTACAAAATCACTCAATCAAACGATGGACTTCGTCATTTGGAATCACGGTTCATGTGACATATATGCTGATGTCTAACTCTTCAAACTTCCATTCCCTACAGACGAGAGGATATTGAGTTTCGAGACCATGACTCGATGAAAGCAACTATGGCCAAGACATTGGACCAAAATCCCTCGACCATTTTATTCAAAATGAAAGCGAAAAGCTCAGGACTTTCGACAGAGAAACTCGTTTTTATCTATGAGAAATCGAATGCCATGAACATAATTTAAATTGATACCTCCATCACCACACTTCCACGCAAAGATTCCAGTGGGTTTGTGGAATAGTTGACCACAATACACATAACTCTAATTATTCCACAAAAAGTTTTCAGTAGTACAATATGACAACCTCGAATCTTAAGGTGTAAAGTTCGGTGTTACATCCTTCTGCTGTCACTATTAATTACTTAAATAGTCACTAATTAATAACCTAATGAATAAGAATTCACACACGGGAGATGAGAAAGTTATTTTATTCAGTTCTATGAATAATCAACAGTTCATCCTAATCCTACTCTCTCAGTAGGAAAGGTCCATATAAATGTCTGAACTAACGTTTAATATTTTGGCATTAAATAGTTATGGGCCTTTTGGAAAGCGAGGACAGTTATCCTTGAGTGCCAGTTAGGATAGTTATCCTTGGGTATTTCGAACTCTTGAACACTGGGTCCCAGAAAAATGACAGGTTGCTTTTTTGTCGTGAAAGAGAGGCACCGCACACTCCCCCTCCAGTACCATCGTGTTGATAGATTAGAAACATTCTGCAAAGAAAGTCGCTTTTCCTGATATTCATCCTCTTCCAGAAGAATTGAGTTTTGCGTAGAACAGTTTCCATTTGGCATCATCGGCTGTCTCGAGCTGAGTGACTGGTCTCCTTGAAGCGTGCGCTATACCTGGTGTATCACTAGTTGCGATTTTATGTGCGGTTGCTTAATTAGACCCGCAGAGGCAAGTAATTTTGCGTTGATAAGTTTTTTAGTTTCTACTGAATAACACCCTTGTGTTAGAGGCAACTACCTTCTAAAGCCTACTCATTGACTATTCTCTTTTCGCTCATTAATTTCTTGGACCTCCCTTTGAAGTCGAATATTGAAAATTGATTGAAGAATTGTGGATTACTTTGTAAAATTGTCGTAACAAGACATGGCTATCATATGCAACCAGTAATTCGAGGCTGTGCTGCCATCTAGTGTTCAAGTCCTGTGTCACCACTTTGGCGTTAGATGTTTTCAACACCGAGGAGGAGAAATAATTGTTGATCTTGGAGTGCCCGATGACGTTTTGAATTCTTGACTACTAGTTCTGAAGAAAAGTTGACAGGTCACTTTTTTTGCTGTCCCTTTATCAACTAGGCCAAAAGAAATGTCCCAATCTGGCTAGTTAATAAGGCGTTTCAACTTTTGGCATTGTTCTTGAAAAGAGACGCCGCAACAAAGAAGTATCGATTTTACCGAACCAATAGGGGGAGAGTCCTTTAGATGATTTATTGATGAGGGTTCGAATCCTTGACTCTTTGTAGATTCTCTCCGAGTTCACTACTAAAACTCCTTACTCAACACAAATTTGACACAGGTGACTTTTATTGATAACTACATTTCACTTTCTCAACCTCCAAGCAACTTCGTATTAAACACTGCCAATATATGCATCTCCTCTATTGCATTTCAATAACTGTAATGAAATTTGCATAGGTCACGTTTTGTCCATTGGCCAAGATATTCAGATTGAAACATCATTTAGAGTCCCAAAGTGTTAATTGAGGAGAGGGGTCGTGTTAAAACCCACATTATAACTCTTCTGCTTCCATGTTACGCAGTGACGTTCGCAGATATCCATTGGATGGGGGTGTATATCGTCATCACTATTAAAGAAGCAGTTCCTTTAGTTTATAATTACCCAGCCAATCACCTCCACAAATAAATGATTCGCTGAGATGGATATTTTCGAAGACCAGGTTTCAGGACAAATACCAGGTGTGACAATTCAATAACCGGACTGCGCATGCCATAGCCATTAGGATTGGTATGGAAGAGTGGTAATGGAATGTAGTTGACCTTGATACTTCCGGTGCTGGTGGAGCGTTATGTATTCCATCCCTCTATCTAGTTCAGTCTGTTTTTCCTCCTAGTTTGCGTAAGACGTTTTTGCGTCGAAGTGTTGCGATCACGATAAGCTTAAAAATCGAGCAGCGCAAAAATTTGGAATT
Organism: Nephila pilipes; assembly: GCA_019974015.1. NCBI lineage: Eukaryota > Metazoa > Arthropoda > Arachnida > Araneae > Nephilidae > Nephila > Nephila pilipes. The sequence goes on from BMAW01048912.1 coordinate 9,314, forward strand.
CCTCGTGAAATTAAAAAGGAAAAAAAAAAAAAACTGAATGTTTTACAATGTTGAAGGAAGTGTTTGGAGACAATTGCATGTCACGTAGTCAAATTTTTGACTGGCACAAACGATTTTTGGAAGGTCGGGAGGTTATTGAAGATAATGAAAGTTCTAGTCGCCCTGTGACATCAAGAACTGATGAAAACATTAAAAAAATTAATATAATTGTACACAAAGACATACGTTTAAGTGTTCAGATGATGTCACATATTACGAACATTGATAAAAAGAAAATAAGGAATTTTTTGACCAAAGTCTTACATACGACGAAAGCTCGCGCAAAATTGGTACCTTAAAACCTGACATGCGAGCAAAAATTGAACAGGTAAAACATTTTCTCTGACATTATGGAATGCTTCACTGAAGATCCTGAACTGATAAGAAATGTCTTCAAATGTGACGAAACATTGATTTTTCAGTACAATTCTGAAACTAAACAATCCATGCACTGGAAACCCCACCCCCCCACACACACAACGCCAAGGGCCAAGAAAGCTCGAATGAGTAAGTCCAAACTGAAGGTATTGCTCATTGTTTTTTTTTCTTCGATATTAATGATATCATGATTGAACGGGTACCTCAAGGTCAAACGGTAAACCAGCAGTGCTACACTGAGGTCCTGAGAAAGCTTAGAGAAAGAGTGAGGAAGAAAAGGCCAAATCTGTGGAGCAACAACGCGTGGATTTTGCACGAAGACAACGCCCCAGAGGACAATGCGCTCTCTGTAAACCAGTTCATGCCAGACAACCACATTACTGTGCTCGAGCATTCACAGTACTCGCCAAATCTCGTGACGTGCGACTTCTACCTGTTTCCAAAAGTGGAAAATGTATTGAAGGGGAAACATTTTCAGTCTGTAGAAGAGATGAAGGCACAAAGGGCAGACTTACTGAAGAAGGTGACACCTAGTGACCTGCAGCACAGCTCTAAGCTGTGGAAAACTAGTATGCTGCGATGTATTGATAGGGAAGGGGAGTACATTACAAGGAACTTAAGGGTATTTGTATAATGTTTTCAATAAAACTAATTTTTAAGACTAGTCCATTATTTAATTGTCACACCTCGTAGACCACTGTCTAGAAGAAAGGAATGTCTCCTGTAATTATTTCCTTAAGAAACTATTGATAGGGTGGGAGCATCTTCTAAGGGAAACACCTTCTTTTCTTCGTCTTCAAAAACTGACCCAGAAGAACATTTCAGAGACAGCAAAAACTTTTCCTTTCTCAGGAATTGGTTTTGACGGAATCCTTTCTTCCCTTTTTGACGAAAACATTTTTAAGTATAATAATAAATATTATTTGTTTTTAATCCTTTGAACATCTATAATAATATAATGAAAGGATTATTCAGAAATATTTCAATTTCTAGCAAACTTCTTCGGAGTGCATATGTCCAGGGACGGCCATCTAAGGGATGACATGTCCCCACATGACCAAGAACTAAAATAATATACTATTGCACATGAAAACTTGACAATATTCCTATAGTTGTCAGTACCATGTAAAGTTCATTTGATCGAAAATATTATTTTTGTAGATCTATAAATTTATCAAACTCATTATTGATTATGCGAGTGGTTAGTTTCTGTTATTAGATTAGGGGAACTCTCGAGTATCCCCACCTAAACTGAAATTTTTAGTCCAGCAAGTGTGCAGAACACTTAAATGCACTTGCTATATTAAACATCGAAAAGGACAATTGCACAAAATTGTAATTTTTCTGAGTTTCGTTTAGTTTTTGTTAACGCCGATCTAGAAGCAACACGAGGGCCATTGGCGACAGACCTCGTAATTTTGAACCACGGTCAAGTGGTGAGGACGATACCTGAGCTGGCATTTCCTTCTCCTAACTTCAACACCACGCCAACGGTAGGATTTTGGGCCCCAACAAATTTAACGTGCATCAGCCACGGCTACACGGCGGGTCTTTGGCAGCCAATTATCGAACCCACGACTGAACGAAAACCGCCGGTCACGAATCCGAAACCATGACCACTTGGCTACTGCGGCCTGTAATTTTCCTGAAGCAATTAATGTATTAGTATAAGCAAAATACCCATTAAATAAACGTGCATTAAAAATATATGTTCGCGTTTGTATTTTTTTTTTCTTCTTTTTTTACTTTACAAAACACACATTTAGGGCCCCAAATGGTTTCTTACAAAGATAGAAGATATATAGTGAAGGCTCTCTTTATAGATTCAGCATATGTCCCTTTGCACAGCCCTCTTGAGAACACCATTGGTGTTACGTCAACTAGAGGTTTCTATAACAGAAAATACGATAAAAATATTTTCCAAACGTCAGCTTTCTTTCAGTAATAATTCAAATGTTTCTAGTCAGAACCTATATCAAAACTTTAAAGCTATATCAGAATATCTAGAAAACTTTAATGGAAAAAGAAACTACACGTAAATAGTGCCTCTAGATAACATCATGAGAGTACATCATCTTTGAAGTATTATACATATGTATGAACACCAAACTTTATTCTTAAGTAATGTTTCAAGGGCAAGTGTACATTTTTAATTTCACTGTAACTTAGAAAGCAACTTATCACTGACTATGAAAGTAGAATGTGATGTTCGGGTTATGTCAAAATGCATGATTTGTGATGTATCTCGACCGGGAAATGCTAACGCAGGATCATTTATTCCAAATATAGATTTGGAATTCTTGGCTCATGGAAAGGCATATAAATCTCTAAAAGAGGATTTTCAATTCTTAGCATTTCCTTATGTTGTATAGAAGAGGTAAAGAATCATTCACATACTCGATGTCATTGGATTTACTTTCATAAATAAATGAAGTTTAATTCATTGACGCTCAAAATGGTTATCAAATTTGGTTCGTAAGTTTTGACCCCCAACCAATTTGAAATCGGGAAAGCAAAGTTCATCCTAAGGAGTTTTTAATACCGTCATTATTTCCGTACCGTTTACTATTTTATTTATTTGAATGCAAAAAAAAGTGCATGCAAAAGAGCAAAAACATAATGAAGGTTTCTGAAGAAATTACATTGTGCCTCCAGTTTTTAAAATATATTTACCCTTATTTTAATGATTCGTTTGTTAGTCTCATGTCTTTCAAAAATGTTCTAAAATATTCTTAAAAATCGGAGGGAAAATATAATTCTGCACAAACCTTCGTTATTTTTTGCTCTTTCGGATGCAATTTTTTACATTCAAATAGATAAAATAATAAAAATTGGAAGTTGGTAGTAGAAATTCCATTAAATAAACGTTACGTTCTCTAAATCAAAATGGCTGGTGGCCGTCCACTCGCAATTAGTGATGTACATGATAAAGCGCATTCGTCACATAAGCCCATCATCTCAACTGCAAAGAGACAATGATATGTGTGCGTGTGTCAACAGAAACTACCCCAATCACCAAAAAAAAAAAATTACTCAATACTATAATTAGGGGATGTATACTAATTACAGTACTGGCTGGAAAAACCTTTCCTAATATATTGTTCAGAAAGTCCCTTTTTGTATCTTGATGATGATACTGGAGGGGGAGTACATGACGGCTCTCTTAAACAGGGATGACAGAAATTAAAACCTAGTAATTGCAGACACTCGGGGAGAAATTCACTCAGGTTGTTTGTCAAAGACTACAAAAAAGATAACAGGAAGAGTCTTCTTCGGGCCGGCAAATTAAAAGTTCTAATCTACATCGTTTCTTCTCGGTTGGATAAAACAATATCCCAAAGTGGAGAAATCCTTAGATCGCTGAAAGACTGTAAAATGATCAAATTGTATTTAAAAAAAAGTATTGCCTTTTCAGTTATTCAATATTACTCGTTACAATTTCAAGTGTTAACATTTCATATTTATACTATTTTTAGAGCAGTCCATTATTTTCACAGAGTTTTCACTGAACAAGATAAATAAAATAAAGATTATTTGGCACAACTTCTCAAAAATAATCTCAGCAGAACTATTTAACAAAGTTTCAAAGATTCTTTTTTTTTTATTTCTTTTTATACTCACCGCCGCAAAAACAAAAAGAGGATAGAAAAAGATAATCTACAGATGAAGACATTTGATGAATGAGATGTCGGAAGTAGTTAAGTGAAAAAAACTTCAAAGTGTGAAGATGATGATGGAATGTTTAATAAATTACTTCAGGGGGAAAAAAAGTGTCTCAGATGAAGTTTCTTAAGGATTATAACACCGAAGAAATGTATCAGAAAAAATAAAAGTTTTTCTCTTCTTTATTTTTTACAAACCGAAGAACGTTTCAAAAAAAAAATCACTTTACTAAACACTGCAAGGCTCTATCTATCATTGTCTGATTTCATAAAGCCTTTTATGGAGGTTAAAGTAAAAATTCTTGAAAATATTTCTTTAAAAACTATTTGTACCTTAATTGTGGGATGTGAATGTAATTATTTATTATCGACTCACTCAGAAGCATCACGAGGGCTACTGGCGATGGACCTCGTAATTTTGAACCTCGGTCAAGTGACGAGGACGACACCTGAGCTAGCACCCCTCTCCTAACTTCCACATCACGCCAACGGGAGGACTTTAAGCCAAGACCGATTTGACGTGCATCAGCCCCCGCTACACGGCGAATCTTTATTAACCGAGGATCGAACCTGCGACAGAACAAAAACCACCGGTCATGAATCCGAAACCATGGCCACTAGGCTACCACGGGTCTCTACAGAGAGTGAATGACAGTAAGGTTTTATGGCACAAGAGCCAAAGCAGGCTATGCTGCGCCAAACAATTGTTTGAAGCCTCGACAGATTCAACGAGCATCAGTTCCCTACTCAGTGGGTCCTTAATGGCATCAGGGCTGGAACCCCTGACTCGTCGAAAACACGAAGCGAGTTCGCGACCATGACCACTACGCTACCGTGACCACATTTCTTAACCGTTTGAGGGGTAGTATACAAAAAACATTAAATTTTCTTATATGAATTAACACATCGATCAATAACTCCCGAGACTAACCCAGAGATGGCGCTCGTAGTAAACCAGTAACCAGGTCTTTCTAGAGTACTAACCTTTGCTTGAAACGTGTCAAAATTTTAAGTCGATCGGACCAGGAAAAAGGTTTTTGAAGTGAAGTGAAAAAGGTTTTTTCCAAGTGGGTGCCGCGATTGCTTTCGATGGAACAAAAACAGCAACGAGTCGATGATTCAGAAAGCTGTTTATCGCTATTTACTCGCAACAAAAAAGATTTCTTGCGTTAAAAAAAAAAAAAAAAAAAAAAATAGGGGAGTGGGGAAAAAAAAAAAAAAAAAAGATTTGGAAAAGCGTTGGAACGATTGTATCACCCTAAAAGGTGATTAACAAAAGGTGTTATGTTGATGAATAAAAAAAAAATTTGCAAAACAAATGTTGTTTTCAATGTTAGACTCGGGAGTTATTGATCGATGTGTTAATAAGTTAATTTATCTGAATTCATCTGATATGACTTTAAAAGGACACAATATCAAGCGATAAAATTAATTTTTATTTATTTCCTGATTTTTAAACCCCGGTATAAATAATATACCACCGCCCCTCTCGGACATCTTATTTCTACACTCGTTGTTCCCTTGAAGTTCATGCACTCCTCCGAAGAAATAATAAATACTTTCATAAGAAAAAGTTTATCATTTTAGTTAATTTAGGAAAATATCAAGATCACAAAACACTTTTAAAAAATGAGAACTTTATGATGTATTTTTATTTCTATGAATGATTAATTTGTGCGAAGATGTGTGTTAATTAATTTAAGTATACCTTTTTTTATAGAAATATGATTTTCATTAAAGTGGCTTGTTCTAAGTAATGCAACAAACCTCTTTTTCTCAGTTTGCTATTTTCACACTTTCCCACAGGATTAAAAAAAATGTTTTGCATGCAGAGCTTTAAAATTTTACACGAGTGTTGTACTTGTAGATCTTTATTCTGTGAACCTCAATTTTGTTCATAGGGTGATTAGATTTTATTTTATAGCATGGTACATGAAAAAAAAGTTAGTAAATACAAACTTGATAAATTTTAATTTTTCAATTTTTTTTAATGTAAGATAAATTTAAAATTTGAAATTCACAGAATAAGGTCATTATTTAGCTTTAATTTGGTATAAGAATTATGGTTCTAGTGTACATCTTTCAAAAGTTATCTTGTGGGTAACATAAGGTAAGCTAATTTATTTTTTAAATTGTTGCACGCATATTTCGTGTTGTATAAGAAAATATATTGATTTAATAGAAGAATTTGACCCAATATTTTAAACTATATACTTTATTACACAAACTGGCAAAGTTTCATATTGAAATGAGCAAAAATTGTTGACTTATGAAGAATGGAAAAAAGAGTTTGTCGAAATGTTCTACTTTTGATTTCGAAAGGTACTAAGTCCCCTTAGTATTCACTGAAGGATAGTCGCTTTTTCTCGAATCACAGATTAACTTATCAATTCTAAATTAGGATCAATTAATAAATTCTTGGCTTTCTAATTCACTTTTATAATACAATCACTTCGCTGACAGCTAATTCTTATTCCAATACTTCTACCGTAAAATCCGTTTCAATACACAAAATTAATGGAAGAGATGGAACCCAAATCACAATTCTCAGTCAGCAAGTCGTTATTCTACAGCATTTATATTAATTCCATTTCATTTGTATATCATTATATCTATCACATCACTTCTATCTTCAACTTATTTACCTAATCACGCTTCATTCGGGTCGGAAAGAATTTGTAATGTTATGCAAATCAACTCAATAAAAGTCCCCGAGGTTAGGGAAGAGAAAATCGCGAATAACCCAACGTCACAGTTCTCGTAAAAAATATCTTGCGCTCAAAGCTGTAAAGTCCAATTCAATGCGGAGAAATCATGTGAAAACACGTGTTCTACCATTTTATTAATCAAGCTTTATATATTATTTTGTTCATCATGTAATAATTATGTATTAATTAACCCTTAATTATGCATTCGTTAATCATAAATTATGTATTAATCAATCATAAAATTATGTATTCATTAATCATATAATTATGTATAAATTAATCATAAAATTATGTATTAATTAATCATAAAATTATGTATTAATTAATCATAAAATTATGTATTCATTAATCATAAAATTATATATTAATTAATCATACATTATACATTAACTATGTATTATTATCACGCAAGCTTTTTGTATTAATCATTTAACCCGTTCTTTCTCTGCGTATCACGTACGATACACTCGCGTTTGCTCTCCTGTGCCCAGCGTATCACATTTGATACGCTCCGTGAGTGTCTTCTACTGCCCAACGTATCAATAGAGATACGCTTAAAGGGAACGTTTTATTTGACTTTTTTTAATATTACTAGATGGTGTTACATTACCGCGAAATCTATATAGATAGGTTATTTGGAATGTTGACCTTTGTTATATGGGCTTGGATTTCACTTCTGGGTATCAGGAGGAGTGGGGGAGGGGGTTATTGTTAAAAGCACATATTGCGGCGCGGTTCTTTAAAAGTAACATGATTTAAAGTGTGCACTTGCTTTCAGTTTACTTTTTTTCTGTCTTCTTGCTTCTTAGAAATTCGAAGCATAATTTATGGCCCTTTATGGGGGTTAGGGCTTTAGGTAGCAGATGCTCTCAGCTATTCATTTCATTCGGTCGGTTTTTATTTGTAGCGACAGTCATGACGAAAAGAAAGTATTTATCTGATACTGATATTTACTAAATAATGAATGAATCTGACAGTAATGTTAGCGAAAATAATCCAAATCTGTACATTAAAGTAAAAAAAAAAGGAAGAAAAAGACTAAGATTTGCTCAAAATCTTGCGTGAAGTGTCAGATTATGTGTGTAAGACATATGACATTGTACTATGCATTGATTTTTTTTCTTATAAATATATACCATACCGAAAAATAAGATTTATCTTTTATATCTATATATTCCATATAATGGTACAGCATTACACCATGAAATTTATGTAACATATGTAAATATATTTTGTATTTTCTTAAAAGTATGATTTTTTATGTAATTTTATGTATAAAACATTCAATTTTCGATTAAATCCTTTTTTCTTTTGTATACATTAAATTTAATGCATTCTGAATAATATATATAAAAACCAAAGTATTTTAATGAATAGCCGATTTTAGAGGAATTTTTTTCACGAATTAGGCTTATTATCTAAAATCATCTGGGCACAGCGTGACACTCCGCGGTAAGAAGCCGCCTGCCCAGAAAAGCACTTATTTTTTTCTCCCTCCGGTAGCGAAAGCTATTAATGAAGCGTTTCAGCTGTTATTGCCAGTATTAACTAGGGAGGATAGCAGTAATTCCTCAGAGGCCTCAAAGTTTTCTTCCCCCCTCTTAGGTACTTTTAACGATCATCAGAGAGTACTACCATCTAAGGCAGGATCATTTTTGTAACATGTTAGCTATTAAATAAAATCCTTTTACTACATTGCCATGTTTTTGATAAATTATTCTTTGACACGGAACATGAAAAGTGATTAAAGTTCTAAAGCACAAACTTAGTAACTTTGATTCACATGTCAGGAAACTTTAAATTACAGGCACAAATGCATAAAAATATTTCTGTATAAACTTATAAAGTATCAAAAGTTACTTCATTTACTTTCTATATTTACTGAAAATAATATTAGAAAAAATTATATCTACGAAATTTTATGCATTATTTACAAGTCTCCCGACCATTTTGATTTCGTGAATGTAATGTTAATCCTATGAAATTTCTACTTCCATCCTCACATCTTTACTATTTCATCTATTTGAACGCAATAAATCTCAACCGAAAGGGCAAAAAATAATGAAGGTTTCTGCGGAATTTCTCCGATTTTTAAAAATACTTTGATCCCAATTTTAATCATTCGTTTGTGGGTTTTCCGATCTTTAAAAAAATATTCTGAAATGTTTTCGAAAATCGGAAAGAAAATAGAACTGTGCAGAAGCCTTCATTATTTTTTTGCTCTTTCAAATGCACTTTTCTGCATTTTAATAGATATAATAGTGAAGTTTTAAGAACGGTCGTAAAAATCTTCAGGATTAACATTGCGTTCACGAATTTAAAATGACCGGCAGACGGGAGCTTAAACATTATAAAAAAGTAATATACTAGAACGTTCACGTGCAAACTTATTATTTTGTTTTTAAATACTTTTATTTTCATTCATTTTATGCTCCAAGTTTTTTAAAGCTATTGTTAATTTCATGCATTTGTTTTTATCAAACAAGATAATCTCAAATCAAATTTCGAGAAAAGATTTCAATAAATTATACACAAACTACCGATATTAACACATTTTCAAAATCGAACAAAACATTTCCATTACCTTCCTTAGGTTATAATGTTTTCAACGTAGATATATTGTCACAGCGTTAAGAAAAACGATTTATAGGTATTCAAAAAGTTCTAAAAATAAAGGAAACTTATTTTTTACTCCATTGAACTGAATTAATTGGAAATTTTCTTCTTAATTTTTTTTTATTTCAATCCTTTGTGCAGATTAATAGATTCCCATACCATCTAATACTTTTTTGTTGTTTACTAATCCGTAAAATATCTGATAAGTGAAGTGAAGAAAATCTAATGGATTCTCGAGAAAAGCTTTATTAAAAGTAAGCTTTATGCAAACAGTTTAACCTTGTTTATCTAAGTACTCTCAAGATTTAGAAATGCCGGCATTAGAGTTCCATACTCTTGCATAGAAATTACTGTATAAAAATGTTTGAAGTATAACAGAAACTTTTAAGATGGTCGTTTCCTTAATTTGACGGATTTTTCACTGTCTCCCAGCATGTATTGTCGCCAAAATAAAGAAATACAAAAGGGACATCTTCACAATTTTCATCGTAGCTGCATAAAATAGAGATCCATGCTAATGGTTCCCTAATGGTTCAGCGATAACTAAATTATGATGTTGCGTGTGTGTGATGAATTTATTAAAATAACATATTTAATTTATTCGTAGCAAAACATCGTCATTGGTTAATTGAGACAGATTTAATTCAATAATTATCGACCAATATCTTAATCCATTTTATTAAAATCTTAGAATAATTATTAATCAAAACACATTAAATGAAGCCCCGTTAGCACCCTTTAGCACCCATAGCAACTAAAGGGATTATACGAGGAAAGCTCCGAAAATAGGTTTCATCATTTTTTCTTCGCAAGGAAAATTTACTGCATGTAAGAAAAAAACCATGTCATCATGAACTGTATACTTTACAATATTTTTCGACATAGTCGCAATTCACATTAAGACATCTGTTCTTAGCGTGAAATCGTATTTGATCATTCTAATGGTTGGAATTAATTTAGTTAGATTTTCTTGACTGACTATTTCTTGAATGATTATTTATCACGCGTGCCGCCGGTTGTCAAGGTCAACTGATCTCCCCCTCCAAGGGGTCGAAATACTTTTCATGTAACGCCGAAAAGTATTGTGAATAAGACTAATCAGAGAGCATTTTAAGCTACAAAGAGTTGTTGAGAGGAAGAGAAATTAGAATGTTTTTTTTTAACTGATGATTCGACGTGTTATTTCACTGTATTTAAAATCAGTCATAAAATAACAGAAGAAAAAAATAGTTTTTCTTAATATCTTATTCGGTTTAAAAACGGGGTATTTCAAGATGTCTTTAAAATTGATCTATAACAGTTTTTAATTACTGTATTAGTCTTAGTATAACTCGATACTTTTTGATTAATCATTTCTTGATAAAATATTATCTCTCACAAAATGCGAGGTCTAGTAATAGAATGTAACAACTCTTTTTATTATTAAACCCATGGTTTAACGTCACTTAATTTTCTTCTCATGAATGCAGCCAGTGTTATTAATTATTTTAAAGAAATGTTTATCTGACTAAATTATATTTTCTTTGAATTCATAGAAGAAAAAAAAATGAATAGATCACATTAAATTCGACATTTGTTTTTCTTACTATCTATATAAAAAAATTAGGAGTTCCGTTACATTTGGGCTAACACGGTAATTCTTAACCCTTAGTAAAAATTTACAGCCACTCTAAAAATTGAAAAGAAAATTAATAAATAAAAATTTAACACAGTACAAACTAATTTTCTTTTTAAATTCTGTATTACGAAAAAAAATTACATTTCTTTTATTTAAAATACCTGAAAAATTAATGCTATAATTACCAAAAAAAATGCATATTTTTCTATCATTACTTATACGTTTGAAAACTTATTCGTTTTAGCACAGCCTAGAGTTATTATTTGAAGTTATGAATTTCAGGAACTAATTTGAAAAACTAACATCCCATTGTGATATAAAAGAGTTAATTTTCAGAACGTTCTTCAAATTTTTGGAAACTCTAGCGAAACATTCTCAATACTATGTGCACTATAACCACTTTATTTTTTTAAAAAGAAAATACTTAGAAAAGTAATAATCCGCTTTTAATTTTCTTACACAAAAGAAAAATGTTTTCGCAAGAAATTAAGATATAATTTTTCTGTTTTTCCGTTAAAATTAATTTTACAGGGTTTTCTTCACATCATTAAGTTTCTACACTTTGATAATTTCTTATATTTTGCAAACGATATTTTTCTTCACTCAAATTCATATACTTTTTATTCTTCCTTTAAAAACTCAAAAAAAAAGAAAAAAAAAAAGAAAGAAATTTTAATTTCACGCGGCCGATATGTTTTCTTTGTAATTCTCGACAACTTCCGACGTCGGAAGAATTAAAAGAAAATTTAATCCGGTGATCAAGCGAATCACCAGGGAACAACACAACTCGCCGAAGAAGCAAAAAGAATTCAATTAACTAGATTGCAGGATTTAAGTCTTCTCTTTTTCACAAAGCAATTATCTTTTAAAAGTACAAGGATTCCGCTAAATGATCAATAACTTCAGCAAAAGCCATGCAGTTGAAAGACCAATTATTTTACACTGATGAGAGCCCATTCCATTTAAAAGCAATTTAGGAAGTCAAGTCACAAATCGTGAACGGAGTGTATTTAATTCATTCCACTAATATTAAAGGTAGAATTGTCTGTAATTGTATTGTAAGGATTCAATGGACTTTAATAGATATCGTAATGCGCAAAAGAATTGGGAAATCGCAGAGAATTTGCGGGAATGATTTAAGCGGAAAAGCGTTATATATATATATATATATATATATATATATATATATATATATATATTCTGTTTACTGATATATTAAAAAATGAGTTAGAATTAATTTATCAGTAATAATTCGAGATAAAAACCAATATTCTTAAAAACAACGTTCTTAAATAGTGGCAAAGTTTATTACAAAAAATATTTGGCGGTATTTGCCAAATGTGGCTACCCTGGTTTATTTTGTAGACTCAACGTTCAGCCAAAAAAAATAAATTAATAATCGCCAAGTTTGGCAATTTATGAAATCGCGCCAAGTGGTTGGGCTAAATTGCATTATTAAAAAAATATTAGTTAAACTTTTTCGCAAATGTCTAAATATTGCATTGTTAGTCAAGAATTATTCCCAAAGTTTCAGTTCAGTTTAGTTTAGTTTTTATTAACGTCGCACTAGAAGCAACACCAGGGCTATTGGCAACGGACATCGTAATTTTGAACCACGGTCAAGTGACGAGGACGACACCTGAGCTGGCACCCCCTCTCCTAACATCCACACCATGCCAACAGGAGGACTTTGGGCTCCGAACAGATTTAACGTGCATCAGCCCCGGCTACACGGCGGGTCTTTGGCGGCAAGGATCGAACCCGCGACTGAACGAAAACCGCCAGTCGCGAGTCCACGACCTTGACCACTAGGCTACCACGGCCCTCCCAAAGTTTCAGAACTCTAGCTTGATGGGAAGGGGGTTAAATTAACGATAGAAAATTTGATGACACACTGATACACACACACACACAAAGTGAAATACATAAAAAGATTGTAATAAATTTATTAAAATATTTGAGAAAGATTGGAATGATATTACAGAAGATTTTGCTCCTGGGAAAAGAAAAAGAAATTATAGTGATTCAAATTATTGCGTTGGTTCTATCGAGTTTTCTCCTTGAAATAACACTTGGGGACTTTGGGCTTGGATAGTTTAGGGTGAAAATTTCTCCCAATGGATGAAACATGACTCATGTGAATTAGTTTTAGTTTAGTATTTATTAACGTCGCACCGGAAGCAACACGAGGGCTATTGGTGACGGACCTCGTAATTTTGAATCTCGGTTAAGTGACGAGGACGACACCTGAGCTGGCACTCTCCTTTCTTCACTTCCACGCCACATCCACGAGAGGACTTCGGACCCCGACAGATTTAACGTGCATCAGCCCCGGCTACACGGCGGGTCTCTTGCGACCAAGGATCGAACCCGCGACTGAACGAAAACCGCCGGCTACGAATCCGGAACCATGACCACTAGGCTACCGCGGCCACATGACTCTTGTGGAATAGATTAAAACTATTGATATATGGTGAACAGGTTTGACAAATTGCATATTTAGTGTAGAATTTTTGACGTTGGATGTTTTTCGATCGCGTGGCAGAGGAGGACAATTAGTTTACCTCGTAGGATCAGCGGAGTTTCGAATCCTGGTCCATTGTATCCGAAGAAAAGTTGCCTGGTCACTTTTTGTTGCGCTCTTGCCAACTAGATTAAAAGAGGCTTCCCTTACGACCGGTTATTAAGACATTTTAAAGCATTGGCGTCGCAACTCCCTCTCCAGTAACAACTTGCTGATACGAAGAGAATTATTATTTGAGAAGAAGATCGCTTTTACAGACATTACTGCAATTGATATATATCCCCTCCCTGCTGTATTGAATTTTTGATTTCAACAGTTTCGATTTCTCGCCATCAGCTGTTTCTAGAGTAGCGGGTCTCGTCGACTCGTGCGCTGTAGCTGGTCGTGATTTGTTTGCGGTTGTCTCAGTTAGACACTCAGAGGCGACTAAAGTAAGGTGAAAAGACGTCCCGCTTTTAGAGGGACCGTCCCGATTTTTAACAATTTATCCCGCGTACCGCGGAGTTTTAAGAAAGTCCCGATTTTTAGAAAGAATGCATGACAAGCTAAGGAACGGCGGGAGAACGGGAAGGGAATATACGGTTTTCGTCTTCCATGTAGCTATTTCACGAGGATATGAGCTTTATATTATTTTTGTCAATTTTATAATGTTAAATTTTAATAATAAAGATAACTGTTGAGAACTGATTATCAGGAACTGCTTATCAAAGTTCGCCTCGATCAGTCGCTAGAATTCGACCTCCATTGTTTGGACTAAATGAACAGTGGCATTTTTTGACATTGATAGAGACGGAAACATTTTATAGCTGCAAAATGAGAAGAGAACGCTTTTTACAGTTACTGAGATTTAATTCTTCTGGAGATTTGTTTCGCTAGCGATCTAGCATCATTTGGAACATTGATGCAAAGGAATTGCATCTCATACAAAAATTGGAAACGGAGGGGAATTTCAGAGAGGAAAAGGTTCAGGGTGTAAAAAGGAGTTTGTGGGTCGTCCACGAAGTAACGCCTTCTCATATTGAGTTTTGTAATTGTCTCTCATACGATACTCATCGTACTGCCTGCTAGTGCTTGTTATACAAGTGTTGTCAACAAATAAGCTATTCAGATGATTTAGGTAAGTAATTTATTTAAGTACCAAAGGTAGGTATTTTTAAGGAACCAATGGTAGGTATTATTTAGGTACCAAATTTCTAATGAAGAACCCCCCCCCGGCCATGGTGTCTCGCTTTTCAAATGTTAAATTAAATCACCTTAATTAAGAGACCTTTTGACTTCTGGTCTGTTAAAGAGAGCTGCCGCAAGTCGTTCATAAAAGAAGTGATCGAAACTGTATTTATTTCCATAATGATACTTTTTTTAAAAAATTAACTTTGATTATTATGCGCCGTGAAATATTATTATTATTAAACGTTATGAACAAGAATTATAATATCTGCAAATAGCATTTTTTTAAAGCCAAAACTCATATTTTTGTCCAAATTAATATAAATGTTCCATAGACAGAGAATAAAAAATGTTACACTAAAAATTTAAATAGAACAAAATATTTTCAGAATTGGGATTAATGAGTCTGAATTCTAATACCATGAAATATCTCAGAGTTACTTCTCGTTACGTAAGAGTATACAAACAAATTACTTCTATTTATTAGCTTAAATTTAAAAGTATTTATGCTACTACTAATAATAAATGAATGTTGCGAAATTCAAAATCTCTATTCATACAATGTCTTTATGGAGAATGGACTTAATTTTTATTTACTTCTAGGTTTAATATGTGAGGTATGACGAAAAAATAACGTGACTGACGCTGCCACAAAAGAACTACGCATGTGCCAAATGCCGGCAACCGACCGCCGTTTAGCGTGAAGCCTTCTCTTTCGAATGCAGCGCCAATCGCTTATGTAAACAAATCCGTATACACGTAATCTTCGTTCGCATTGGATTTATTTTTGTTTTGTTTCACCGAAAAAATGATTAGTGAGCAACGAACTGTTGTGAACTTTCACACACAACTTGGAGAAATCGCTACTGAATCTTATAATTTGTTGAAAGAAGTATATGGCAATGAATGTGTATCTCATGCACGTGTTTTTGAGTGGTTTAAGCGTTTTCAAGATGACGGAGGAGACGTTGATGATGATTCAAGTTCGGGTCTCTGTTTCATGTCAAAACGGATGAAATTATCAAAAAAATCGTTCATCTGATCAATCTGACCGTCGGATGAGTATTCGTACGATTTTCGAGACTGCAAGAATTGACAAAGAATCCCTGCGGAAAATTTATCCACCAAAACAATACAATGGCTCATTCCACATTGTCAAAAGGTTTCTAGCCAAGTACAGCATTCCAATGTTAGACCATCCACCTTATTCGCCGGATCTTGCGCTATGCGACTTCTGTTTTCTAAGGTGAAATTTGCATCCAAAGGAACAAGATTTGACTCCGTTGAAGCTGTGAAAGAGAAAGCGGCACGCATCCTGAAGGAGCTGACGGGAAAAGACTTCAAGTATTGTTTCTAATAATAGAAGATTCACATGGAGCGTTGTAGGGATAGAGGAGGGGTGTATATTGAAGGTCATATTAAGTAAATATGTAACACATCAAATTAAAATGTTTTTATAGCGTCATTCTCGTTATTTAATAGCCATACAAATTTTAAAGTTGAACTCTCTAAGACGTTCTAAGAAGTAAAACAGTTATTTTTTAAGAGATAAATTAAAGCAAATAGCAACTAAATTCACGAAGATAAAAATCGTCCAAGTCTACAGTCGCTCATATTTAAAGTTAAATAAATTCGAAAGCTATACTTGTTTTTCGCGATAAGGCTCTTTAATAAACACAGTATAATTCAAATTATTAGTCTCCTTCGTGATTGCTTCTAAGAATGCCATTAAATGTTGATACAAAAACATACAGCTTCAGTTCTATACGTATTTTCACAAACGATTTCGAGAATTAATGTGGTTTCCCTCGAAGATGTAAAATTGATGAAGATATAAAACTAAATATGTAACTAAAGCAACTGAAAATAAAATGTTTTACATTTTAGAATTTTGATCATTTTTCTGCTTTAAAGTAATATTTTATATTTGCGCAGTATAATTCGAAAGATTAAAATCCTTCCTGATCGCTTCTAAGAATGCCATTAAATGTTACGGTAAAAACATGCAACTCACTTCAGTTCTATGTTTATTTTCACATATAACTTAGAGAATAAACATGGTCTCACTCGAAGATGATGAAATAATAGAACCTG
>BMAW01048918.1:0-21238 GCA_019974015.1 Nephila pilipes
TGCATTAAATTAGTATGTATTAGTATGTATTAAATTAGTATGTATTAAATTAGTATGTATTAGTATGCATTAAATTAGTATGTATTCAATAAACTTACGACTTTTTTTCATTATAATATTTTGTATGTTTTTAATTAAGTATAATATTGTTAACTTGATTGTTTGGGTTATTTTGATAATTTTCTGATTAGATACGGCGTTGGACTAGCCATTCGGTAACCAGTAATATTTGGTAGTAATTAACACCACAGTTCGGAACGCCATAAAAATGGAGAGGGCTAAAGCCTGATGAGCCTTTTTGATCCTTTTCTACTTTAATTATTACTAACTAATTTCAATGAACATAAAGTTAAATTTAATATATAGTGATTCCAAAGAGTCAATATTATTCACGAACTCAAAATTCTTGGTAGATGAAATCCATAATATCAAAATAAATGCATTAGATCTTTAGTCTGTAATAAGTAAAATTTTCAATTTTTGTTTATTGTTTTTCAGATAATTGGTGCTTTTAATTTAACAAATGTTTCTGTATATATCATGGACCTACGAAAAGTACAACCTGTTGAGTCGTGGATCAAACAATCTTCTATGATGCGAACTCCTGGAAGGTAAGTCTCATGTTTATCTTTTTACTTTTACATAGTTGAATTATAGTTATTTTAATTTGCGTTTATAGTTCTTCTATGCAATGCATTCAAGTACCGAAACAAGAGCCATTCGAGAATCCTTCACTTATATAATCATTTTATTTTTAATTAAAAGACTGATATTGAGTGAAATAATAAAAGAGAAGCTACAGACTTGGCAACAGGGACAGGTATCAGTAAACTACGGCAGATGGGCTCAATTTGGCCCGCGGGTTGAAGAAACACTTAACCACTGAGATATATAAACACGTTACTACAACCATGGGCACCATGTTGTGATTCTATTAGGGTTAACACAGATTCAAAGAATGAAAACTTTCCAAATAACGAATACCTTCCTGGATATAGTTACCGTTTATTTAGATATTACTCTAAAGGACAATCAGTTAAGGTTCAACATAATAATACTGATCCACATAAGTTTCAGGACGGGACACCATGTTTACTTGATAGCTCCTTCGCTTGGACTGCTGTGTATTAGCTCTCAATAGTCATAACTCCTCCGGGGGCCGCTAGGTGGGTGCTTGAGTGCTGAGTGGTTGCATAATAACTTTTAAGGTTCACATCTACCGGCCATTTTGATATAGTGTAAGTAATGTTTCTCCTATGGAATTTCTACTACCGTTCTCAAATATATTCTATTTAATCTATTTGAATGTCATAAAGAACGTCAGATAGAGCAAAGAATAATGAATTTTCTATGGAATAATATTTTCTCACTGGTTCTTAAAAATATTTTACCCTTATGTGAATGATTCGTTAATGGGTTTTCTGGCTTTTAAAAATATACAAAATTATGTTCAAAAATCGAGGAGGAAAATGCAATTCTGCAGAAACCCTCATTATTATTATTATTAATATTTTGTTTTTCAGATGGACTTTTATGCATTCAAATAGATAAAATAGTAAAGATTTGGGAAAGCAGAAGTAATTCCATTGGATTAACATTGAGCTCACGAAATCAAAATGGCCAGTAAACGGAATTCTTAACATATTTCATGTTTCAGATTCTACTTGGATGTACACTCAAAGATCTTTTATTAGAATGGATGGATATGTAAAAGGATGATATGCTACAAAGTTTAAAAAAAGGAGGATAAGAAATGAATTCCAAAAGGAGTTTTAAAAAAAGGAGTCTAACCCAGATCTATATAAATCTTTCGAAATTTAAATATATGGCCAATTAAATAACATACTCAAAGACTTTTATCTGTACTTGGGAATACGTGTCCACGCGTGAAAGGACATTTTTGAAAATGAAATATGAAAAATATCAACTCAGTTTATTATTAATAGTCCTTCTAATTATCCATTACGATGAAATATTACCTTAGAAAGAAAAATTTTCATACATAGCATTGATTCTAAATTTAACCCATTCTATAATTCGTTTAGTGACAAATGGAAATATATCTTTTTTGTATATAACTACATCTGTGAATAAATATTACTCAAAAATATCTCTTCTTAATTTAGAAAAGAGGAGCTTTTTTTGTTGTTGTTGCTCAATGAGTGATATTGCCAATATAAGTATCGAGTTCACCAAACCAACACGCTTAACATCTGGTCCTCCCTCCCCCGCCCCAAATGTTTGCCGACCATTTTTATAAGTAATGGATTTCGTAAATTTAAAAAAATGGGTCAGTATTGAATGTGAAGTCCATAGTAATATTTCGCTATGATATATCTAGTGTTACAGAGGCTCTTTTTAAATCAAAATTAATACGAAGACTTGACAAATAAGTATAAGAAATGTATCTGAAGTAATTATTTATAAAGTGCTTACATCATTTTTCTCACACAAGAAGTAAAACCGAAAAGTGTTTCACAGATTCGTATCTTCCACAACCGCAAACAGGAGCGATAATCGATCATTTGGTGCGATTATGCGTTACATTATGCAATAGACGTTGTTTGGTAATTACCCTTCTAAACTTCAACACATCATACTTACTCATATTACCCAAGGAGATCAAGCTCACCCAAACGCTTAAAACTACCCAATCTAATCTCTTGGGAAATAAGAAAAAATACCACCACAGCAAGACAACAATGAAGCCAAAATTAAACGAAATAGACCTTTTACCCACATTAAGTGTGCTATTCTATAAATATCAATAGTCCCAAAACCTAAAATATTCGTTTGCAACAATATATTTCTATTACAAATTATTCTTCTTATACTAAAATTTCCAAATTATTCTATTATTATCGTAATACACAAGTGTTCGGTTATTAATCTATTATTATTCTTGTTATTATTAGTATTATTATTGAATTTTTTTTAAGAAAT
This sequence comes from Nephila pilipes, assembly GCA_019974015.1. Taxonomy (NCBI): domain Eukaryota; kingdom Metazoa; phylum Arthropoda; class Arachnida; order Araneae; family Nephilidae; genus Nephila; species Nephila pilipes. The sequence continues at coordinate 2,944 of BMAW01048918.1, forward strand.
CGAATTTATGACAGGCAAACAATTTAGAGAATGTACCGCGTTTAGAAGATTGCGTTTTGTATTGGAAAATAATTGCTGAATTATGCTTTGTCTTCCAGTTCTTTAGTATAAAAGTTTAAATAAAATTTCAATATTAAATTTAAAATTATCTATAGATCAAAATAATTTCAGCAAAATATTCCATAAAAACTTTCTTCTATAAATAAGCTCACTATATTAATCGATTAACAACATTCTACTCATAACGTAAGAAAAAAGAAATTAAAATTTAGTATTTACGAAATCATGCACTTAAATATTCTAACAAATTAAAAAGTCCAAAATATTACTTCCATTGTAAAATTTGGATAATTTTAGAATTTTTATTTCTTATAAAAAGTGCAACTCTACCTCTCTCATTTTGTAATATATATTTATTGTTTACCATAAATATTTATAACTTTCTACCAAACCCGAATCATAGAAAATCCGACTTTTTCTTTCCAATTGTGTTTATAAACCTACTTTCAGAAAATTGTATATGCATGTGGGCTTAGAAAAAAAATTTCTGTTTAAAAAATAATAGTTTCATACATATATATGAAACTCTAAGCCAATAATATAAAAGTCATTTTTCATATTTAAGCTGTTTTTTATTTTGTTTATAAAATTCTTTTGTAAATCATGTTTACACAATGGAATAAAATTTTTCGAAAGAATAGACTTCTAAACAATACACGATATTTTCTGTCATTGCTTGTTTACTGAGCCATTTTAGTAGAAAAATGTCAAAAAAATATTTGCTTTTAAACCAGAACAATGCTCGCGTTAATTGTCACTAGGCCCTCTTAAACAGGATTAACGATCCGAAGTAATAATTTTCCGCATATTACTTTCTTTCAGATGGAGAATCGATATTTCCGAGAAAAAAAATTAATTCTGTAACTTTTTTAGAAAATATATATTTGAAACAACCAATGATAATATCGATTAATCTTGAACAATATACTATTTTTCATTAAAGATAGATAAAGAGAAAGAAAAATCTATCTTCTTAAATAGGTATTTTTTTAAAGCAATGTTTTAATCCGGCATAAACGGCCGTTCCGGATTAACGCTTTTGCATGATTTTCGAGCGTTAATGTAATTTTAACTTGGATAAGAAATATAAATCCCTCTAGAGAAAAAAATTAAGTGAATAAAATAAGTATTTAAAGTGTTTACGCTTATTCTGAACTTCTGTTGATGGTATAAATTTTCCTATAGATTATTTTTTTCGAAATTCTGTCAAGTACAAAATTAAGTTCAAACAACGAATATTCATTTAATTGGGGAATATTCTTCTACTTATATAAAAATACAGCATTAAAATGTAAATTGATGCAGTACAATGATAGTTAAAACAAATTGTGACGAGTTACTTCAGAAGCATCCATATGTTTATTAATTTTACAAGCACTTGAAGAATATCTGCTGGGCTTAGAAAACTTTTTACTTTTCATTGTGATGTACGTACACAGTTGCAATGTCATGCAAACGGGATAAGTATACCACTAGAAAACAGAAAACACTGCACTGTAATACAAACTGACAATTATTGTAAGCTTTGGATGAAAATGCGAGCAGCATTGTGTCGCGACCTGGCAGTCAGCTCTCGAATCCACACTGCTCGAGCGCTTCGATCGGTGCTGGATTATAGAATCTTCCACGATCGGATGCCGGTATATAGAAAAGATACTGCATTAGAAGGAAAATGTTTATTGTTTTGTACTAATAAAATAATTGAATATTATGTTATCAATGTGATTATAATTTAATCAATAACAAAATAATTTTAATTAATAATACAAATAGTACTAGAATTAAATAAAATTACTTTTTAAAGTATTGATAAGTTGTTTTGGGACATTTATTAACATATAATATAAGTTAGATGAACATTTTTGTCTAATATTCCGGACATTTTCTATAGAAGTTGTAAAACAATTCCATTTCCTCATCATATTGAAAATATTTTTTTATTACAATTACTTAAAACAAAATTATTTGATAATGCCGATTAAATAAAATGTTACCTAGTCAGCGCATTAATATAAAATGTACTGAGTGAATTATGAAATTTTTTATCGTGGATAGAAAACACTTCCAAAGCATTTGCTTTCAATAACAATTTAGGTAATACTTCGTATTTTGGAAGCGCATATCATATTGTACCACGCTTCGAGGTTCGTGTTGATTGAGAGTCGATGAAACAATCTCTTAAAAATCTCAAGACTTTTATTCGTCGCAATTTCTACAGGACGCAGTAAATTCCAGCTGTAGATATCACAATTACACAGCTCTAATTCAGCTAATTTCACAGGGAACTACTTCCAAATGCAGAAGTCTCTAACATATCAGACAGTAAAAAAAATTGCTCATCTTCACTATTGCTCGTCTTCTCCACTACTGCACGCTTCTATATCGGCCGATGGTATTTATGCCTGGCTTGGCGTGAAAATCTTAGAGTTTCACCAAGGTTCTAGGCTATCTCGCTAAATATTGGTCCTAGAGCTTCGATGATGGAACTTTCCAGAAATATCAATTTTTCGTCAAATCTCTCTAAGTGATTGCCCATAATCCCGCCAAAAGGCCGCAAAATCTCTAGAAATGCCGTTTTTTCCCCTTAGCATTGCAAGTGCGAATTTTTGCCCAAACTCTGAGTATTTCCGATCTGTCTCAACATGAGACTAAATTAGCGAAATTATATATTATCAATAAGTCCCCCCCCCTAACTCAGAGTCCTGATTTATGATTTAAATAGGAAATCTCTTAACAACTCACTTGTTGTTGATTTCAGGACTACCTTTGATAGCAACTACGCAGATTAATGCAGTTAGTAGCATTTAGTTAGATACACTTAACACACAGAATAACTTTTAGATCAGTTACAATCCTCGGGCTGTCAAACCTTATCTCTTATCTCTCTTAACAACTTTCCATTAATTGCATATCATATGTCATTATATCTAAATCACTTCACTTCATTTCTATGTTCATCTAATTTATCTAATCATGTTTCATTTTAGTTGGGAAGAAATTGTTATTTTATGGAATTAAACTCGATAGAACTCTCCAAAATTAGTGAAGAAAAAATTGCGAATATAACAACGTCACAGCAATATTTCATAGAAAAATGGCTTCCGTGACAAGAAAAAGAAGATTTGGAACCAATCAAAAAGCTAAACAATTATACAAATATCTGAATAATGAATGTTTGTTAACTCTATGAAAATTCAATCATATTATGTAAGCGATACAGTAAAAATTAATTTTATAAAATTAAAGGAATAATCTTTTTCGGAACGTCAGTAAGAAGCACTTTTTAATTAATAACATTTTATAAGAAACTATGCTTTATAAAATTACAGAGTAAATACTAAAAAGAAAATGTTAAAGAAACAAAAGTGACTCCATGTAATTAAAAAAAAAAATAAAGACGATATTTATTTTTGTTGAAATTATATAGCGACATCTGTTGGCAAAGTAGAAAAAGAGTAATTAATTATAATTTTTAATAAAGTTACGAAAGTATTTTGATTCATTAATATCACCTTGTTACACTGTTGAATATGTAAAAGAGGGTTAAAAAAAATTAAAGAATATTAATTACTGCAAATTTCTTGGGAAGTAAAAAATATATATGTATATTAAAATAAACACAATAGTTATAGAGTTTTATTTGTGTTAAGCATAGGAATGAATGAAAATTTTTTATGAATAATAAGTGTTGGTATAAATTAATTACATTTTATCATATATCCTGTTCTGCTATATACTGATAAATATTTTGGTCCATAACTATTGCTTAAATTCCATTTCGCATGTATAAGTAAGCTCGGAGGCATATATATTAATCTTTCCTTTAAATTTCAATTTTATATTTGACACTGTAAAGTGTGAGAAACTTTCAATTATATGTTAATTATTTCTGTACAAAAATCATCGTTATTTAAGAAGATATGTATACGAATGAAAAGTATAGCATACAAAATAATGATAAATAATAACTAGATTACGAGCTTTAAAAGGAGACAATATCCCCGATATGACTGAAATATCGAAATCATTTTTTTTATCAGATTTTAAATACATGATTTTCTTTATATACGTACACAATTTCATAATTATAGCTACATTACGTAACGAGTTTGTGAAGTCTTCCTGCTATTCGTTTCCGGATTCGTATATAAATTGAACAGTCACTTAATTAAAGTCTAAGAACACAAAAAGACACAATAAAATGATGAAGAAGCAGAATATTATATTTTTAGCTTATTTAAATTGTTACAATTATGACAAAGAATATAAATACGTGCAATTCACAATGAAAAATAACAAATACATCCTAATAAATGTGTTTATAAAACACTTTGAATATTAAAATATGACGAACGTCTTTTTATACAAAAAATATTATGTAGTTGTTCCATAGTAATGTGATGTCTCGAGTTCGCTTTTCTCGTTTAACTGCACCATCACTAAGAAATAAAGTTCAATCACTGACTTGTCAGATAAATCCTATTTAAATTTTATTGTTCTCTGGTTAGAATAATCCATATTAAAGGCATTTGTTACCTCTTTTATGTAACTACCACAAGCGTTCTCAACTAAAAAGAATCCCGTTTTGCTTATCTGGAGGCTTCTTAAGATTCGAGTTAGGATCGAATCCGCATTAATAGGATATGTTTTGCCGAACAAAATCGAGCAGCGGTTCATAAATTTGGACAGTCCCCGTATTAGATTTTAAATTCCCACATAAAGGCCCGACAGAGGGCCAGTGTACACAAAGCCTCAGGAATGTCATCTGTTCATAAGAGAGGAAGGGGCGCTTTATTCCTCTTTCAGGTTATCCACCACCCCTCCCAGTGACTCATATAAACTAGGTTGCTTGCCAAGATTTGCCCATACTCCTCCCGCAGTCACAAGCTGAACACACTACATTTTTTCAACAGAAACACAAACACACGCTGTTTATGGGAACTTTAGTTTACATCCTCAAAAAAGAAAGCAACCACTATTTATAGGGCACCATTCCATCATAGCTTCAATCTCAAAAGTGTGTTACTTCTTAATAAATGTTAAATATGTACCATTAACTGGCTAAACTTAATAAACGAACAGTTGCACTAAATGTTATTCTTCTTATTTGAGTAATATTGTGAGGCAAATCATTTTTTGTTCATATTTTGATGGGAACTTCCTCTTTTCTACTGTACTTAGCATTTGGTCTCTTTGAAATATGTCATCCCAAATTTATCGAATTGTATCAAATGTCATTTATCGCATAATCTGTTAACGTTATTTATTCCAGTGTACCATCGATGTCCTTCCTTTTTCTCTCAACGCTGAAATCTTCAATCTGCTATTGCTGTTTTCTTCTACTGGTTCCCCCTTGTTCATTACACCTCATATATATACATCAAATCTGCTTTGCATAATTTATAAGATGAGTTGTTTGAATAAACTGAAGTCTTAAAAATGCCCACACGGACAGTTGAAGGGAAGTAGATTTCCTAATCGTACAATGTCTCAAATTACGTAGACTACCTTTCCCCCCTTAATATTATCAATATTTGTTATTTCTTTTTAAAAAAGTGAATTACGGTAATTACTTTAGCATTTTAAGAGCAAAATTATTTCGGTTTTAAAATATCATGTATTTTAACATAAGCTATTAGGAAAATGAAAAGAAATTATTTCGTATTCACATTCTTTCTTGGTACTACGCACTGATTGAGACCCTAATGGGTAACCATTAAGACTTCAATCGCCATTATTTCAAAGAAGCCTATCACCATGTCGAAAATGACATCTTCGAAGAATAACATCTAGGAGTATGGCAGAAAATAACATCCTCTTGTATCTCTCCTGAGAAAACAGCATCGATTTAGATAGAAAGATAGATACTGTTATTATGCCTTCAGTCACTTCATTTAACAACGTCTTAATTTCTTAAGACACAAGGTACCCTGTTGGGTACCTTTATAAAATGCATGTAAAATTTAAGAAACATTATTTACTGGACTTCGAAATAAAGGTACAGTCAAGTCCCCATAACGCGATTACCATATAACGTGATGCCATAACTGCTATAGGTCCTCTATAACGAGGTCTCCTTATGCGCTTTTCGTACAAGAACATTCGAACAACTCAAATGGTTCGAAAATTTGTCTATGACAGCACTTATTCGATACTAACTTTTTGTAGTTCACATTTATGGAGTATTTTCCTGTTTATCAATTGCAATTATGAGAGAATTTCCCTAAAAATGAGCAAACAATTAAGCATTACACTCTTTTAATTTATTCAAAGATAGTTTTTAAATGTGTTCAAACGTATGTATAATAAAAAAAAATTTGACTTGTTTAATTTACGTTATTAGGACAGTACAACATTACAAAACATCTACGTAAATATTTTTATTTACCGTAAGCTTTATGCGAAAAAAAATTATTTTCTGAAAGTTCGTAAAATCACTGAAATAAATAAAAGCAGAAAACTGTTAAAAAGAAACTTTATATCTCTTGTGGACAAAATTAAAATTTTAAATCGTTTGAAAGATTAAAAAAAAAACTATCGTATTCTCTTACATGCACAATGTATAAAATTCAATTAGCCTAAATTCAAATATGTAAGAATCTACATATCCATCACCATTTTTATAGTAAACATTTTTTATCATCACGACTCGATACTTTAAGAGTGCAGTTTTCATTTTGGTCTGATTTATGAAAAATTTATTTATTTTGAGAAAACAGTACAAAATCATATATTTTGCATTAAAATTCTGAGTTTCTTATAACATGGTTTCCATATAAAGCGGTACGAATTAATTGTTATAGGACTCTAGACTGTACTTAATTAAGAAAATACTGTTTAAATAGTTCTCAAAGAATTGACACTAATATATTTTAGAGCGTACACATTATCATTAAATAAAAATAGCAGAAACTCAAAGCGCGGGATTCGTCGACAAAGAATTTTCTTTAATTTGCTTAGTAAAAAAATTAATTTAGCAACTTTGGATGTGATTTTTAAAATACAGATATTAATTATTTTAAAGGAAAATTTACCACCTTAAGGTATCCGTACACCTTTAAAACGTCATTTTTCTCAAAATTTTCAAGTTTCTAATTTAAATGTCAGTTTTAAATTTAAACTTTTTTCTTTCTAATAGTGTTTGAATTTTGTTTATACCTTATTTAGAGAGCTTAAGTTACAGGGATTTGAATTATACTCGGTAGCTAATTTTTAATTGCATTTGAAAGTTTGTTTTTGATTTTTATCAAAATGAGTTTTCTCATATTCACATAGGGCAATATAGATATCAGAAACAGTTATGAACCAAATTAATATATATTTTGCAAGCATCTTCCTTATATAGTTTTCAAGAACCGCTACTACATTCAAAGTTTTAGAATTGAAATATTTTTATTAACAAAGGTGTAAATCATTTATTTTTATAACTTTTTTTTTTGTTTTTTCATTGTTATTTGACTCGAAACACAATAAAAATTATAGTAATATGATTTTCATCATGAAAATAGTACCAGCCTCAAAACATGTAACATTCAATAAGATAAAATTTACAGAATAATGATATTTCTGTTTGCTTTTGAGTTATGAGCGTTATTCTGATAGTCAATTAATGTACTATTTTCACCATGTTTTCCACTCCGAAAATTTTTTTTTTGAATGAAAAGCAGATTATTAAATATGCTTTTTATAGTCTTAGGTCATATTTTAGCATTAAAAATATTTTGATAGCAAATATCAATGTATCTCAAAAAAAATTTCTCCGAGGGTGTACGGATACCTTAAGAATGGATATTGTCGAAAAAATTATATTTGAAGTTACAGGTGCCCAGTCGGATTCCTCGGAACTGAATTCTTATGAAGTTGCCATATATTTACAATTTGAAAATAAAAATAATGAGAAAAAAAAATGCTTTTTAGGATGAAGTTCATAAAAATAGTTCCCATTTTGAAAAAAAAAAATTAGGTAAATATCAAATTAAACTCTTCTTAAACCGTACATATTTGCGAGCCGACCCGCTCGTGCGCGGTTTGGCAAAATGTAAGCCGTTAATTAATCTGTCGGTTTCTTCTACTGGCACAAAGGGAATTCGCTGCCGAAATAGGGACAGCTTTGTTTCAACCAGACGCTCGCTAAGATCTCTCAAGATATTCGAGATGCTCGCGAGCTACTTGGCCTGCAAGATTATACTCATAAGGAAGCTGAAAATTTGAAATTTACTTAATTTTTTAAATTAAGATCTGATTTTATGAATTATATCATAAGCAACATTTTTTTAGCCACCCAAGAGCTATTGTTTCAGGTGGGACAATTTGGCGTACCAGATCACTTTTCAATTTTTTACCGTTTGTGTCAATTTTAATTATAGCTTAAATTCATTAAATTTAATAATTTAACGTTTGCTTTAATTTTAATTACATTTAATTAAACATATTCAAATTTATTTGATTTATTGTTTCCTTTAATTTTAATATCGGAAAAGTTTACTATTTTCCATTTCTCGATATTTCATCGCTTACATTAATTCTTGTATTTAACTGAGTAATTTAATAGTAATTACTTGAAAAAAGGGCACCTTGAGTGATAAATCTGTTCTTTATAAGACTTTGCATAGAACTTTTCTTCCTATTACTTTTACTTTAAAATTGCAAATCTGTAATAAACTCTATGGGCTTTCTGTACCGAGACACCAATTGGGGACCTAATTAATCTAACTAAAAAATTTTAAAAATTATTTTGTTTCAATTTGTTTTTCTGATGGTAATATTTAATGGGATGAAATATTAAAACTAATTAGAAATACTTCGTAGTTTTTACTTGGGTCGTAAGAAGTTTAGGCAAAGAGACTGTGGGTTCAATAGGGGAATGTAACTCAACCCTATTTCATGACTCTTCCGTCATCTTAAATTATAAACTTAAAATCTCTTAACTTAAATTCTAAGCATAGATACAAACATTTTCAATAAAATAAAGCAATTACAGTTTACCAGTCTTATCACTTATTTAGTTCCGCTATTATGGGAAATACTCTCTATTAGCTCCCTATACCTCAGAGCGTTTTTCCAAGTTTTACATAAGTATGAAATTCCTCTTAGTTTTGTGACACGGAAGAACCCGTTTCACCCTTCAAGTAACCTTTTAAGCTTCTCTATACCGTTATTTGATTTGAGAACCTCGCCTTGTGAATGAACGTGACTTATGTAAATCAGCATTGCAATATTTGTAGAAGGGGAAGGAATGAAATAATAATCACAAGGATTACGCAGCGAGATTGAATGTGTTGAAAGGCTCATAGAAGTTTGAAGGCTTAAAAGGGCATGAGCACACAACATTGGTTCAAGGAGGTTAAGGTATCAAAAGGTAGCTGTTATTTGATTTGATCCCAATGTTTTAGTTTATCCTGACGTTTGAGGTTATCGGGATACATTAAAATAAATCTTTAGATTTTAGAATTTTCAGTTAATCTTTGGATGAAGACGCGAGTAAGTAAATACTTCACATTTGCAAGAATAAGTGTGTGACGTTGGGCTATTCGCGAATTTCACTTCACTTCTGGTAATTTGAATGGCCCACAATCACAACTCCTTGTCAAACAAAATGAAACTCGATTAGGCAAATTGGATTAAGATAAGTAATGTAGTGAATTGAATTAGAGCGAAATATAATTGAAAGGAAAGGGAAGGGAGGTAGAAGATAACGACAAGCTAATAGACATTTGTAACTTTGATTGAATGATCATTATTAATCGTTTGTAATGAAATTAGAAGTGACTCCTAGTAAGAATAATAACAAATTGAACCTGTTATAAGTAAAAATTGTTTGAATAGGAACGAGTGATTTGGTAGACAAGACTTTATTAATAAAATACAAACTTGGATTAACTGAATTCAGAGGAATTTGAGAATGAGTGATCTTGCATATTCCGTATTGACAGATTATAAATTGTGTAGTCTTTTTCCGACGTTTATTATATTGGATTTACGAACTTATTGACTACTAAATTAGATTTTGAGGCGTCTGTGGAGTCAAATGTCCCAGGACATGTGGAGAAAATAATATACCGAATTTGAAAACTTTTCCATTTAGTTACATTTCTGTTTTAAAATTATTCGTATATTTTTTATGTTTTTTTTGTGGGTTTAATAATGGTATTTTAATCACTTCATTGAACTATGAAAGCTATTTTTTTTAGATAAAAAGTTTTTCTTTTTCTCTGAGTTGAATATGGACATGATTTTTCATATATATTTGCATTTAGAAACCATTTTTAAAAATAATATTCCATAAATATACAAAATGTTTTGCTTCTCATACAGAAAATAATGCACATAATATAGCGAACCAACTTTTTCAATGATGTTAATGTTTTTTTTTTTTTCTTCGTAAAAAAATTGTAGGACTTTGTAATTTTGGAAATTTTAATATTTTTGTCATACAAATAACTATTTCTTAGGATTTAGTTTTTACTTAAAGAAAATATATTTTTGGTTCATTATTTACGATAGTATCCTCTATAGAAGCACAAATAATTTGGAACCATATTATATCATACTTTCTTTGAAATGGTACCTAAATATATGTATATATTTCACAACTGATGTCTATTTTCAACTAAGAGGGGAGAAATATTTTGACGAAGCAAATTACGTTTATAGTTCGACAAAATGTTTAAAAATATCATTATTAGGCACACAAAAAATCTAACCTCTATTACTAATTTGAAATAATATATGTGTATATATATATATATATATATATATATATATATATATATTGTGTGTGTGTCACAAAAGCAAGGAGACTTAGATATGATATTCCTCAATTTCTCGCAATATCCTGGTACCCTTAAACAATGAAGGACAGTCCTTCCAGATGATGTCGTATTGGATCATCCTAAAAATAGAAAAAAAATAATTTTATTTCCTTAAATGACCATTTATTAAGTGATTATTTATTGAAACGCGATGGGACGAATCCTTTACCGCAAAACTTGAACGTCGCAGCTAGACCTTTTTTTTTTTTTTTTTTTTTTCTATTTAAATTGATGAGATCCGTGTAGTGTTGTTTCATGGAACGAAATTTACAAACAATCAATCAGTCATAAATTTCAAGCTAAATGATGTTTCAATTTGCTTTCAATTCTACTAATATGATCCCACCTCCCCTCGTTCATGACACTTGAAATAATGAAAATGGTCGTTCGTTAGACGAAATTGGTTTTTCTAACTCCGCTAGTGCTGAGATGAGGAAGTAAAACGAATATAACCCAAGCAAGATTAGTGGACTTGTCATCTGACCTCAGTTGATAATCACGAGGATCGCCCCAATAGCTTTTGTTTTGCTTCATATCAACGGGGTGGCTCTGACCCCCGGAAGGCTAATGGACCCAAGGATGTACTTTTGATCAAATAATAATTTAAACAGCGTTGAAAACCAACTGTGCCCCTTCCTGGGATATACTCGCAAGAACACGCGAGAAAGAGTATAATTGATACTAAAAATTATCGAACACATGTCTCAACAAATAGTTCTAAATGTGTTTTAAACAAGGTCCCTTCGTATTAAAAGTAGTTATTGATACATTATAGCTTTGCATCCAATACCTTTTTTCATTAGTACATGAAAGAATCGCAGTAGGTGCAGTGTACTATTTGAAGTACCACAAGGTTTGTGTGTGCATGTACCAGCTCGAGCAATAAGGGTTATATTTACAAAGGTTATGACAAGATTAAGTCTCCAGTCGACACACCACCTCGTATTTCAGAGCGTAATGTTATTTATACGGAATTTCCTACTTTTCTTTTCAAAGTTACATTATTCCTTTGAATTAAATGGAATTAAATGCATTCCAAAGAATGAAACAATTGAATATTTCTGTTTGATTACTTCCTTCCTAACCTTTGGAGATATTTTAAATTGTTAAAGATCTGAAAACTCACAACTATATTATCGATTTAAAGAACGAGAGAAATTAAAATTTTGAAATATATCTGGAAGAAAATTCCAAAAAAAAAAAATAAAATATTTAATTTGAATCGTTAAAATATTTACTTTCTACTGAAAATTCTAATAAATTTATTTCCTAATTAATCGTTTGGTATTTGTATCACAATTACTACTTATTCGTTATATTTTGTCGTTTACTTATATGAACTAACATATACCTTTATCTTCTGAACATAACTTTAATTTTAATGAACTGATTCAAACTGAAGATAACTGCATTTTAGTGTATAAACAGTATACAACGTGTTTGTTCTTCTCTTTGCAGTTCATTCGAAGACGCTGACATTGAAGAGGATCCGTCGAGAATGGTCGAACGTGTAGAATATTTGGGAAGCTATCCATCGGACATAGAAAGTACGTTTTATTTTCACAGTTTTAGATATTTTAACACTAAAACGATCGATATTTTTAACTACCTAGAATAGTTGTTAATGGTCATTTTGACCTAAACAAGAAATTGAAAGTTAATGTTTCATTTTCAACACAAAATTGTCAGGATGAAAAGTTAAAATAGACTATTGTAAACAATTTAAAATACACACAGTATTTTTGTGTTGGTAATATTTTGTATTACATTAAGTAAAATAAATTTATTTTCAGAAAAATGATCATTATATTATCAATGAAACCTTAATGTATTCTTTTAACATACGATTTGCAATAAAAGTTTTTATTGAACAGTTCGTGACATTTTCCAGAAATAGGCTTAATGCATAAGGAAAACATTTTTTTTTTTTTATTTGTCTCAGCAGAACGAACAATAACGACGTTTATTACCCGTAATTTCAGAATATCTAGGAAAACCTGCATGTTATTCCATTGGTAAGCAATGTAATAATCGCATTTCATTAAAAAGATTAAAATTAAAGGATCTTCGAGAAATTTACGAAAAGTTACTCGCTCTAAATAAAATCCAGAAATGTATGGTTATACTAACTAGGACAGTACCAAAAAAGTAAACAAAAGTTTTCACCAAGAATTAACCATTTCGTTCCATTCGAAACATGAAAATTGGCTGAAGAGCCAGCAGCCACTATTTTCGTGATCATCGTCACTCAAATTTTTACCGAGGTCTTGAAAAATTGCTGAACGTTCATCCATATTTCCTAATTTTGAAAAAAGGCACTGAAAAAGTATTTGTCAGACATATGCAAGTATCAAAGTTTGAAAGAATATTGCTATTTTACGAAAGTCGTTCAATAAATACTTAGAAAAAGTTAGAACAACAAATTATTTCTGAGAGACTTTTTTTTTCTCAACACTATCTCCTTTTAGCTCTATACACTATTCTAAGCGTTTCTCTAACTTCTTTAAAAAACCTAAAAGTAAGATTTCGGAAGATCCTCAAAACAGGCATCAGTTTGGACGAAGACCTATTCATTCGACTTGAACCGATTTACGCCGAACCCTTTTTTTAACTTTGGAAATAAAAAAAAAGTCACTAAGATCTGGTGAATGCGGTGGATTTTGTAGTAATGCGATCTTTAGTTCCGGAATTCTGACCATCGAAACTGAGCAAGTGTGCACCCGTAAATTGTCTTGATAGAAAATGATATTTTTTCTTCAGTTTAGTTTTTTATTAACGTCGTACTAGAAGCAACACGAAGGCTATTGGCGACGGACCTCGTAATTTTGAACCACGGTCAAGTGACGAGGAAGACACCTGAGCTGGCACCCCCCTCCTCTCCTAACTTCCACACCACGCCAACGGGAGGACTTTGAGCCCCGACAGGTTTAACGTGCATCAGCCCCGGCTATATAGCGGGTCTTTAGCGGTCAAGGATCGAACCCGCGACTGAACGAAAACCATCGGCCACGAGTCCGAAACCATGACCACTAGGCTAACGCGACTATATTTTTTCTTCAAATGAGAACGTTATTTTCTTGATTTTCTCGCTAAATCGGTGCAATAAGGACGCATAATACTCTCCAGTTGTTGTTTTTTTCCACAAGTAATCGGTGCAGATGATTCTGCGTGCACCCCAAATACCCGTAGCCCTCAACTTGCCAGCCGATTTCATCGTCTTTGCTTTCTTCGGAGTCCGTTCGCCTTCAGAAGCTCATTGTTTCGACTGTTCCTTTTTCTCTAGAGTGTTTTCACGTTTTGTTCACAATTATGTATCGACTCAGAAACTCATCAGGAGTGGGACGAAAAAGTGCCAAAATATTCTCATAATCGACCACACGATTGTGTTTCTTTTGGAATGAAAATGGCGCCTACCTATCAATATTTATTTCACATCCTATTTCTTGAGCAAAATTTGAAAGTACTGCATTTTGCAGCTATTTCGAGCACTTTGATCCCTCAAAACCATATCGTTGATTTTGTCATTCATTCCGGGAGTAGTCACTTCTAGATGTCCCGAATGATGTTCATATTTTGGGACTATAAGGCCATGTATAAACTCATTTACATTATTGTTAATGGTTGCAAACAGAGGAGCAGATATTCCATGAACTTCATCCAACTCAGCTTTGATCTCTTTCGGTGTTAAGCTTTTTAGGTATAAGTGTTTAATTATCGCTCGAAACTCAATTTTTAGCATTTTTCTAAATAAATATATGCTTGCTTCTTGCTTAAATCGACAATAAAAATGAAATAACTGATACTCAAGGTAGCTGTCTGGTGAGTCAGGATGCTTAAAAAAACAAACCAGTTTCGATGCTACGAGCACCATCTCTTTAATTTCTAAAGGCTTATTGATCGACCCTCGTACATACGCTTAAGTGGCGGATTCAAACCGAAAGGAAAAGAAACGCTTATAATGACACTTCAAATGGTATATGTGAGAACGGAATAAAAAGGAAAAGCCAAAGAGGAGGGGGGGGAGAATATGTTTCAATTGCAGATGGGTTAAATTTCTAGGAAAGTCTTTTGGTCGTGTTAGGAAGAATATTAATTTATACACGTGTTGTAATATATTGAAAGGAATTTTTAAAAACCTCAAAAATAAAAATTTCAGGGAGCTGACATAACCGATGGAAGAATAACCGATTTTCAAAGAGACTTAGGGGTCAAAATGACCTTTCCGGTTGTTCCAGTGTTAACTAAGCATAATGAATTTAATTTGCAACTATAAAAAATATATTTTTTTATAATCGAAATTGTATTTATAATAAATCTATTTTGTTGCAAAAAATAAAAACTAATCTTATACATCTTACATTTGAATTATTGACTCTATTCTTTTTTACGTTTATCTCGATTATACAATCATTAAGGGATAAATTTTATTCATATTTTTCAATATGTATTATGGAAGGTTATTTAAAATTTCATTAAATAAATTTTGCTACAAAGTGGAAAACTTCATTTCGAGAAACGGTATTACTCTCTACAAATCATTATTGATTCAATTTTTTAGACTATAATTTATTTGGAATTTCAGAAGTATCGATTTTACTTCAGTTTATTTAAAACGATCATGAAACCTTACTCTTTTGAATCTAAAGAAATAGTTTATTAAATGTCAAAATTTTAAAAGTTAATTTCTTGTAAAATTCACAAAAAGGCCCAGCTGTACATATTTGTATTTAAAATTAAAAAAAAAAAAGTGACATAGAAAATCAAAAAAAGTTACCTAAATATCAACTATTAATTTAATTTAGGGTTCATATTAAATTAGAGAGATTTTCTTAAAAATTATTTATAGGAACCCTCATAGATTAAAATCTGTGAATTCCTTGTGATAAATTTAACTGTAAATTGAAATGCTTCTAATAATGTTCAAAGAAACTTTTAATTAACTACCTGAAGTCTTAAAGACGGTTAAATATTTATACAGTGAACAGTTTTTCTTTGTCAATAATATTTCTTAATTATTTTCCTTTCTTCTTTTCTTCATAGACTCCATCCTTAGTGGAGACATTGACCTGTCTAAAACACACATCCTCGGGGTGGATCTGTCAACATTCCTACCTCCCCTTGATGACCCCCTGGGACTTCAGAGCGAGGCTAGCGGCCAGAATCCCTTCAATTGTACGTACAGGTTGACTAATATCCAGGGAAAACCCACCATGCTTGCTCTGCCCATGGCCGTCACTCACCCCTATAATTACGAAAACGACAGGATGTATGACAGCAATCCGGACATGATGGACCAGAATTCTCTACCAGCCTTGCAAGGGGAATCTCTGAAGCATTCGCAGTCAATGGTGTTGCCAGATGTCAGTCAAAAATGTGATCTGGATGCTATGCATCAGTCACGGAATAAGTCTATCGGGATCGAACTGGATGATTTCCTTCCGGTAATTGTATTATATATTTTTAAGAGAACGCATTTTGGAAAATAAATTTTAGGACTTTGGGATTGAGCAATATTAATTCCAAAAGCGAACATAAAAATTATTTTTATTATTTTTTTTTTTTCATTTTATTGTTTATTTAACGAAAAAATGCTTTGGATTAAGTAAAAAATGTTCATTTCTTAATACAAGGGGTATTGAAAGGTTTAATTAGAAACAAAAAAAATACGCGAGCTATCTGGATGAAACTAATTCAGCATATTAATTTATCTCTGTGAATGAGGGGAAGAGTCAAAAAGTACTTGTAGTTGAACGCATATGGCATCATTAAGGCAAATTGTAGTAACCACTGGGTGTTGCCATATATCTAACGGAGCCGAAACAAATGTGACGTTGATTCATAAGTTCGATTTGATTTAGTAGTCATTTGCTGCTGAATCAAAATTTAATTGCTGCCACGTGAAGATGTCACAGTAGGTATGACCTGGATTAATTATCATGCCCCAGAAGTCGAGAAATAATCAAAAGGTTGGGTTGCTTCCGGTGAATAGTTTCCAAAAAAGGCGAAAATGGCATCATCGGCCGGAAACGTTATGGCGGAGAATTTTTGAGGTGCAAAAGTCGTCATGATAACGAATACGAGTAATTGAGTCTTAGACAGCTGTCCAGTGATTCATGATGCTGACTAAAATCAATTGATATGCAGAATAACTTTTATTCGGGAATCGAAATCATTTCTTGCAATATTTAAACTTCTACCGTATCCTTACGTATAATGCTTTAATTGTTTTCCTGATTGAACAATTCGACACTCTTGACTGATTGAATCGATTGATATCTTGGATGTTTACCAGTTCAAAACACATATAATAATCATTTATTATTATATCTAAAGAAATCCATTACTTAGGAATGTAAACGTAATTTTTTGTTAAGTTTCGGATCGATCTTTTTGTGAGTTTTAAAGCTCAAAAAATGTAACAGTTTTTTTAGAATTTCGCGTGTTCAGTATTTTTATATTATAATTTCATATAAAATATATTTCAAATATTTTATAAAATAAATAAAATTACTGTTTGATAATTAACGACCGTGACAGAAGTTAACCCTTTGCCTTACTAAAATTTATCGCCGCAGCCGACCCTATATTTACTATTTAATATTAAGAAAATAAGTTTTATGAAAATTAGTGGAATTAGAAAGATAATTTGAATGCTTTATACACCATTGTTTCTCAGCTTTCCATCAGTTCATAACATGTCACCATCTATTGATGGAAAAAAGGAAGCTCTAAGAAGCGGCAGCTGCTCAGTACATCGCACAGTTAGCAAAATAATAATGAACTTAAGATATTATTCGACCATCTGTGTAAATCCCAAAGGATTAACATAAAATTATTTTCTCACTTGGAATTCTTGAAAAATGTTTGCTGCATTCTCATCAATATATGAAAAATTGCAATGAATTGTGTTGTATTCGTAACAAATTGATTCGTTATTTCTAAAAGGCACCATGAAGTAATAAATTATCAATCTAGAAACTCTTAAGCCACTTTATTCTAGCTTACGAATAAGCCAAATCAAAATAAATTAATAACGAGAAGCATTTGCTTAAACGCGTCTCAAACCAAATACAATGACCGAGAATTCTACTTCAGGTAATAATAGCAAATAGTAGATTTGAGTAAACTGGAACGAATCAGATATACACTCTAAGAATATGACTTCACACTGGTTTCTACCTATTCAGTTTGCTCATCAGTCTCGTTTTACTTCATCTAACTTCTTTTATCAATCTAATCTCTCTGTTATCTTTAATCACAAAATCTCTTATCAATCAAAACTCTTTATCTTAAATCTTAAATTCTCTCATCAATCTAATCTCTTTGTTATCTTAAATTTTAAATACTCTTATCAATGTTATTTTTAATCTATATTAATTCTCTCATCAATCTAATATTTTTGTTACCTTCAATCTTAACTTCTC
>BMAW01048924.1:0-12642 GCA_019974015.1 Nephila pilipes
ATCAATATTTGCCTTTTGATAAATAAGAATATTCACAATGTATAGTTTAAAAATGTATTTGTTTAGAATATAAGAAGAATAAAGTCCAAAACTACGAGAATTCGCTTTGTAAACAATGTCTGATGCGCAGTTATTTTGGCAAATTCCTTTTAGTTCTACTGCCTTTTAAGCGACTTTAAGATTAACTGAAATTATTTTTATTATGAAAAAGTCAAAAACTGATCATAAAGTATATATTAAAATAATAAAAGGCATTGTATTTATCCTCACATTTTTTTCCCATCAACAATATTCCTCTTGTATTGGGCCCAACCAGACTTCAAATGTTAACGAGGCTTTTCAATGTATGAATTTATTTTTTACGGAATATCAGGCATTCTAATTATCATAATACTTCTCATTTTGCCATTCAAATGGTTAAATGTTTTTTTGTTTTTTTTTTTATCTCGCACGAAATGAATTTATTCCATTTAGTCTGTTACCCTTGAAAGAGTTCTTAAAATTTGAAAACAGTTTTTGGATAAAAAGGAAATTTATTGCTATTGGAAAAATTCCTCAAATTTATCCTGTTTTCAGAGACAATTTTCAGTGACAAAATGTTTATTTTAATTTTTATATATTTATTATTCTTGATTTCATGAAACATATTAATTACTGATTCTTATTTTATATATTTTCATTTCTTTTACGTAATGTAAAAGTAACTTAGATCTGATGAATTATACTTATATATCTCATCATTTTTGTTTTGTAAGCTGCGAAAATACGGATTATTTATACTTCTGATCTTGAGATATACCATCACGAGTTATCTTTGGTGGCCTGAAAAACAGGAGATTTTCGTTCTGTTATATTAGCTGAACGGGTCGTAAAAAAAGATAATTACGAGCCGTGAGTTTGATGTTTAAGGTTCAAAATTAGATTTTAAATGATCGGTTATTTAAGTTATCCCTTTGAAAGATGGTGAATGGCAGGCCTCAAAGATAGGGTACACACATTGGACCTACAATGTCAGAAATGTACCGATTTTGTTAAAAAAAACCCTTCGATCTGATATAGACATGACGTTGACGTTGATGGTTCTATGGGTGCCTAGAGCGAGGAGCGCTCCCCAAGCTCAAATCTTATGTATAGAAGTTGTTTTGGAAGAATGGAGTTTTCATTTTTGATGGTAAAGTAGAAAAAAAATAGTTTAATGAAAATCTAAAGTACAGAATTTTCATTGATTGAGAGGTGAGTAGCGCTGAAACTGCTATTGGTTGCCCTTTTTGAATTAAAATGAATGAAAAACATTTTAATTTTTATTGGAAATGCAAAAGGAAAGATGGGGGGGAAGTGATTTAATTTATTATATATGAGTATAATTTTCAAAAATTAAAAAAAGTGGTGTTGTAATTATTCATCATTTAACATTTAAGCTTGAATGATTGCCGTTATTTGTGCAGTGTTATTTTTAACTGATTTAATTTTATGTAAATTAGTTAAAAGACCAAGTATTAGAGCAAAAATTTCTGCAAGTTCTTTAAAATGTTCCAATTGCTTGTATAATGTTGTTCACTGGATTATGGTTTTTATTTTGATTATAATGGTGAGGTAATTTTTGCACTTTCGATAGGCAATGATCTTGCATCTATCGAAATTCGATACTTACTGATAAGCATTTCTTCTTATTATTGGAGGTATACACGATATTCTGAGCACACTCTGGTCTTATAAAGGCTTTTCGAATGGAAATTTAACTGCACAGCCTCTCTTTTATACAGTGCTTCAGATGTCGCTTCTTCTTCCTGCAACTTCTAAATATTCTGAAATACTAATCATTTCCATACCTCAATTTAACTGCACAGCTTTTCTTTGATACAGTGCTTCAGATGTCGCTTCTTCTTCCCGCAACTTCTAAATGTTCTGAAATACTAATCATTTCCATACCTCAAACTCTTCTTCCTTTCAAGTATCCGTTCATGATGGAATGATCTGACGTTCATTATATCATTCCATCATGTTGTTGAAAATTTAAAAGCCAGAAGTGTAAAGTGAGAATATAAAATAAAATTTAATATGAACTTCAGAAATAAAATTTAGAAGAAAACTCCGTTATACTGTCAGAACATAACGTAGGTGCCGAATTATTAACAAAGCGGTTACAGCAAGCAGTTCAACTGTTTGAACTGAAATACTTTTGAGCCTCAAATAATAAGATATATAAAAGCCGTGAAAATACTAGTTGATTCAATGCACTGAGACTTTCCCATAGTAGCAGGATTTAATATGAACACACGATAATGAACCGTTCTTTGGTATTACTAACATTATTATCAAAGGGAGAAAAAAGAAGTGTTTCTTTCGGTCCACGGCTTCTTACCGCGGAATATAATATTGCGTCCATACGATTTTAGATATTAAGCATATTTCGCGAAAAAAAACTCCACTAAAATCGGCTATTCATTAGAATATTTTAGATTTTACATATATTATTTAAAATACATGAAACTTAATACATACGAAAGGAAACAAAGATTTAATCTAAAATTGTGATTTTTATACATAAAAAACTTGCGATTTCAGATGAGAATTACGCCCGAGCTCTGGATTTAATGAAGGATTTATTTGAAAATAAAAATATGTTCATTAATGCTCATTTAAGTAGTTTAATGTGAATGTAACACCTGTTAAAAACCTAATGAAATTATGTCTTTACTAAATCGGTGTGATACTACAGAAACTATTGACGCTCTTTTTATCCAAATCATTAGCTTCAGATTTTGTTTTGGAACGTAATCGCATTTTTAAGAGATAAAATATTTGATTTAAATGCTCTAGTAAAATTTCTAAATTCTGAAAAACATAGCCGATAATGATAATTTCAAATTAACAGTCATTAAATATGAGTCAACAATTCTTTCCCGCCAAGAATGATTAAAAAAACATAAAATATCCTTCCGATACACATAACAGAAATATTAATCCAATGTTGAAGAAAGGAAACTAGTTTTCAATGTCCATGCGATGATCAGTGACTCCCAATAGAGTAAATGTTTTGTTACAAAAACCATGGATTAAAATCCTGTAATTCGTTATCTGCTGTTTTTGAAGGATCCCATCATTTTTCAATGTTTTCGAAATCAGAGTAACGGTTCTGTTACGAAAGATTAATCGGTTATCAGCAGTGATTGAAGCACACACAAGCAATTTACTATTGCAAATATGCACTTCTCCAAAATGAGACAGAAATTATTATATTACTCTTAGATACAGGTGTTAAAGGAAATTACTTCTTATTTACTGTTTCAGAAAAATTAAACGACCCTGTTGTTAGAAAGGAAAACTTTGCCATTAACACAATTGCGCCAAGAAACTGAAATGAAAACATATAATGTAATGTCAAAATTACGTTTAAAAAATAGAGATGATCTAAACTTATGTATCGAGATAGAAGCGGTTCAGACAAAACATGTTTCGACATCCCGTTTGGCAACTATTGGTAAAAACATTGATAAAAAATACAAATATTTAAAAAATGTTCAACTGGTCTATTGTTCAAAATTTATTAATAAGGAAATATCAATTCTATGTGGTACGGACTATTATTATGAGGTAGTTACTGGTTTAATTTCTGAGACTTAATAACATTTATTAGAGGTCGAAACATTGTTCGGGAGATCATCGCTGAGAAGGAACACAAATTGTAAGGAACTTTTACAGTCGGTGTTATTACGAACGAATCGAATATTTCAAAACATCTCAGTGAATTTCGGACTTTTGAGAATTAGGAAATCAAGGCGGAGACAACCGATGACCTTTATGACTCAATGCGTTTCGAAGGCCTTAGACAATTCGAGTTAAATGTCTAATTCAGGAAATCTGAGGTTTTGTTTTCGGATTGGAAGACCAATATCCCAAACAATTAGAAATTTCTTCGAATAAATGGTACGCTGTGCATGATACAAAATTACTTAAAGAAATAAGTATACTTTGAAATTACTTTTAAAATACTTTGGTCAAAAATGGAATAACCATTCAGTTGCATTTCTTTTCATATTCTTCTAACAAGGCATATGGTAAATTTGGATGATGGAAGTATTATATCTAGTTTTGTAAGCATCGCAGAGTAAAGAAGCTGTAGTGAAAACTTTCGATTCCCAATGTGGAACTTATGAGTGCAAATTTGTCTACAGGGAAATGCCATAAAAATGAAAATGTTCTTGATCTCCGTAATTATTCAGTTGACTTTTCAATATCATGTTTCTGGATTAAGGGTGAAAAACAGACACAAACTGTTTGTGAAAAATGGAAGACAAGAAATGCCAATATTAAGCAAACCCATGGAATGTCATAGCTGTATAAAGAAGGATAATCCCGCTTATTTAACAAATCGGAGCTAATCATCGAATGTACTCAAAAATAAGGATATGTGGTGGCATGGATCCAAGTAGGGGGTGTTTAAGGATACAGAATGACCCATATCTCTAGAACTAATAGTCGTAACAGAAACTGACATCGATTAACTGGAGTTAAAGAAATCGATTGTTGTAAATGCAACAGTTGAAAAGAGCCCAAATGTGGATAATTAATCAATCACAAGGTAATCCTCATTTAGTAGATTAATTTAAATGAGTGTCTTTTGCTTAATATTTATTTCCATTTGTAAAGTAAAACCAGAATTAAAGCAAACTGACTGAATTTGAAAAGGCTATTTGGGTTTTGTACAATTAACCAAATTTTCTTCTGAATTTAAATACCTTAAAAAAGAGCAAGCTACTCTTAAAAATCGTAAAATATCATCTTTATACGTATTTTTGGACAAAAATGAAATATTAAAAATGGGAAAGGCATTGGAACATTCTGCCCTTCCTTAAATTTTAAAATCATCAACTATTTTTTCCATATATTCACCACTTCTTTGATCAAATTGTTGATCATTATCACAAACATCCTTTCATTGTTGTACTGGAATTCCTCTGATTAAGACAGAGTAAGAAGACTATTGAGTAAGTGTGTTATTTGGTTTCGAAAGAAATAGAATTAAGAAATCGAAATATAGGATATTTACAGCCAGACCGAATTGTAATTTCCTCACCCTTTGAATGTTTGGACTGGACTATGCGTATCTCATAATCACAGAATCAAATTTGAGGAGTTCAAGAGTTACAATAACTCATGTATATGTATATTCGTCAAGTTTGCCAAAAGCTAAGTTTTTGAAGTTTTTTCTGATTTAACAACAGGTGCCTTCCTTGCATGTCTTCGACAATTTATCACAAGGAGATCGAAGGGTCCATATTCCGGAGTGAGAATGAGAGGAATTTCAAGAGTGGAAGAAATATCTGCAACTCGAATGAATTGTGTAAATTCAACACAGTTCAAAGATTTAGTGCAAAAGACTAAAGGTAATACTAAAGAATGTGATAGAAATTTATTCCACCTACCTCTCCTCATTTCGGCGGATTGTTGGAAGCAAACATGAAGGTAATGAAGCGCATTTTGTTTTGAGTATTAAAATCAGCTATCACGAACTTTAATTATTACATTTCATATGGATAAACTTTTATTTACCACTAATGTTTTGAAACAATTTGAATTACTATATAAATTACAAAAAAAAAAAAAAAAAAAGGAACTGATTGTAATGGATAGTTTTAAGAACTAAACCAATAAAAACCAACAGATGGCCATAAGACATTTTCCCCAACCTCTAGGAGTTTGTAGTTAGACATAGGTATTAAGTTGCGTTTACGTTGAAGTATCAATGGGCGCCGAGAGCGTTCATTCAGTGCTCTCCAAGCCTAAATCTTGTATATTGTTTTGTTGCTATGGAAGGATGAAATTTTCATTTTTGGTGGTTAAGAGTCCAAAAAAAAGTTTTTGTTTAATGAAAATCTGAGTTGCAGGATTTTCATTCGTTGAGAGGTGAGTAACACTGATACTGCTATTGGCTGTCTCTTTATATGTAAATGGATAAAATAATTGAGGGTGTGATAATAATTTGTGCGAATTTTAAAGAATTGATCTTATTTGAAAAGGCAAAATGAATATTAAAAAAAAATTTACTGATCATATATAAAAGTATAATTTGCGGTAATTAAAATAGTGGTGTTGCATTTACTCATTATCGTTTACCATTAGTGCTTGCATGATTACGGTTTTCTTTGTCACGTTGATTATAGATATTTGAATATTTGGTAGATTAGTTAAGAGTCCTGGTAAGAGAATAATAATTTCTGCAAGACCTTTAAGATGGTCTTTTGCTTGAATAATATTGTTAACTGGATTGTGGTTTTTACTTTGATTATAATAATGTGGGTATTTTTGAGTGTTTTTGAGGTTTCAATGGTAGGCAGCGCCATTTGTGGAGTTGATTTAACTGCTTGTGCGAATGTGAAATTGTCTCTGATTGTTTTATTTTGTGCGGAATTGTTTTTGTTGATTTTTCCTTTAGGGGATTTGGGGAAAGTTTGCATCCTTTTTATGAGACGGAATGACCTTTTGTGTTACAATTTATGCAAGTGATTTCTTCACTTTTGTTTTTAATTTGGCAGTCGCGTTTCGGGTGTGCAAAGGAGCATTTAATGCATCTTGGAATCATATGACAGTTTTGTGTACTGTTATTGAATTTGTTGTAATTGTAACATTGAATGGTTGTAATTATCTATTGTAATTGACATATAAAAAATTTTACTGAGATGAAGATTTTCTTATCAGTTTCATTCCTTGGTAAAGTAACCATCTAGACCGCTAGGTGGAGCTTCGTTTGCCTGTTAGTTAGTTGATTTACTTTTGTTGGATTAAAACCTAGTTCAACAAGCTCTTCATGTATATCATTAACGTCAGTATATCTTGGTAAAACCTTGTATAACTATTTTCTCCTCAATTCTACAATGACAACCTTCGGAAGGATGAGAAACTATGGAGTAATACTTCACTGAGGATGGTGATTACGGAGGATGTAAACTTTTTCAAAACCACCTAAAGACACTAACATTAAAAATAACATGTCAAATAATACTAAAATCAGAGAAAATGTATCCTACGCACAAGCAGCAGCTCCTACCAGGTTCTATGACGCAGAAGTCATAAGGTTTGGTTTTGAATACATTATTCAGTGATCGATATTCTTCAAAATTATTTGTATACAGTTTGATGTATTCTTCTGAAAGGCGAGTACGCAGGGTGAGGAGTTTGGTAGTTATTTCTTTTAAGTGTTGTTTATAATTGTTACTAATTTTTAACATGATTGGATGAGGAAGATTCTTAGTTTCGTTAGAATTATTTTCATAGTTCAGTTCAGTTGTATTATCATTTTTTTCAAGATTTTGGTTATTTTCAATTGCAGCTAATTTTTGAAATTTATTTTGAAAAGGGATTTTAGCTTATGAGTTATTTGTTAATTTTAATTCACGAACAGTTTTATTTTTAGGTGGTGTGATATAACCAACAGAGTCAATTTCTTTCCTTTTAAGAGAATCTAAGCTTGGTGAAGGGTGCGGGGAGTTGTGTACTGGGCAGCCATCAGTATCGCAAGGCGCACTAGAAGCGTACTCACCCTCGAGTAGTTCCAAATCTTTGTTTCTTTTCTTAATCGTAATCTGGTAAGTCATATATTCGTTATATTCCTTATTTATATTAATGGATTCGTAGAGAACCAATTGGGATCTTTGAAGTTCTCTTATTTGATCAACATGTTGGATTTTTCCCCCCAATTTTTCGGCGTCTGTAACATGGAGGAGCTGGTGTCGTCGAATTGGCAGATAAGGAAAAGATGGTGGATCTTGAGTCATCGTAGTAGTCCATTTCTTTAAGCAGATCGTTGTTTCTTTTCCATTGTCGGTCAGAGGAGAAAGGAAAATTTTTTCGGAAATAGTACTGAAAAGTGCTGTAGATCTGAAGCTATATACCAAAATTAATGGATAACTAGCGCCTTCTGGATTGAGGAAAAGATTCTATGTGCGTTGATCTGGTGAAACGAGCTATGGAACCGTCTCATTCGGTGTCAGACACTCGAATCAAGTCATCATGTATATTGCGTGTTGTGTATATGTTTTATATGTATACCTTATAAATATTATTGTGATGTATATGACGCATACAGTGAACGGAACCGAATAAAAAAAATATGATCTTGTCATCTTCTAATCTTCATTCAAGATTCCGCACATTCATGCTATGCTCTACAAAATTGGCGCCCAACGTTGGGCAGCGGCGTATTTATCTTTTGTTTATAAGTTTCAAAAATATTTAGAATAGATCACCTTGATCTTTTGAATTTATTCAAAAATAATATAACTGTAACGATTCCTTGAATCGATATGTCTAAAAGACAATATTTCCTATTTCGAAATTATTGTTGTAACTATTCATCTCGAATCGAAAATATATCTTGTTTTTGAAAATTAACAATTCTGTATCTTATGAATAGAATTGTAATTTTGACGATTCATCTCGAATCGAAAGTATATTTTGATTTGGAAAAATCAACTATTCTTAATTAGAACTATAAAAAAGATATAATCTGCATATATTCACATATTTTATTGATTTGTGTGTCTGAAGTGATCCATTGCTTAAATATTATCATTTCTGAAACGAAATTGCATTAAAACATTTATCTAAATGTTATTATACTGTATTTCATTATTGTATAATTGTATTAAAACGAAACTGCATGGAAACTTTTATCTGAATGTTTATCTTATGTTTTAAAATTATCATTGTAAATTATCTTTGTAAAATATGTTACTTGATTTTATTTGAGTTAAAAAGGTGTTTAATTTTAACTATTGGTAAATCAATTAATTTTAATTTAAACGAATTTTCGATGTGTATTATTAGAGTAAAGAATTAATTGCGTAAAACATTTCACAATGGCATATTTAGGACACGCTCGAAAAGAAGATTTAAAGACACTGGCGGAAGAGCTTGGGTTGGTAGTGGGGGAGAATTTTAAAGTGATTCAACTGACAGAACTCATTCGTAAATCGGACAATTATGATGAGATTTTTTTTAAGGGTATGTTCCAAGTTATTACCCAAGAACGTGTTGCTAAAGAAGCTGCAGCGTTGTTAGAGGTAGAAAATTTGCTAAAAGCACGAGTTTTGGCTGCTGAAATTGAAAGTATTGAAAAAAAACAAAAATATGAGTTAGAAAAAATCCAACTACAGATCGAATGTCAGCGCTTTTTTCCATGGATGCCTAGTCATGAACTGAAAATTCACAAGGAGTTAACTAGCTCCCGAACTTTGAATTAAATAATTTCAGCACTCTGTTGCCAAAATTTGATCCGAAAAAAGAAGAACTAGGATTTTTTTTCAATGTCTTTGAACGACAAGCTAAATTCATGAAGTTGCCTGAGTCCTCACGGATCCCTCACTTAATTAGTACCATGCCATTTGATATTGAGTATCTCATCGTTCGAGAACCTGAAGAAACACAGGAATATAAGAAATTAAAGAAATGCTTCTACGAAGGTTTACATTTAACGGTGACAAATTCCGTCAGCTCTTTTTTCAACATAAGAAGAATCACGATAAAACATGGAGAGACTTCTTCAACATTTCTGGGTTTTTTGAAGACTGGCTAGAGGAACTTGATGTCTATGACTTTGAAAAGCTGAAAGAACTCATCATTGCAGATCAGATTAAAAAGAAAGTACCACCCGAAGTTAATGAGCATTTCATTGACATTTGATCAATTTGGATCAATCCGCTTTATTTAGTTGAAAAGCTTGATGCTTATGAAAACGTAAGTTGGGGTATGAGGAAATTCACACCATCATACCATGAAAAGAAAATGTTTCCTGTCAAACAATCACCTCAAGAAAACCCCATTTTCAAAGAAGTGATAAGGTTTAAAAAAAGAACCCTCTGAAGTTGTATGCTATGGGTGTGGCACAATAGGTGACATTAAATCAAAATATCCTTCTTTAAAAGGAAAAGACCAGAGAAATCATGGAACTTTCAGTAGAGTGATTCTTCAATCTGCATCTTGTCCATCAAAACAGCTGGGAACCCTCGAAGTGATTATCATTGGAGTCATGGGTATTGCTTACGCAAACACTGATGCAACACACTCAATTGATGGTGAAACACTGTACTATATCTTGAAGAAACAAGGAACAACCGGTCTGCCACCATGGAGACAGCCCATGCGAGATATGCGCTGTGACTGTTAATCAACCACTGATGTTACGATAGAGTTTCCTACAAGGAGTCCTAATAAATCAAAGAAAGTCAATTAGAAGATGAAAACTTAAAGAAAATAATTGATAGTCTAAAAGCAGTCTACCTGACTGAAGAATACAGAAATTGGAAAGAAAGAGGTTTTTTAATGAATCGAGGTGTCCTTTACAAATATGCTTAAGATTCTGAATCAGATGCAGCACAACTGGACATTTCAGAACATGAAAGAGATCAAATTCTCAAAATCCATCACGATGCTCCCACCGCAGGTCACTACAGCGTGGTAGGTACATTTGACAGAGTTTCAAAGAGATACTACTGAAAGGGAATGAGGAAGTACATAACCAATTATGTAAAACATTGCATTGAATGTATGCGATACAAGCCATCCTATCAGAAACCTACTGGTTTACTCCAAAATCCAGTTCCATCACAAAGGTTTGAGACGTTATAAATAGATTTGTTTGGTCCTCTTCCTGTAAGCTATGAAAAGAAGTGGATCTATATTGTGGAAGAGGTGGGCATTAAATGGGTTTGAATTGTTTGCATTGGAAGAAGCAACTACAAAAGAATGCGCTTCCACCCTGGTAGTAGAAGTCTTCATGAGATATGGTATTTCTCGAAGAATTATAAGTGATAACGGACCGCAGTTTGTGTCCGCTGTTATGCAACAACTTTGTTATTCTTTGGATATACATCAATCTTTAATCCATGTATACCACCCTCCGGCAAACCCTGTAGATTTAAAATCTCGACTAGCTATTTTTTTTAACAACCGCCATGATACTTGGTCAGAAAAACTTCCTGTTATTTGTTTCGCACTCAAGACATCTAAGTGCAGTTCAATTGTAAAAACTGCTGCTTTTCTTAATTTTGGCCGAGAACTGCGCTCAATTGATGACATTACCTACGATTTTTGTGGAATTATTGATAATGACAACTTTCTCATTGGAATGACTCCTTATCTAAAGAAATTGGAAAAATTTACATCTGAAGCGAAGGAAAACTTGCAAGAACATCAAGAGAAACGTAAGTCGTTTGCGGATCTGAAAAGGAGACCTACTCCTTCATATACATCTGGAGATTTAGTCTTGGTTACCAAACCGAATCAAAGCAATAAGAATGCTGGTGTTACGTCTAATTTTATGCCTCGCCGTGACGGACCATTTGTCATTGTTGAACAAAAGTCCCCAGTATCATATTCTGTGGTGAACACAGATTCTCCTCAGCTACCAGTAGGAGTATACCACACCTCAGCGTTAACACCCTTTCAAGAAAATGTAATTCCACCTGTAAAGGCTTTGCGTAGAAGAGGAAGACCTGTCAGGATAATTAAACAAAGCTCTCCCACTCCTGTGAATGCTCAAACACACAAATGTTCACAGAATTCTTCATCTTCTGACCTCTGGTCTGGACGTCTTCGGAGTCAGAGGGGGAGGTGGTAAAAGATGGTCTTGAGAACAAAACGAAAAAAAACCAACTGACTATCCGCTATTAGACTTTTCCCCCAACCTCTAGTAGTTTGTAGTTAGGCGTGGGTATGTATGTGGCGAGTTGTGTATATGACTTACATGTATTCGTTATAAATATTATTGTGATGTATATCCGCATGCTGTGAACTGAACCCAATAAAAAAAACCCTGATTTTTTCATCTTCTAATCTTCATTCAAGATTCCACGCACTCATGCCACGCACTACATGATTAGTTTTATTTTGGATAGGAAACAAAGAAATTATATTAAACACTTTAAAAAAATTATAAGTCTCTTTCTCTTCTCTCATCCTTTTTGTTTTCTGCTGTTCTCTGCTGCACAACATATTCTCTTAGTTTTCCTCTTTAATGTTTTTAAATGAAAAAAAGCTTGTCCAGACTGATACTCGGAGAATTATTTAATTATTGCTGTGTAAAAATTTGTAAAAACAAGTTTTATGTAATACTTGAAACGGCGCTTAAAAAAAGCGCAGCCATATA
Organism: Nephila pilipes; assembly: GCA_019974015.1. Classification (NCBI taxonomy): domain Eukaryota; kingdom Metazoa; phylum Arthropoda; class Arachnida; order Araneae; family Nephilidae; genus Nephila; species Nephila pilipes. The sequence continues at coordinate 12,146 of BMAW01048924.1, forward strand.
AAATCAAGAGAAAATCCATGAGTGGTTTGTGAACGGACACGAAAGAGTATGTTTAACTAACACTAGGGAATAATCTCGCATATATCTCGCAAATTTGTTTCTGCTTATTAATTGACCATAATGTACATAACGTTGTAAATTACGGCTATTAAAATTGATTTTGTTTGGTTTCGGAAATTAACAGATAAACTAACCCTCAGTAAAGAAAAGATGCAATTCACTCTGTTGAATTCTATACGATATCGGTATTCGAAAGATAGGAGCAAATGTATAACGCTATATAGTGACCATTGTAGTGCGGTAAGACATAACAATTATAAAAATATATTAAGCCTCTGTCCCGATTAACTTCTTTTTGCGAAGTACTTCCTCCAGAATTTGCAGTGAAGAATAATTTCGTCACCTCTGAATGATTTTTTCTTGCTTATCTCAAGCAGTTGATTTAATCTCGTCTTACGAAGAAAAAAAAGATTTATTTTATATGTAATGACTTTTAT
>BMAW01048927.1:0-10602 GCA_019974015.1 Nephila pilipes
TTGGTATACTTCGTTCCAGTTACGTATTACTTCGTTTTTGTTTAATTTTAAATATTTTCGGCTTCAGATGTGACTTTATGAAGGTACGATATTCTGGGTTTTTTGGAGGAGGAGGGACTTCAAACATATATATATACTGATTATGTATATAGTACTCCAATGGGGAATGAAACAGGTAGAAATAAAAGCTAGTTCTCATTGAGAATGTATTTACTATGACTTGCCTTTCAAATTTAGGCATGGCCGAGAATTTATCTTGTAAAAGATACTCAGTACTTTCTACTGCTGTGTTAAAACAGTATTACTATTCGACCCTAATTGAATTTCAAGCTCAGGGAGTGTTATGGTCAATGACTCAATACCTCTTTTGCGATGTTGTTGTGCCCGCTGGATAATGATGGAGTGAAGGTTGTCTTGAAAGGGAAGTCTAAGCTGAGTATAGTCCAGAAGCTCCTAAATGATAGCAACTACCAGATCAAGCACCTTAGGATGTAGAAATTCTTTAGTGATAAACAGATGAGGCAAAATCAAGTTTAAAAAGATTTTGTAAAATGTTCGGGCTTCAAATGTCAATTGGTATGCAATTGTACAGTCAGAACCTACCATGTCCTCGTAGTGATTTGTTTCGAGTCTTGTTATTGTAGATATTATTGATCATCTTTTTTTTTGATACTGGGCCAAAATGGCTAATCAGCAGAATCACTTTAATGTTATGCGCAGAAGTTGCTACGTTAAAAGAAACATATTTCTGTAGTAGGAATCTTTTTTTTTTTGTTACTCTGAAATTATCTGTAATCTGTGCTCGCAAATGTCATGCTCAAGAAAAGATGCTGATCATGATGAGAATTCATCACTTATTTTATATATAACATTGTAGGATTTTTTTTTTTTTTCCCTCATTCCTACTTTTCCCATTTTACTACATTTGTTGTATAATTCAAAGGAAGAATAAATCTGTTTGGTTTTCAAATTCAAAATTTTAATGTCTCAAAGGACATCGCACCATTAACGATGTCAGATGAATATTCAAAGTTATATGTTGATAACGTTTTATAGTTACTGAAATTAAATCGAGCACTGCTATTACAAATACTTGGTGCAATAATTTTTTATTTCATGTTCAAAAATTTCTAATGTATTGAATTATATAATTTTAGATTTCTGTTATGTATGTAGTAGTATAAACTAAAATTTATGTAATTTAATAAAATATAAATAAATTATAAATTCAGTTTTTTCCCTTTATTCTTCTTTTTATTGTGAATAATAGAGGTTAATTGCAATACAAAAAGTAATATTTTTTATTCTCTAAATATTATTTTAGATTTTACCAGATTATCTTTATTGTGAATATGAAAAAAAAATCACAGTAACAATATGAGTTCAATTGTGTAAAATCTTACCCTTACGGTTTACTCCCTCTTTAATATCAGTTGAAGCATGTCTGCTTGTTGAGAGATGATGATAGTTGTGGCCTGCCTCCAGAGTAAGGCCTTTGATAATTGTAATTTAATTTAAATGCCACATCAACAGAGAAAGATAAACTCATATTTTAAAATCTAATTTTATTTACATAATGTACATAGTTTACAGGACCAGTAATATCATCACTGTATCAATAGAGGCTATGAGTATCATAAGTTACGGTCTATTACCAATCACAGCGAGGTCTCATCAATCACAACCCAGAGCCTCTTACACCATCCAAGCATCCAGAAGCGAGACTTCCAGTATCAAGATCTCTTTTATATATATTCCGGAATTGCATTCCTTTTACCGTCAACTCGACGGTTTAAAATCGCCATCAATGAAAAAATAACTTTAGCCTTGACGTAACTGAAAATTACCGTCGAATGCAAGTTCGATTCTATGCCAGATGCGTTGGGATGACGTCTCATATCGAAACTTGTAATTCCATATGATTACCATATATGACAACCATGTGGGATTTATTGGCGCAAAAGGCCAGATATTGTATACTGTGCCAAACAAGATGAAATCTGTGATGTTGATAACAATGAAACAAGCATTGTCAACAAGAGGGTCAAATTGAGTAAATAAAGTTTTTTGGCACAGAGCCAGAATATGGCTATACTGCACCCAACAAGATTTAACTTGGGGTCTAGACGTGAAGAAAAGACACAAATTGGTTGACAAGGAGGTCTAAAATGAAGGAACTAGGGTATCCCGGGGAGCGTCACCGTGTTTACGAAGAACAGTAAACCCCACAGGAAAGAAAAGATCACTCACTAAGGTGCCTCGGGGTCTGATGCTTTATACTCGCCTAAATAAGGCAAGTCCCCGGATGCATAATCCCAAAGGGATGCTTGTTGAAGACGCATCAGTAGAAGAAATAAGCGTACTAATATGCCAAATTAAAATTTTCTGATTCGGAGAAATTTTTTATACGTGTATATTTCACAAATTTTAGTTTAATTTATATTAACGTCACGGCTAGAAGCAACACACGAGGGCTATTGGCATTGTTACTCAATTTTGAACCATGGTCAGTGACGAGGACGACACCTGATCTGGCGCTTACCCTCTCTAACATCATACCACGCCAGCAGAAGGACTTTAGACTGAATAGATTTAAGAACCATCAGCCCGGCTGCAGGTGGGTCTTTGGCGACAAGGATCCAAATTGTATATGCGACTGAACGAAACGCTAGTCAGCGACCTTGATACTTGGCTACCGTGGCCCCATGTATTTCATATGAATGTGTAAGTTAGCTATTTATTACACATACATGCACACTCACTCTCACACACATATATATAGTTAACTCTTTTTTTTTTACACGATAAATGATTCTTCAGAAAACCGTGCAAAAAAATACATACAACTATATGGTAAATTCGGTATACGTTCCAGAGCTTTAAAAAAAATTGTGTAAGTGAAGAAACTCTACTTATTTTGCAAAAAAATTAATAAATGAAATCCATATTACACTTATTTATAAAATAAAAAAACAATTTATTAAAAAAAAATTGAAATTGAGTGTACAGTGAAGAGATTCAATCTACCAGATACATACAACATGTAAAAATTCAAGAGTGAAATTAGGAATAAAATTTACTAACAACTATTTCATCGCTACTTGATAACATGCATGCACATTTTATTACGAACTGGATCAAAATGCAATCATCAGTAGATGCATCAGATATGTCTAACACAATTTAATTTGGCTTCGATTCAAATGAAGAATTTGTTGTTATTGTTGATGGCCTTATTGAGTTTTTTTTTTTTTTTTTTTGTTGTTGTTGTTACTGTTTTGTTTTTACAAGTCTATTTATTAGCAATGATTTTGTTGTTGTTTTTTGTTTCTCAGTAACTAATTCTCAATATTGTGCAGCTCAAAACTTTTAAACGTGATTACATTGAAATTTCAATCCACATCTATATGTCAAGATCATGGATAAGAAAATGTTGTTTCGCCGCGCTGGTATTTCCAGAAGCCGCACGCTGCTGGCCCTTAAATTGTCAAGTTGCCCAACGCTGCGTACTTTTTTTTTGCAACGTTTTTCTGAATTTCACTTGGTAATGCATCAAGTACCGTCATTGGTAACCAACGCTTCCCGCTCCAAAGCTAGTGCTGAAAATTTGAATCATTTCGTACTCGCCTAACAATGCAATAGCTGACATTTGACAAGTTTTAACTAACTCTTCCTTCATTTAACAAGTAAACCTTCCTCTTGCTTTTAGGGTTGAGAAAATTTCTTCCTCACAGAGAACAGGCTTTTCCCGCATAGTATCGTAAGCTTGTACAAAGTACCTTCCGAGGCAAGGAGTTGCTGGCTTTTTTATACGTAATATTGCAAGAAAATCGTTTGTGGCAGCTTATATGCTTATACAGCCATTTTCACATTGAACATTTCTTTTTTTTTAATAGAGATGACTTAATTTCAGTAACGTTTTCATGATCTATTATGAATTTTTTAATACTCTACACATATCTCTTTTAGATGAATTTTAAAATTAAAGTAACTAGTTTTAACTAATATTTCAATAATTTTCTCTAATAAGCTTGCCACCATATAAAAAACGTTGTTTTAAAACGCTAGTTTTATATCAATTTTACCAACTTCTGTAATTAGCCGTGTATGAACTGCATAAATATCAACTGATGAAATTTTTTTAGGTTGAAATGGTTCCATTTGTATAATTTAATAGTTAAATATAAAAATTTATTTTTTTAAAAAAAAGTTGTTGCTGTATTTTGATGGCTTATTTTTTTTTTTTCTTCTAGAAATGAGCTTCACTTCAAATTTATATTGCAAGTTCAAATATTATGCGAATACCACCAGAATAGTCTCAAATTAAACAACATTTGATTTCAGATGCTAGGCTCTATTTTTTTTTTCAAAATACAAAATCAATAAATCAATTTTTTTTAAAAGAGGTTAAAACTTCAAAAATTGTAAATTTTTGAAAATTAAAGAAAATTTTTAAAAAATACCTTCCATCAAATTACTTTAAATTTAGCTTTCGCGTCTAGAGAATAGTAATTAGAAGATATGTACCAGTTTTCAGCCATTTCTAATAATTAGTATTTCATACGTCTTACGTGAAATTTTAAAAAAGCATGCTTTGAGAAAAATGACTTTAAAGTTAAACATTTAAATAATTTCATACCCACTATAAAAGCCAACATAAAAATCCTCTCATTTCATAATTAAGTCATTATTTTACAAATGCACTTTATATATATTTTATTAACTTGGTTTAATTCACTTTATGGGCTTGAAAATATACACACATTTACAAAATGTGACAGTATTAATGACTTAAATTTGGGTGCATAACCACTTTATATATCTTGTCTAAAATGTAAAAAAAAAAAAGTAAAAGAAAAAAATTCGGAATATATAGTAAAGCTAAAACTTAGAATAATTTAAAACTTATTTAGCTATTCATAAAATAAAACATTCATAATTTTAAAAAAAAATCTTAATTTTAACAATTAACAGCGAACATACATCCAACAGAAATATTTGATTTATTTTGTAGTCCTAAAAAGATTTTTAAAAAAAGCTTTACAGCAGTTTTGATATTTTTCTAAAATCATACATTTCAATAAAGTTGTGCAGTATAATTATAAAATATAAGGTACAAATTATACAAAACATTATTTAAAAGCTCATTCAGACTATTCATAAATTATTGCATGGTATATTATTATGACATTCAATTTATTATAAACAATGTTACGTTAGAAATGAACAACTCAATATTTAACTATGAAAAATATAATTTATACTCCAGTAACGTGGAGAAAACCTTTAAAAACCTCCTTTCATTTGCATGTTTTCATTATCTTTTAGAACTATCAGTCTTTTTGCTTTCCGAGCTTCATGCGACTGTGAGATTCGCAGTTTATCCAAGTATAGGAAATGCATTTTCATTTTCTTATCAATGAGCAAATCTAATTTTTTTGCTACTAAAACCAAGGAACTTTTGTCCATCATTGTAAACACACATACCTAAATAGCAGCAATTTCTGCCACATCCTACAACTTTTGGGCAAAATTTCCAAATTAATGAGTTGAGAACTCAGTTTTATATTTTCTCACCTAAATACTTTTTCAGAAGTGAAAGATCCTTGAAAACAGGCTTGATGACCTCCATCACAGCTTTGGGGATCGAATTCTTGTCCTAACATACATGATTCTTATTATCACAAACTGCATTATTGTAACGACACCAAGAATTCGGACCTTACGGACAGAACCAATGCATGGGTTCCTTATCAATGCTGCTTGAATATGCCCAGATGGACAAAATAGCTGTCCTCATGCTTCTCACATCAATACTGTTCCCATGGATGGTGTTACTATAGTAAGTGTTCAGCTTATTTATTAAAACATCCGTGAGTCTTCCTTTTTCACCAATTGTTTTTCCATCAGAAAGTTTATTTCCCTGCAATGCTTAGAGTTTTCATAATCTGCTGCCCATGGCCATCACACTATATTTTTTCTAATTGCACATCTTTCCCATATGGGTATTCAATTGACAGTGCAAGAAATGTTTTACTGTCTCCATCACCTGTATACTGCAAATATATGGCTTTTGTGCTTCTGTTAGGATCTGAGAAAAATGTGTTTCATACCATCTACTTCCATTTTACCTGCAGAACCGGAATGATTTTTTTACAAACATGATTATGCATAGACAACCACTGCTAGTAGGTGGGTCCAAATTTCAATCCTTTATATGAAACACGTCCTTCGCAAAAAGACGACATCACCTCATATCAACAGCCTTGCCAGACTAAGAACCAACTAGAGTGCATACACCAATCAATGACATATGCCCCCTCGTCTTCCAAGTACCATCAGTGCTGTGAATACACTTGGATTTTCGGTCAAAGATTTTTCTTCAGAAACTGCTTTCTTCATGGAAGAAAGAGCCAAGTCTTTCGTTGACCTCAAAATTTTAGTTTTTATGTGATTGTAAGTCTTTTGTGATATGGGGGAAGGCAAACTCACTAAAGAACAAAAAGTTTGAAGAGCAGACAAATCTTCACCTATGCTCCGCACATCTTCGATTAATTTCTGGCACATTCTTTTTTTCACCAATCATGGGATAACTTTGAAAGTTAGACGAATAATCAAATCTAGAGCACTGAACTTGAAATAATGAATATAGTCCATTTTTCGATTTTTCAGTCAGAACTAATGGAGATTGGCAATGCTTGCACATGGCAGTATCATTATAAAACTTTAAAAATGCTGATATGTCAATCCTGCGATATCCATTAAAGTTTTCACGTGTTTCTGTTTCTACATTTTCATAAGGAACAAAAGAAGTAGATAGTTTTTTAGATGAAGAGCTGACTTTTTTTTTTTTCATCCCGTGCAAAAAACTTGCAATCATCAATATTTTCTTTTTTGAAAACCTGATTTCCACAAAATGTTCTTTAAGAACGTGTTTTGTTACCTTTTCTTTTATTACCCATAGCATTTACGCTAAAACTTGAAAGAAAATGGGTTCAAATAGCTGTAAATAATTATATCAAATTCAACTCAAAAATTCTCGCACACTTATAAAGCAAACCGTGAAGAATGTAGAACATAAGTAAATTTAGTTGTTTAACTCCTACTCTACAGAAAAAATATTTATTAAAAACTGAGGCCAAATTCATTGCGAAAGATCTTAAAATTAAACTAAAGTGCAGGAAAGCAAAACAAGAACTAAAGTGAGTGTGTCAGTCACCATGTTTATGACCATGAGGAGTCTTTACTTTACGGGGTTGAAGATTTTCCCGCCGACAAATCTTCATTTCTACTAAAAAGTTGATCGCCAAGGTGTTGTCCTCGAGAGGAACAAATTTCCAGCAACCATGCGCCAGACGATCCGCAGGAAAAATCTCTGCGTAGTAATACATTGTTTTTTCTTAACATTCATCAGTTTTCTTACTATCTTGTTTTCTGAAAAGTGTATATCGGATAAATTGCGCTCCAACTATCTGCTTGATGTTGATATTTTAAATGAGACGCCATTAAAACAAACCGCATAAAGATAATATATATATATATATGTATATTTGTAGAAATTCTTACTAATTTCAAAAAGTTATGCAAGTAAAAGTAAATAGAAATTAGATTAAAGTAGTTTTGATTCGAATAGAAATAAACTAAAGTCTTAAAAAAGTTGCGTTACTTTTATTACCGTAAGTACTGGAATACATAGTTGTTTAAGAATCAAGGTAGCAAATCATTTAAGTAATTTTCTATTTCTTATTATCTAAAATCTATGATTTTTTACTATAAATTATAATTACTTTAACAATGAAACTAGGTTTTTTTTGTTACCATTTAATTACTGAAGAAAATTATCCTCATATTCTTCGGAAGGATCAAATACTTGATTGAATTTTGTATTTATTCACAACTGATTTAATATAAGACATCGGATCTTTTGTACAATTTTGTTAAGGAAACAACTGGAATTAGTAGCAAAAGATGTTATTTTGAAGTAAAAAAAATATGCGGTACAAGTGATACCGTGAGTGATTTAAAATAAGAGAAAAAATGATTGCCGGAAGAAAAAAAAATATATCTTTAATGAACAGCGTTCGAAAATTAGTTTACTGCTGAAAATAATGAAATCCATCAAAAGCAAATGTTGAAAATAACTCGCTTATTATAAATCCAGAAATTCTTAACGACCGAAAAAGAGCTCAACTTGAAGATAGGATTTTCGAAAGAGACTATTAAGAAGTGTTTTATCTGAACCATTTCACAAAGCCGACGATGAAAATGTGACCAAGCGATATTTTACTACGCTGAGAAGCATTTATCTAAGAAATGTAAAAAAAAATATAATTGGGTTCTAAATTAATGGCACGTTAACGTCTCAAACTTTAATATTTTTTTTTTCTTATTTATTGGAGATCCTGAGATTAATATTTTGAATACACTAATGCCACTAGAAACTATTCCAAAGTTTAAAAAAGCTTTATATGGTTTCTTTTTTAATGTATAAAATTAAAAGTTATTAGAAAAATACTCATTTCTCAATGTATCTATACAGAATAAACTACATGAATACTTTTTCTTAAAAAGTCATACGATGGAGTGTTATATAATGTCAAAATTCTTTTCGATGAAACGAGTTAAGCTTTCTTCCTGCACTATTTATATTTCGATAAATGAAACAACTGCAACTAAAATTAAAATCTAAGGAATTTAATTTATGGCACCCCTTTCCCTTAAAAGGAATGAATATTTTCAAAATAGCTAAAATATTAAATTAAAAATAAATGGAAGTTCTATAATTAAATTTTTAAAATAAAAATTATATTCATGTATTCTAAGTATCGATTCTAAAATTCAAATAAGAAATCCACTCAAACAATGGATAGATCATATTTATGAATTTTCTAATCCAAAAATTTTGCAGAAAAAGTAAAACATTAATTTTCTTTAAAAAAAAAAACATTCAATATTATTTCGCAAATTAATGTATTACATTAAAGGTGAAAGATTATATAAACAGGGAAATTTTAGAGCTTGGAATCTTAAATTGGAAAAAAAAGCATTTTTAAGAAATTACTCTTCAAAATTTGGTAGAACTTCAAAAATCAATGTTCTGATCAACGTCGGAATTAAATTCGGTCACAAGCAATCAAGTAATAATTAAATGAAGTTGGTTAGTTCTCAGAATTTAAAACAAGCAGAAATACGAAATCAATCCTTTTTTTATAAATGCATATTAACGATAATTTATTGTAGAGTGTAATTTCACATATAATATCAAATATATCACACAATCAATTACTTCAAATATAATATTAAGGAACTCAAGTATTGTCGAATTTCATGGACAATTTTCATGAATTTTGTGCCGAAAAAAAAATAGAAAAAGATTCTTAAATCTGAAAAAAATTACATATTTAAGTAAATTTGTAATGATCATTCTTTAATTAAAAAATTCATTTGTCATATAACAATTATATGTGTGTGTGTGTGTTGTAAGTGTGTGTTAATAAAAAATTATTCTCATGGCTTATAAATGCTGATCTCAGATAAAACACACAAAAAAAGAGAACAGAACATTTCATTTAATTTAGTATTTCACATGTAGAACTTGGCAAACAATTAAACATAGAAAAAAGATTGAGCTGTTCACTAAGACATTCTTGTTTGAAATATTAAAGAAATAATAAACTCATTCAAATATCTCAAAATTAAATTCTTAGTATTACTAACTTTTAAATAGTAAATGGGACGTACAAGAATTAAAATATGTTGAGAGGTTCAAAAATACATAAACTTATTAAATTGTTCAATTAAAATAAAGTAACTGTAAATGAATTAAATAAATATTACAACCACAGAAGATGAAAAGGTTGAATGCTTACTCCATGAGCTGTCAAAGGATTGTCTTTATTTAGCTTTTCTTGCATTATGCAAATTTGAAAGATATTTTTTAAGCAAAATGATGAAATGTAACTAACAGTAGTAGATAATATTTATTCAATATCAAAACAGTTATTGGAAAAGGAAATTTTTTAAATAATTAATTTCGCTTCAGAGTCTGATTACACAAGGACTTTTGATAATTGACTTTATAATTTTGAGCCACGGTTAAATGAAAACACCCCAGCTGGTATCCTAACTTGAATTTCCCTAGCTTCCACACAACATTACTTAATGACTGAGACCTCATTTCGTTTCATATGCAGCAATCATCAGGATTTGCACTTACAACTGAACTTAAGGTCGCGGCCCTTCAAAGAGACAAAAGTCATAAGATATATATTGTGATACAAGACGAAAGCAATGTGAAAATCAAATATTTAAAATTGTTCAGTAGAATGCAGATTTTTATTCAGAAATGTTTCTTATATAAACATATAGGGAGGGAAAAAATATTTTTTCAAATAACTTATAATAGAAAGTTGAAAATGTAGAAAGCTGATTTTAAAACATTAGTTAATTATTACAGGAAGAAGCAGATTTTCTCTGAATAAAAGGAATCCAGAATTGAAAACATAAAAAAAGTATAAATAAAATTTTAATTTCATATGAATTGAATACCTTATTCAACTATTTGTTTTCATGCTTGTTATTTCACTAAAGATCAACAGATTT
>BMAW01048934.1:0-10617 GCA_019974015.1 Nephila pilipes
AGTTATGGCCATAACTGTATTACTTTTTAATCATAACTTAACAATCATATTTTGTAGTCATCAAGACTTTTACGTGAGATCACGTGACTAAATGTTCTCTTAATATTTATTCACTGGGCAAAAATTGGAGACAGGACTCGTAATTTAATAATCAGTATGACAACAAAAAGAATTAGATCAGACCAGGAAGCACACACATTCATGAGGTATCGTTTCTACTTCTAATAGTATAAAATTCCCTTGAATAAAACGCAGGAGAGAGATACAATAATTTCAGATTAAAAAATCTAACTAGTACTTAATTTTTCTATAAGCGATTAAATTTTTTGCTAAACAACTAACTCAGAGACAAAATATTTAATGACTTAATTAAAATCTTATTAATGAAGCAAATATGTCTTACAAATATTAAAAGGAATGGGGCAGTGTTATTAATTTGAAAAATATAGTTTCGATTAAATGAATTAAAATTGATGTCAGTTCTCCTCAGCCAGAATATATGTTACTTTTTAATGAAAATCTACGTTCGAATTTACATTACTTATTTATAGGTTTTTATAAATTATGTATTAATTGCTGTATATATGCTTATGTATATAGTGTGTATTAATTCTGATCTTATAATAGTTCAAATTGTGGCTTGTGAATTGTTTATATGATATTTAAAGTGTTATGTTTTGAGAACAACTCTAGATTCGTTAGATATTTTTTTCTTTTGACTTCTACTGCTTTTTTTTTGCACGTTGAATAATTATTTTTTTTGTACATTTGTAATTTTCTTTTCCCTAATACTACTTAGGATTAGGTTTCAAATACACAAAAGAGTGTTTAAAAATATATGAAACGGTAACTTTAAAAAATTCTAAATAAATTGCTATAAAATTTCAGAAGAATCATGGAATAAGTTTAACTTTGAAGCATTTCCTGATCAACTTATTAAAAATTTGAATTTAATTTTCCTGCCGTCAAGTAGAACTATTTCAATGTTACTTATCCAAAGATATATATGTGCTGTGCTATATCCAAAGATATATATGTGCTGTTATCATTTATGATAAATAACATTATTTATCATAATAACAGAAACAGAATTTATCATGATAACAGAAAAATATGAAGTAATGCGATGGCAGCTGTAGTAAAAGTAAAATATTTATTTTGTTTTTTGAATGTTTCTATTTATTTCCCTTGGGAATTCAAATTAAATTAAAATTTCAATGATTATAAATGGTTAAAATGAGATGCTTGAACAGTTTAATCAATTATTTTTGAAGCAAAATTCTGATGAAATTTTGAAGGTATAAGCACTTTAAATTGAAATATTTTTAATTTAGTTAAAATTCTCTACATCTTATTGATTATTTATATTTATTATATTGAATTAAAATTAAAATTTCAGATCCTACTCTTGATTTTAACAAGAAATTTTAAAATAAATATTTCTAAGAAAAAAAAAGTCTACGATTTGATGTGTCATAAGTTTGTGCACGCATCCGCTTTTAAACAACAAAGGCAACTCTATTTTTAGTATCACGACGCTGATAAGACTATTGTTGTTACAAAAAAAACATAATTAAGTTAGGATTATTTTCCTGTTTTCTTTTAGTTTCCTCCCTCTAAAAACAGCAAACGCCTGGCAAGTAATGTCTCGAATTTCCTCCTCCGCGTAATCGCTCACGAAACTGACAGCACCGTCCAGTTCATTTCCAATTAAGTAATCTAAACGACATTACTTTTTTTTTCTTATTTATTTTTGCGTTCGCTTCGACAATGCTCTTTCCTTATTTTCGATTCTGACAAAATAACTATCGAAATAAAAAGAAAATAAATAGAGCAGCTTCGACCTTTGTTACAAATCCCTTAATTTATATCTTTGTTTGGTCGAAATTCGATTCATTCTCTTCCTTTGTACCGCTTTTAATTCTTTCTTGCGTCTTATTTTCATTCTAATTTATTACACATCAAACTGATTTCAATTTTACTGCTCAAGTTTTATATGTTTTTCGCCATACAGTGAATGTAGTATAATAAAGAAATAAACGCCTTAGTAATAGCAACCTGTAGTAGACTCGCGTTTTATGAACCTTGTGGTTTTGGAAAATCCTATTTTTTTCTTTCCGAAATCAACCTCCGGCTGTCCCCCCCCCTCCATTACATCTCAAATGTACACCTGTTCCAAAAAAATTCAACGGTTCTTGAAGAAGGATAGTGAATCGTTTTTTGAAAGAAGGCCACATTTGTTTGTTTATAGTTTAATCAGGTCGCACTAATTTATGAGTAATCTAAATAGGTAACGTTAAAAAATTTCAATTATAAAAAGCCCCGAAAAATATATCCATTATTTAGAATTTAAAATAAAATTAAAAGGACTCTTACAAATTTCAAAACTGTCCAGTTCTAAACACCCATGAACATGTGTGTGTGACAGTAAAATATCAATCAAAATAAGATTGTTGATATACATTTGAATGTAAGATTACGGCGAATTTCACCAAATCCTTACAATAATTATTGTTCATGGCACAAGAAAGTGAGAAAATAAATACAGAACTGGCTTAACCTTATTTCGAGTCTCTGAGCTTTCCCAACCTGACCCAGGACTTACTCTAGTCAGCCTTATGGATAATAGTGCCATAAATCATTTTGCGACAGCCTGCCTTCATTATTTATAATTCTACAGCCATCTTAAAGTCTGATTAAATAGTCAATAAGTTCAAAACTCCAATTAAAAATTCGTAAGAGAAAGAAAACGCGCTTTATTATCAAAGACTACGCAAGGTCTCTCTCTTGAATCCCTCTTAACACAGTTAATCCTAATTTATGATTTGATAATAAACTCTTCAAGCCAAATAACTATTTCCTATTCAAACTCTTCGCGATTATAGAAGATTCGACTCCTATTATTCTGATCAGGAGTAACTTCGAACTACTTTCAATATAAATGAATAATTACGATGATTTACTCAAAATTACATCTATTATCAGGTCGTTATCCTCCATCTCCATTACCTTTCCTATCTGTTCTATTTCGCTTATATATCACTATCTCTAATTCAAATCCCTACACTTCTTATCTTCCTCTAATTTACCTAATCGAATTTCATTTAGTTGGCAAGGAATTCAAATTGTTTGCTATTCAAATTATCGAAACGACCCTGAGGTTAGAGACGAGACAATTAGGAAAAGCCCAGTTTTTTTTAGTTTAATTTAGTTTTTATTAACGTCTCACTAGAAGCAACACGAGGGCTATGGGCGACGGACCTCATAATTTTGAACCACGATCAAGTGACGAGGACGACACCTGAGCTGGCACCCCCTCTCCTAACTTCCACACCACACCAACCAGAGGACTTTGGGTCCCGACAGAGCCCCGGCTACACGGTGGGTCCTTAGCGGCCAAGGATCGAACCCACAACTAAACGAAAACCGCCGGCCACGAATCCGAAATTATAACCACTAGGCTATCGTGGCCCTAGCCCTAGAAAAAGCCCAACGTTACAAACTTGATCAATATTCGCGGGCCCTGTAATGTATATAATCTCTGTCCATATTTCTGTGTTACAGTTTCTAATCATATTAACTCGATACTACGAAATACACAAGTAGTGGTGGGATCCAGCCGGTTCTTAAAGATTAGGGAGGGGGGGGGGGATAATGCCATTTTATCTTAATTTAGTGAACTGGTCGTTGAAATATTGTTACAATTAGGGTTTTCTCCAGGTTGGTTCCTCAGCAATCACCAATCGTGGAAATCCCAAAATTAAATTGGGGCAACGAACTGGTTATTAAGGTATCCGAAATCATTCAGTGAACCTTTTACTCAAAAACTGTACTTAAAGTCATTTGAATCATATTTTTCACTTTAACTGCACTCATAAATAATATCTGATTCATTAAGCCTCAACATTTTTCTATGATTTAAAAAAGCTAGATTCGTTGAAAGTTTTTAAATATTTTTTTTTAAAAAATTCGATTAGGTTAGAGGAAAAACAATTTAGCTGTCAAAAAAGATTTTCACAGGGTACATTAATTACACTTTTCCCTATGCTTCTATATTGTGAATGATATTTACAAAAATGAAAATGTTCTGTGGTTCAGAAATCTTAAACAAGATTTACAACGTTTTTACAGCATTATTTTTAAAACATTAGACCCTAATTTAGAAGAAATACGAATAAATCATGTCATACACAAATACATATTAAAATATTTTTAGTACAAACACTAAAATACAATACGTTCAAAAAATTAAAAATAATCTAATGAGAATTACTTAAGTTTTATTTCACAAAATCTTATATAAAATTTTTTTTTATAGTGAAAGTATTTAAAGTTAACAATTTCATTCACTTGAGAAGTGGTCATACAGATGGTTTAAAATTGTTTTCTTAAATGTATTTTTCTTTTTTATTCATTCAAGGGGTAAAATAGGAATAACAAGTATGAGGAAAAACACAATTATTGATGCTTTGCACATAGTTAAAAGGGCATATAAATTTTTACTCTAAGTGTTTATAATCCACAATGCTAATCGTCGCAGAAACAGAAAAAAATTATTTCATAAAAGCAAAAATAGCATGAAATGAAAATAAAATTTTTGATCAAAATCAAGCTTATCAACATGTTTGGATTACTTAAATTATATGAATCTCAACTCTATGTAAAATAAAGTCTGAAACAAAATTTGAAAACTTTATTTTTTTCATCAACAAATAGTGGAAAACCGCGTTTGGTTATTTATTTGTATAACCTAATACGGTCACATACAAATAAGTTAATGCGACCTTATTAGGTCACATTGTTCTTAATACACATTTAATTGTTCACATTACGCTTCATTAAATTATAAATAATTTAATAAAGCAGCTTGGAAGAAATTTTAACAAAAACAATCTTTTCTTATAATTATAAATGTGTATGTCTAATTTCACAAAACTCGTTTATTTTAATTAGCTCTACAAAACTCAGATAGAATTAAAGATATATCATGTGCCCTCAAAATATTAAAAGAAAAAAAATCTTAACCTTAGATGAATATATATCAGGGCGATCAAAAAAAAATATCCTTTTAGGAATGGAAAACAGGGTGTCAGAATTGGGAATGTGGTAACACGCTGTAGCATTGTCCAGTGATCGATTTTCCTTTGACTGAGAAGTCAATGATGACGCCTTTCGCATCCCAAAAATCGTCATCGTACCTTCGTCGGCTGATGAGACTATCTTAACCTTCTTTGAAGGCAATTCATTGTTCTGATTAGTTCTTGGTTTCCGATACATAATGATGCCCACAAAATTTTGAAAAAAAACAAGCAAGGGTAGTGAAAACAGGACGTAAAAGGGATACGACAGTTTATTACGGTTGTAATCAAAGCCAAACTATGAATCAGTGTCATATTTGTTTTGATGCCTTTTAACAGGTAGAAGCCCATAACGGTAAAACCAAGTTTATTTAGCAACATCATTTGTCATCATAAACATGTATTTTTAGGGCCATCCTCGTACTTATGATTAGCTAAAATTTGAATTGCAACTGATAATCCAATCGTATTACATTGTTGCCGAATAAGAATGTGCAAAAATGATAAAAGCGTACAAATTTTTTTCTGTTAATTTGGAATCCATTCAAAACGCCACAAATGCACTTAACGATTCGAGAATCCACATAATCTTCATTTCTGCCGTATATGCCAATGTATATCTCAATGATTTAATTATCATTAAAAAATGACCGAGATATTGGACATATATAGTATTCCTCCCTTCAATCTGTTAAGTTATAGAAAATTATTTTATGCCTTCTGCTTTAATGAAATAATGTAGGTTGTCAATACAAAACATTAATTTTTTTTTTTTGCATTTATAATTACTTCGTGTGTTTGATACTTTATTTGAGTGTATATTGTATAAAATTTTATACAATAATACATAGCTTTTACTGTTTAAGTGCGTTATCATTAGTGATTTTCCAGCAATCCGACGTTTTCGGTAATTCGACAGAAAGACTGTATAATTTGTACTTTATATTTATTTATCTTTATGTACATAATGTTGTAAATTACAACTGTTTAGTTTCAGGAAGCCATAGATTGAAGTAACCTACAGTATGAAGATATAATTGAGTTTGCTGAGCTCTACAATGGCGACCTTCGAAAGGTCAAGAAGTGCTTGGAGAAAGCATAGTTCTGGATAATAAATAAAAAAATTAAGTTTCTATCTTTATTATTTTAGAGTTAATTAAAACTACGATACCTCGGGACAATAATTAAAACTTTATGATACTGCGGATTACTTCAATTTACTGCTTCCTGAAACCAAACATATCAAAGCTGATAGTTGTAATTTATAACATTATGTACATAAGGATATTAATATCTATTAACCTGATATCTCGGTTATTTCTCGATGATAACCAAAATTTTATGATGCCCCCTCTTTCATAAAAATAGATCTTGCACATAATTCATTTTGGAGCAGATACTTACATGATTTACTGGAATTTCTATTCTAATTAGCAGTGTACATATTTTGGTATTAACTATGTCAATAAAAATAAAACAAATCATTTTATTTTTAGAAAGTTATTTCTAGGTGAGGAGTTTTACTTCGAAGTTATTTCTAGATAAGGAATAAAAAATATACGGTCTTAAGGCCACGAAT
The DNA here is from genome assembly GCA_019974015.1 of Nephila pilipes. Lineage (NCBI taxonomy): Eukaryota > Metazoa > Arthropoda > Arachnida > Araneae > Nephilidae > Nephila > Nephila pilipes. Next base: position 6,658 of record BMAW01048934.1, read on the forward strand.
AGATTCTTCGATTCTTAGGAGTAGCTTTATGAATGTAGTCAAAAAGTTTTTAAAATTTTTATTAATTTATTTATATTTATAAATAAAAAGGAAAGAAAAATGTGACATTGTTCGAAAAGCCACTTTTAATTTAACAAGAATTTGCATATCACCTTAATTTCGCAAATTTTCCATCCTCGATCTAGGGATTATTTCTTGATCTCATGTATTTTGCATCTTTGCCTCTTTTAACTTATTTTAAAGCTTTTGTCATAAATATTTACTTACGTCATCAACATGAATAATGTGAAGGGTTAATCAACCTCAATATGAAAGCATACCTTGAAAAATCATAAAATTGCTACAAACAGTCGTAGTTTAAATTTGTTTCGTTTGTGCAACAAATTTACGAATCATCAAAACGGGAACTTTTAGGAAATTCAGTATAATCATTTAAACGAAATGAAAAATCATCCGTTATTGTTTTCTTATGAAATTAATGTATCCTTAATATTTTTATTGTTTTAGGTCGGTTAGGAGAAAAACTCAAATGAAAATAGTCAATACGGTATTCTATAAATTCTTATCCGCATCTATAACTGTTTTTTTAATTAAAATAACATTGGTTTTTCAGGATAGGATACGTTAGTAATAAAGTAGAAAAACATATGTCTATCAAATAATGTTAATAGTATATTCTTTATTAAAAAGAAAATACTTTATATAAAGCAAAAACAACATAAAAAGTATATTTAAAAGAGAGGAATGATTCGCATTTTTCTGATACCAAACTCTAAGATTCGTAACAACTAGAGGTTACAATTTTTTAATGATGGTAATTAATAAATATAGTGACATAAATCAAATGAAAAGTACTACTACAGTTTTAATTGTTGAAGAGATCGACGCTTTTTAAATTTTCTTTACTCGTATATTCTGAATTACTTTGGTTAGTTAGGAGAAAACCAGAAAAAAATTGCCAATTCTTTATTCGTAGTTCTTATAAACATGTCCTTCTTAGATGTAAACAGTTAAAATTACCGTTACCTTTACAATACACATAAAATATGACAGTAATAAGTTAGCATTGTTTTACTGTTGTTCCTAGTTTCTAAACTATAAAACTGTTGCTTATTACCTACGGATAAAAATTCAAAACAATAATATAGAATAAAAGGTTACGTAAATTATTATTATCAAAACATTTTTATAAAAAATAATTTTACGCCTATTTTATTAAGGGAAGGGATTGTTAAAAGTTCATTCAACTTCAACCAGCCGAAATAATATTTGTATATCTTCTCATGAAAGAGTGTAGAAATTTTTTTTACAAGAGTGATATAACACAGCGTGTCAATTAAAAATATTTGTGAGAATTGTTATACCTATATAGAGAAGTTCAAAACAAATATGGTGTTAATTCTTTTATTTTAAAGGAAGATGGTAAATTATTATTTTTTTTTTTTTTGTTGCTGTTGTGAAACCCCGAAGTTTCCGTAATATCACCAATTAAGAATTTTATTAATTTAAATTGAAAAATATCGCATCAAGTACAATGAAACAAAACCGCTTTTATACATCTCGTGTTCAAAATGTTAATATTAACTTTGCTGCAATTCTCATGTTTAAAATTTAAAAATGTTTCAAGTTTACTTAGATACTTGATTTTCTTAAAAATTAATTTAAAAGCCAAGATTTTCCAGATTAGTTATGTAAATGTTGTGGGTTGGACCTCCTACATTTTTTTGCCTACGACAATACTTAGTAAAGGTGGACGATAATTAGCTCAATATCATTTACAATAATGTCATAGTTCTAGATAAACCAGTCTAATAATTTGTAGTCAAACTGGTTTCAATCTTTAATCCCCCCAAAATGTTATAGTCTGAGCGATTTCGTAAAATTAGTAGCGTGAACTGCAATTTTAACTGGCTCCATTGAATTTTGGTCTTCATCATTAGATGGTTTTTAATTATTATATTTTGATGATTGGGGGGGGGGGGAGAATTTAATACACACACAAATATATATGGTGTGATTGTATACAAAATGCTATTAATAATACACCAAGACACACACACACACATATATATATATATATATGTTGGTGTATTATTAATAACATTTCGTATTCTTTTAATTACACTCATTTCATTAATTTTTGTTACTATGGATTTCTTTGGGTTTCCTTTGACGTCTATTTTCTTATAATGAATTTGATTTCGCTTTTGATCCCTTTTCAAATGCATCTTCGGTTTTATAACTGGTTTTTTTTTATAATATATTTTGTTGATGGGAAAATTTGGCCATTATTTCTAACATAACCCAGTCCAACAGACTAAAGCCTGTTGCATCATTAAGAATATTACGCTCTATAATTTTATTTTTCATTCAAATAATTATAACTCAATAATTATACCTTTAAATAAAAAATATTTCTCAAAATTATATCTTTTTTTTTTCTTGATAATTCTAGTAGTTAATTTTTTTTTTCATTTAATTTACTTTCTTTTTGAATTTTCTATAGTGTATAATATTTTCATTTTATAATTAAACATGAATATTTATTTTTATTCATTTTTCTTTGCTTACTATGTTTTTCGGTCTATTTTTATTGTTTGGTATATACATTTTTTCTCATTGGTACAGAAATGAAGTATTACATATTGTTTTAATTTTAAATTATTGAGATTCCTTCGTAGTTTATTTTTATTTAAATATTGGTGTTTAAATGCATATAAATATAAAATTATATATATAAAAATGTAGGTAGGAAAGTTATAATTTTTTTAATTATATTTTTTAAGTCATTATTACTAAGTACAGATTATTTTTAATTCGTCACTCAAGGGGCTATTGTTTTAGGTGGGGCGTTTTAGTGTACCAGATCACTTTTCAATTTTTTTATTTTTTGCTTCAATTTTAATTACATTTAGCTTAAATATATTCAATTTAAAAATTTATCGTTTGCTTTAATTTTAAGTACATTTAGCTGATATAATATTCAATTTAATAATTTATCGTTGATATAATAATCGGAAAAGTTTACTATTTTCCATTTCTCGATATTTCCTCGTTTACTTTAATTCTTATATTTAATTGAGTAATTTAATAATAGTTATGCAAAAAAGCGCCCTTCGATGGCTAAATCTGTTCTTTGGAAAACTTTGCCTTTAACTTTTTTTTCAGTTTCTTATGTTTATTTAATTTGATTTCAGTATATTTGTTTCCTTTTTCTGACATTGAATTTCTATTCATTTATGAAAACATAAGTATCCTTGGTCTATAAGATTAATGATAAATTACTGAAATTGTGATGGTTGGATTCATTAAATTAGTTTTAACACGCTTTTCTCAGTGCAAAGTCTGGGATAGTTTTTAAATTACATTATCTCCATTGTTTTTTTTTTTTTTTAATTCTTTTCTCTTGAGGCTTGCTTCGTTTTTTCTTGACTGTAACTTTTAATTAATAGTTTATATTTATTTTGAAATAAAATTATTATGTATAATTTGTATTTCAGTAAATTTATGGCTTTTTTTTCATTATATAATTGTATGTTTTAAATTAGGATCATATTTATAAAAAAAAATGTGATTGTTTTGATATTTTACTGATTTTTTCATTCAGTTCTGTAGTGTTTGTAGTTTTTCAGTTAAAAAAATTTTAGGTAGGATTTTCAATGGTTAAAGTTTGTAATTTATAAATAGTGTATGATTTTTGTATTTTGAAGAAATTATATCTAATTAACGTTACTGATATATATATATATATATATATATATATATATATATATATATATATATTGTTAAAAATCAGTACAACACGGAGAACAACGACAAATGGTACGGAGGAAAAAGTAAACCTCCGGGACAACACATGTAGCAGAACTTAGACAATAACAAAAAAAAAAAAAAAAATTGCAACGGCACTTGCTTGGGTTTAAGATATATATATATATATATATAACGAAGTACTACCAA
>BMAW01048943.1:0-23079 GCA_019974015.1 Nephila pilipes
TGTATTTTGTTTTTCTTATGTAACATTGGTTTTGTACGTGTAAATTTCTGTATTTATTTATCGTTTACCTGCTCTATGGGGGGATACTCTGTAGCGATCCGCGACTCCTTGCTCTTGCGAGCACTCTCATTGCGATCTGCGCAGGCGCGAGCCCTCCACAGCTAGGAGTAGTAGTTACTCACGCCAACACTAAAAATGCCATCTGCGCATGCGTTAGCTCTTCGGCAATAGCGACTGTGGAATTCCTCAGACTGGCTCCCTGTGCAGCAGAGTCATTATCAAAAAGGTACACACTCACTGTGGTGTGGAAAGTCTGAGGTGAATATATTATATAAAAAAGGACTTGAAATCGATCTCTGAGTGCAGCCAGCAGTCATTCTGCCATTATTTGAGCAACTGTTTTAAATTTTCACTTTAAACGATCTGTCATGAAAAAAACTATTAATAATTTTGATCAGGTAGTAAAGAAATTTGAATTTTATCATTTCGTAACTTAGTCCATTCTGCCACATCCTGTCAAATGCTCTTTTAACGTCTAGAAAATGTCAATCGTAAATAAGCTGTGGTTGAAGCCTTCATTGATTTTGTTGATAACTCTATTCAGTTGATGTAGAGTGGAATGGCCTTCGCGGAATAAAAAAGTAATTTTATCATAAAAGTATTTACGCTGTGAAATACGGAAAGAAACACAGCTTACACGACTATAACATATCTTAAAATGTTAAAATCACTTTTCCTAATACATTATAGTATAAATATATGGATATTTCAATATGACTGTATTAACCATTTCACTTATTACCACTTTTCTAATAAAACCGTAGAGTATGAATAAACGGGAAACAATTTTCTTTCTTTGGCAAATATAAAAAGGATAGTTGCTTTATGAGCAATTATCATATGATTGTAAAAAACGTTTCCCCTTTCCGGCTAGTGTGATTTAGTTAGTCTTAGTCTTTATGCTATGGATCTCTAATTTCTACATGAATGCAATAAAATGTATTTGAAAGAGTGAAATTTAATGAAAGCTTCTGTAGTTTCTTTTTTCCTCCAATTTTTAAAAATGCTTTTACTCCCTAATTTAAATATTCGTTTGCAAGTTCTCCCGATTTGTAACATTATTTTTTTAAAGTCAGGAAACTCCCGACCTACTCGTTGAAATAAGAATAATCGGAGGCAAAAAGTAATTTTACTGAAGCATTCATTACATTTTGCCATTATTTTTCAGATGCACATTATAACATTTAAAGAGATGAAACAGTAAAGATGTGAGAATTAAAGTCGAAATTCCATAGGGCTAACTTTAAGCTAACGAAATCAAAATGGCGGGTAGAAGGGAGTCTCAAAGATTTCTATTGTATATATGCGTTTGAAACATTTTTACGTATGCATCAAAAAAGTTACTCCTTGCCTTTTTAGCAACGTGTGTTATTCTCTACGGAAGCTGAAAAACGGTTAACAAGTGTACAATGTTATTATTATCATGGAGAAGATGGGACTATCATTACTTACCTACAGTCGCCACCTCACCAGAATATCTCTCCTCACCTCTCATTCGAGGTTATGTACGTCATTCACAAACTAGGTAGTAAGAAAGACCCTGGGCCGGATAAAATTAGAAATTTTGCTATTAAATCTTTCCCCATCAATATAATCACCTTTTTAAATAAAATATATAATAAATACCTGCTCATGAACTACTTTCCTGAGTCCTGGATGCCTGCTATAATTACTATGATACCAAAACCAAATAAAGACAACGTAAAAGCACTCAATTACCAACCTATAAGTCTCATCTCCTGTATTGGCAAAAATTTTTTAAAAAATTCCTTCTCAATAGAATTAAAAAATTTACTGACTTCTACAACTTCATTCCGCCGCATCGAAACGGGTTCAGGGAAGAGACAACTACGTGCCGTCAACTTCTAAGTGTAACTAAGATCCAATTTTCAAAATAGAGCTAAGGCGTTGCTTTTCTCTACGTCCAGGAAACGTATTATTGCATCTGGCACGAAGGATTAATCTACCGCCTCATCCAACTTCTTTGTACTATTTACTTCATTCCAATCATCCATAACTTCATCAATAATTAAACATTGTAAGTTAAACTTCACCCTAATATTTCTGATATTTACCAAACCTCTGCCTGCTGTCCGCAAGGCAGTATTTTGTCAGCAATTTTATTCGAAATTTATACATATGACTTTCCAACATTCCCACAAGTAGAGGTCTGCATCTTCGCTAATGAGGCGACTATTCGCACTAGCAAAACATCCTACAGGACTACGTGGATATCCAAAAAGACTGGTTCTCCCTCTGAAGAATCTCCATCAACGCGGAAAAATCCCACGCAGTACTATTTTCTAGAAGCATCAGATCCATAGGTTACCCACGTCCAATAAACATTTTCTATGATTATATTGAATGGACCAATAGCTCCACCTATTTCGGGCTCCACTTAGACATAAAATTAAACTTCCAGGACCATATCTAACTCATAACAGACAAGGCCTCTAAAAAATTTAATTCCCTACAAGAACTGCTGGCCAAAAAATCGGATTATCTCTCAAGGAAAAAATCCTTATTTATAAAATCCACGTACTTCCCATCATAACCTACGGTTGCCAAATCTGAGGGTCAACTGCCAAAACCAATAGAAATCACATACAAGAAACTCAAAACAACTTTAAACGTTCTCTCCAATCCCAAAATTATTTTCCAACTATCAACCTCTCTCTGCATTACGATTCCAAATCCTAACAATAACACCATCAATAGCCAATAGACCTTCCTCATTGAAATCAACCATCTTTCGCGCCTTGCATCTACACTTGAAGCTCTCTTTTAGAGAACATAAAACGCATATTTAATTCCTTTTTTCCATTAACTTAAGTCAACTGATTTAACTTCTTTCTCATCTCTCGCTCATTCCCATCCTCACCTAAATTCGTTTCTAGTCCTATCCGCCATGTCACTTCAAACGATGTAGATGTAACTGCTTAGTCACTGGTCTTTCATAACAGTAGAACACTCGATGATAACAAACGCTCCGACCATCCAATGCCTCTCTTCCTGATCTCTCTGTTGAAATCAGACGCAAACAAGAACATTTATAACATCACCGAAATCTGCTCAGTCAAAATTAAAGTCGAAGCCCTCAAAAAGAAAATAGGCCCTCCTCAATGTTACAGATGTCTAGGTTTTTTCCACAATTTTTAACATTGCTACCCCCCCCTCCCAATAACCTCAAATTCGCCGGTGAAAATCTTATGAACCTTGAAAAAGCCAACCTTTTCGCACTCTCCCTTGAAGAATCTTTCCAAGTTAACGAAGAACCCGAAGATGAAAACCATATTCAAATTGTCGAAGAAACTCTCATCAACTATCTAAATTCACCGCCTAATAATAGTATCCCTCCCCTCACTTCCCCATTGAAGTGATGGAATCATTTCTAAACTCAACTGCAAAAAAGCTCCTGGTTCTGACAAATCCGCAACTTCGCCATCAAGTCTATTCCAATCAACGCCATTACCAATCTTAAAAAATTTTTTTAATAAATGCCTTATCAATAACTACTACCCTGGGTCTTGGAAGCATCACCATGATCCCGAAACCTAACAAAAACCACTAAGATACTCAAAACTACAGACCAATCAGCCTCATCTCTTGCACAGCTAAAATTTTTGAAAAAATCCTCCTAAAAAGTATACAAACTTTCAATGACCAAAATAACATAATCCCTCCACACCAACATGGTTTCAGAGCTCAGACTTCAACCTGCCACCAACTTTTACGTGTTACCAACTTCATAAAATCCAAACTACAAAATCGAACTTCTTTCGAAGGACTCTTCCTCGACGTACAGATGGCATTCGACCGCATCTGGCACGATGGAATTGTTTTCCGACTTATAAACCTCAAATTCCCTGACTACCTTATTCGAATCATCCATAGTTACATTACCAATAGAACCTTTCAAGTCAAACTCCACCCAAACCTTTCCAATATCCACAAAATTTCCGCAGGTATTCCGCAAGGAAGTATTTATCCGCAATATTATTCAAAATCTACATCTTTGACTTCCCCACTTCTCCCCACGTAGAAATCTGTCTCTTCGCTGATGAAGCTGCAATCCTTACGAGCAACAAAATTATCTCTGAAATTTACTTCATCCTGCAAAATTACATCGACATCCTCAAAGACTGGCACTCCCTCTGGAGGATTGCCATCAACGTGAACAAGTCAAACGCCGTTCTCTTCACTAAAGGACAAGCACATTTCCCCCAACCAATTAACTTCTTTGACAGTTACATTGAATGGACCAACAATACCATGTATCTTGGCCTTCACCTGGACAGTAAACTTACTTACCGTGATCACATAAAACCCATCTCTGAAAAAGCCACTAAAAATTTTTTACGCTCTGCAACCACTCCTTGGCAAGAAATCCAAACTCTCTCTCCATAACAAGACACTTTTCTTCAAAACCTTTATACTTTCTACTATTACTTACGCATGCCAACTCTGGGGCTCCACTGCAACTTCCAACCGTCTTAAAATTCAGCGTACGCAAAACCTCTTCTTACAATCAATCGCACAAGCTTCCAGGTATATGGCAATGCGATACCTCCACAAAGAACTCCAAATTCATCCATTGCAAAAATCGTCTCCAATTTATCTTCCACTTTTTACAATACTATTCAAAATCATTATAATAATACAATCAACTCCCAACAAAACTTCCTAGATCAAACAAACCACCTTGCTCAGCTTGTTTCCTCACTTGCAGCTCCCTTTTGAACAAGGATAGAACTCACTTGACTTCTATCTCCCTTTAACACCTACTCCTCCTTTTTTCTTTTTGACCTACTTTCAAAACGTTTCTTTCTCCTCTGCTCTGCAGGAACTAACCGTTTCCTCCCAACTGATCAATCAGTTGTTTTTCTCTCTTACTCTCCCCTTCCTTCTACCTCCGTCCCTCCCGTTCGGGCAGGGAAACACCTGCCTTTTCTCCCTTCTCTCCCCGCCTCTCTCCTCTCTCACGCATCTTTCCTCCCTCTTTATAATTCTATCAATTCTACCTGGATCCTTTTTTCAAGTCCTGTTCCCATTCTCATGCTACTTTAGACGAAGCAAAAGCGGCTGTTTAGCCGTTGGATCTACAAGCGTAGAATACTCGAAGTCAAGGTGAAAAAGAGGCAATCGGTAACGTTCCTCAGTGATTCGAATTATTAAACCAGTGAAAGTTACTGGATATGCCTTGAAATATGGGATACCTAGTCTCCATATCAATTTTTTAAAAAAAATTTCTCAGCTGAGACATTCGGTTCGACAATCTGTACTTCCGTTTGTGTATGCGTAAAATGAAAGTTTTCAAAGTATCACCTTAAAATTTTTCAAGTGTGTCATTTGCCAAGCCGTATCTGAATAAGGTCATATATTTAAACATAAAACATAATCTAATAAATATTATATGTAATAGTATGCAAAAGTCGTTTAGAATAATAATAAAAAAAAACCGGAACACTCTTTTGGATTAAAAACCTATTCTTACTTCCGTGTACCACTTGATTTCCTCAAATGCTGAAAAGCTCATATTAATACCTATGACCATCTCTACAGAGAGACAGTCAATTTTCTTTTTTGGAAGTTCTTACAGGTGTTAGACGTAACCCGCTAATAAAACAGTATTTTTTAAAATTAAAACGATAAGTAATAATAAAAAAGTGGTGTTAACTATTTAACCTCATGTTTGGGATTTCATGATTATAACTTTACTACATAAAACTTATAATTTTCAATAAAGTTCCTTCTTTGAAGTAAGTAACTTTGATTTGTGTGTGTATTGTAAAATATTTAGTCATTACAATTAATACATTCAGTGAAAGAAAGCTCTTGATCGTCGTAAGTTTTACACATTTTTATTGAAAATTTATTTAAAAAAAAAACTTTCTCTAAATCATTGGAAATCAATAAATAATTTCTAATAAATATTGCATTAATAAATACGACATTTTACAAATGAAGCATTTAACGGTTATAATGTTGCACGCAATGTATCCACAGAGTTTTGCTCATTACACAGAAAAATAGAACAGAAAAATCAAAATAATCCTTATATATATCCTAAATTTGAAGGATTCAGGTATTAATAATATCCAATTTATAGTATTGAGAGAATGAACAAAATTTTTCGTACCAATAGCAAAAGAGTATTGTGTGACGACATCTAACGGATTGACAGAACCTCAAAGAAATGCATTACTTTAACTGCACGTAAGATGATAGGAGTATCTAAACGATCTCATTCCTGTGCACTAATATTTTCACATTGTTTCATGCGTTAAAGTGCTTTGTCCCAAAACATTTTCGATTTTATACCAAGGGAAATGGCAAATAAAGCTCCACGGACTCATACCTAGTAATCATTAAATGTTGATTGAAAGCACTTTTGGATAGAGGGCGCTGTTCGAGTAGAATTTTGTTCAGAGGTGTTCCAGACACGATTCCTTCAAAAATTGTTTTGTAGTTGTAAGATAACTGTTTTAACAGGACATTCATCCAACACCGATGCTTTGATTACTAGAATAACTTGATAATCAACCAATAGAATAACTCAATGTTTTTCAGTACCTTATCCACAATTTCAATATTTACGATTTTCATCTGTTTAATTTAATGTTTTTATTTTCTTTTAAGAGTGATTGTCTTAGTTTTAAATGTCTAATTTAACTTTATATTCCTGCCCAAGAAACAGACCAATGCAACTCATTTTAAACATCAGATCCCAGATCAAATTGAAAGAGGTCTAAAAGCTCCATTGACCACCCAACCTTACATACGTTTCGAAGATCGGAGGTTTATCTACGGACTTCTGGAGAAGATCGTGATTCCCATACTTCGAATCAGACACTAAGAACACCCTCATGATGAACGAAAATGAATCGAACGTCTCATCAATGCTCTATGGATTCTTTTTGATTCCCCCTAGCAGTACTTTTAAGTTCTATTTGTTCAAAAAATAAATCTATATCGATCATGGAGATCAATATGGATTAAAATTTGAATATCTTTGATTTACAGTGTTGAATCGAATGGTTTTAAATAGGAGTCTCGTGTAGCCTGTTCTGATGCACGTTAAATCTGTCATGGGTGATGTGCTGTGAAAATTAGGAGAAGGAGGCGCCTGCTAACAGGTCGCTCTCGTCACATGAACGAGTCTCAAAATTACGGTGTCCATCGCCGATAGCTCTCGTGTTGCTTCTAATAGACATTAAAAGAACAAATCAATCAATCTGCTTGGACGACGTCTTGACAGGTGACGATAGTCTAAAAAGAGGACATTCAACAATATCTCATATCTTTATATGAGTATGCGATAGAAAAGGGGTCAACAACAAATCTTACGTTTGTTAGGTAGATGAAAAATAGAGCTTCACAAATGGTGAGCTAATAAATCTGGGTGGATCTTAGATCAAGATTCTGGGGGGAAATTGGATATGGGGGGAATATTCGGACTGGGCGACCGACTAAAATACTTCTGATCTCATGCATTTGCGAATTAAACAGAAATGTTCTGTTAAAGCGATTAAAATTTCTTCTACTTTTTATTTCTACCCAGGTGTTACAGTAACACTGTTTATTTAGAAGGAATAAATTCTGAATTGTTTCCTCAAGAAACATAATTAGAAAAAATATTTTAATATTGCGTAATTTGTAAAAATGTAAAGTCCAAGCCTGTATATGATGAAGGAAGTAAATATCTATTGGACTAAACATATCCACAATCTTTGTAAGAACAGTTATTGAGTTCTATGGTCCGTTCGTGATAAAAAAAAATCTCGCAGGTAGTAATAAACTTGTAAGGAAAAGGGTCTTTATATGTGTATTTGTTACTTCTTTATGAAGGCCTTTCACTTCCTGACTGTAAATAAATTTTATATGGTAGAGTTTCAAGGTTTATATATACGTGTTGTTGCTTGGAGAGGTAAGACATCACAAATTTTTGGGGTAAAGGTAGAAATTTTGGATGTGATTATAGAGATACGAGAACAATTCTGAATAAGATGAAATAAAATTTTGTTTAGCTGCTGAAGGCAATTTGGCATGAATTTGTATATTAACACTGCCTCTACTCCTGTCTTTGGAAATTTATGGGAAGTGGTTGTAAAACCCTTAAATAAACAATTTTGACTTTTGAAGAATTTTTGACTATTTATTTAAATCGAAACTGTCCTTAACTCTCGCCCACTTTGTCCCCTTCCAAACGATCAAAATGATATTCAGTCGTCGACACCAGCTGACTATTTTATAGGCTCATCATTAACAGCGTTATCTAAACCTAAGAAAACAAAATTCCAAAAAAATCGGTTGGGGTAGATGGTTATTGTTGTATCTATTTCTTAACGCAAAAAAATTTGGAATAAGTCGTATTCGGGATATTTAAACATACTATTAGTTCAACATATTTGGTATAATAGGGAGGTTCAAATCGATGGAGATTTAGTTTTAGTAAAATATTCTAATTATTCTCCATTAAATTGGAATTTGTAAGGATTATTAAAATAAATCCATGTCAGGATAATAAAGTCCGAAGAATTATATTTAAATGTAGAAGTGACATTCATTAAAGGCAATTGACAAAGAATGAGAATTCCTTTTTTGTCAATGAGAATATATCAAATACTTGATATTTATTTTTTGTTTAATCATCAAGTCTTGAATATTGGTGCATTCTTATATTTCAATTATGAGTTGGTCATGTGATTTAATTCGGAGTCTTTCATAGTTTTTTAGTATAAATTTAACGCTGAATGTTTCAAACATTCAGGGCAATCATATGTTCATGCCAGGAATATCACATGTGTAAATATGTACGAGTGTCGTAACACTAAAGGCGCCATCTATTTAATTGTGTTATTCAATTTGTATTCGACGTCACGCTCTCTCTCTTTCTCTCTCTCTCTCTATAACACATCAATCAATAACTCCCGAGTCTAACATTGAAAACAACATTTTTTTTGCAAAATTGTTTTTTATTCATCAACATAACACCTTTTGTTAATCACCTCTTAGGGTCATACAATCGTTCCAACGCTTTTCCAATTTTTTTTTCCTTTTCTTTTTTTTTCGCAAGAAATCTTTTTTTTGTTGCGAGTAAATACTGCTAAACAGCTTTCTGAATCATCGACTCGTTGCTGTTTTTGTTCCATCGAAAGCAATCGCGGCCCCCACTTGAAAAAAACCTTTTTCAGTAAATACACTTCAATATGATATCTGTGTCATCTCAGCAATCTCACGGAGTTTCACTTTACGATCTTTCATTATAATTTGTGTCACTTCACTCACATTTTCCGGTGTAACGGCTTCCACAGGTCTACCCGAGCGTTCCGCGTCATTTGTGTCGGTACGACCACGTTTAAACTCGGCAAACCACCGACAAATCGTTGCTTTTGATGGACAAGAGTCCAGGTAACATTTTTCAATCCATTGTTTCGCTTGCACGGTGTTTTTACCCATTAAAAAACAATGTTTTATCAGAACACGAAACTCGGGTTTTTTCCATTTTTTAAACAAACTACAAAACGACTTTACTCCAACCTCGATAACTCAGCTGTTTCTGGTCCGATCGACTTAAAATTTTGACACGTTTCAAGCAAAGGTTAGTACTCTAGAAAGACCTGGTTACTGGTTTACTACGAGCACCATCTCTGGGTTAGTCTTGGGAGTTATTGATTGATATGTTATATATATATATATATATATATATAACCTAACTGATATTTTGACGGCCCATCTATTAAAGACCAAATAATTCAAACTGAAATTTGTTTACAGAGAAATTGGAAGATATAAAAATAATTTTACTATATTTTTGCAGCAAATATTTTATAACATTTTCATTATTTTTTTTATTGTGTCATTTTTTTCTGTGAAGTAAAAATATTTTAATTTTTAAATGCATACATTATTTTAAGGTTAAACCATTTAACATCTTCTAATGATCGAAAATGTTAATTAAAATTTTCCAAATTATGAATTGAACTTTTTTTGAAACTAAAGAAACTGTTACTATTTGTATAACGAACAGTTACACTTTTTTATAACGGTCGTGTTACAATTTTTACAACAAGAACATTGTTAAAACCCAATGCATTCACTGAATTTAGAACTTCGGGAAGCACTGGAATGTCAACTGCTATTGAAGAAATAAAAGAACATCGAAATACGCACAATATCTATAAAAAAAAATTCAATATATTTTAAGCGAGTCTAAAGGCAACAATAATCATTTAAGTTTTATTATATTATATTTAATATATAATTATTAATGAATTATTGATATACAATCATCATAGTTATTTATTTATAATTTAATACATAATTTTTAAATACATGCTACATTTTATACATTTAATACATAATATGTATTTATAAAACAGCGTCGGATTTAACTACCTGATTGATGAGTGTAGACCAAGATTTTAAATTTTCTCGACTATTCATAAGTAATTTTTAACAACGGTAAATTGACAATGATACAACATTTTAAATGTATTGAGCGTTTTTTAAAAATTCATTAATATTTAAAAAAAAAAATAACGCGACTGGCTAAAATCTCCACAAAATCATGAGTAAACGTAATTATTCAAAATACATCAAATTCCGCTCCGTGCATCTCCAATTGTAATTTTTTTTCATTTTGGCATTATTGCTGAGATTTCTCTTTTGAGGTTCGATGTCGATTTAAGAACTTCTGTTCGTAACCTTTTTTCTGCTAATTCGTGCACTAATTTCCAGCATGCAACTCTTGACTTTTGCCTCTCCTCTGGCCCTGAAAATATAGCAGTTGAAATTAAACCTGACCCATCCAGTGATCACGAACCGGTCCATTTCAATGTCGACATCTGCAAATTCACCTACGCATCTCCTAATACTTATTAATTCACCAATTGGAAAGCATATCAGCAAATTCTTTATCAAACCATCCCTGGCAATCCTCAACTACATTCCACTCAAGATATCGAACACTCCATCACTTTCCTCAACGCTGCAATAAACTCAGCTATCAACCAAGCCAGTAAATTTAAAGTCATTCACTCTGCTCCCTCAACCCTCCCCCCTGAACTTAAAAACAAAATCATTGAGAAAAACAGACAACGAAAACTTTGTCAAAAGGCAAGATATCCACCTCATAAATATATCACCTCAATAAATGCAAAGAGAAATTAAAAAAGAACTCCTTCAGCACAAAAACAACTCCATCAATAACTAACTCCAAACTGTTACAATCGAAGATAATTCCATTCATAGACTCGTCAAAAGTTACAACTTCGCTCCAACTATAATCCCTCCACTCATCAGCAACCAAGGTCTTGTCTACAACAACCTTGAAAAAGCCAACCTTTTCGCACTCTCCCTTGAAGAATATTTCCAAGTTAACGAAGAACCCGAAGATGAAACCATATTCAAATTGTCGAAGAAACTCTCATCAACTATCTAAATTCACCGCCTAATAATAGTATTCCTCCCCTCACTTTCCCTCTGAAGTGATGGAATCATTTCTAAACTCAACTGCAAAAAAGCTCCTGGTTCTGACAAAATCCGCAACTTCGCCATCAAGTCTATTCCAATCAACGCCATTAACAATCTTACAAAAAATTTTAATAAATGCCTTATCAATAACTACTACCCTGGGTCTTGGAAGCACGCAATCATCACCATGATCCCGAAACCTAACAAAACCCACCAAGATACTCAAAACTACAGACCAATCAGCCTCATTTCTTGCACAGGTAAAATTTTTGAAAAAATCCTCCTAAAATGTATACAAACCTTCAATGACCAAAATAACATCATCCCTCCACACCAACATGGGTTCAGAGCTCAGACTTCAACCTGCCACCAACTTTTACGCGTTACCAACTTCATAAAATCCATCCTACAAAATCGAACTTCTTTCGAAGGACTCTTCCTCGACGTACAGAAGGCATTCGACCGCATCTGGCACGATGGAATTGTTTTTGGACTTATAAACCTCAAATTCCCTGACTATCTTATTAGAAACATCCATAGTTACATTACCAATAGAACCTTTCAAGTCAAACTCCACCCAAACCTTTCCAATATCCACAAAATTTCCGCAGGTATTCCGCAAGGAAGTATTTATCCGCAATATTATTCAAAATCTACATCTTTGACTTCCCCACTTCTCCCCACGTTGAAATCTGTCTCTTCACTAATGACACTGCAATCCTTACGAGGAACAAAATTATCTCTGAAATTTACTTCATCCTGCAAAATTACATCGACATCTTCGAACACTGGCGCTCCCTCTGGAGAATTGCCATCAACGCGAACAAGTCAAATCCCATTCTCTTCACTAAAAGACAAGCTTTTTTTTCCAATCAAATTAACTTATTTTACCGTCACATTGAATGGACCGACAATACCATGTATCTTGGCCTTCACCTGGACAGTAAACTTACTTACCGTGATCACATCAAACTCATCTCTGAAAAATTTTACGCTCTGTAACCACTACTCGGCAAGAAATCCGATCACTCTCTCCATAACAAGACACTTATCTACAAAACTTTTATACTTCCAACTATTAATTATCCATGCCAAATATGGCGCTCCACTGCAACTTCCAACCGACTTAAAATTCAACATACGCAAAACCTCTTCCTCCGATTATAGCACAAGCCCTCAGGTATATGGCAATGCGATACCTCCCCAAAGAACTCCAAATTCCATCCATTGCAAAAATCATCTCCAATTTATCTTCCACTTTTTACAATACTATTCAAAATAATTATAATAATTCAATCAACTCCCAACAAAACAAACGGATCTACTCAATAACCCCTCAATAACATAATCAATAACCCTGTTCGAGAGAACTTTTCATATGCAAGTGCCGCCTCTAACACTCAACAAAGAAGCCCCCCAACGAAGAAATTCTAAACACCAAAAGAACCAACCGAACTCCTATAAACAATCGCAACGATAATAATCCAATGACAAACTTCATCAATGCTATTGACCAACTTAAGGAGTTAGCAGAAATCTTCTTCATACTCCCAGGGCTACTCACAAATCTACCAAAAATCAAAGCTGCCAAAGGCAGTGCTAATAAGAAATTCGCCATACTCGAAGCCATTATGGACAATAATAATAATGACGATTAATAGCACAAACCTAAATTTTAACCCAATGGGTCTTAAGATTTGTTCCTGGAATGCCAATGGAATCACTTCTAAAATGGTTGAGCTTCGGGAATTAATTATTAAACACTCACCTGACATTCTTCTTATACAAGAAACTCACCTTAAACCCACTCTCAACATTTTTGTTCCAAATTATACTTACTATCGTAATGACAGAATTACAAACGAAGTTGCTTCCGGTGGTACTATGATCTTAATTAAACGCTCACTTAAACATTTTAACCTACCTACCCCACCCCTTCAGTGGGTGGAAACCACTATTATAGTTTTAACCCCACCTAACCAAAGCCCAATCTCAATAGCTTCTATTTATATTCCTCCTAATTCTGATCCCCTTCTTTACACAATAGACCTTGAAACTTTAATACAAACAAATAGCAACTGCATTCTTTTTGGCGATTTCAACGCCCATCATAAAGATTGGAACTGTGCACGTAACTGTACTAGAGGTATTCAACTCAAACACTTTTCAAATCAACTCGATCTTAAAATTCTATTCCCTCCCACCCCTACTAGATTCGGCTATAACTCTTCCTCCACAATAGACATTGCTTTAATAAGGGAATTCCATCACCCGCACAAAATTACTTCTATCCCCGAATTAAATTCAGATCACAACCCAATTCTACTTGAATTCTCATACGAAATTCCATACAGTATCAACACCAGCGCCATCTATACATGCTGGTCAGCGTTCAATAAACATCTTAATGACACCCCTAACTTTTTAAGTCTCTCCCAAATCAATAACACCCAACAACTAGAAACTAATATTCAAGCTCTAACTGATAATATTATTAATTCACATAAAACTGCATCTAAACCCATTCAAAAATCCAACAATATTTTCACTCCCTCCCATATTAAAAACTTTTTGAAACTCAAAAATAATTTACGTAAACAATATCAAAGATCACTTAACCCCAACATTAAAACTGAACTCAATAGAACACAAAATATCATTAAAAAAGAAATACACAAATTTACCCAAAAACCCTGGAATCAAAAACTTGAATCTTTAAACACACAAGATAATTCCCTCTGGACAACTACTAGATTTTTTAAAAATAAAAGTTCAGCTATCCCTCCCCTCAATAACCAAAATGGCACTGCAATAACTAACGATCAAAAAGCTGAAATGTTAGCGGATCAGCTCGAAAAAAATTTTCAAAATAATCCTAGTACAGATCTTAATTTTGACAAACATGTCACACAAACAATTCAAAATTACCTCTCCTCCCCCCCCTCCCCACGATAATACTGAACCCTCCACCACACAAGATATCTTAGACTACATCAAAAAACTTAAAAACAAAAAAGCTCCTGGTCATGAAAATGTCACAAATAAAATGCTCAAAAATCTGCCCATCAAAATTATTTTCCTTCTCACAATTATTATTAACAAAATTCTCACTTTCAATCATTTCCCTCAAATTTGGAAAACTGCTATTATTTTTCCTATACTCAAACCAGGCAAAAAGGCAAACCAACCAGATAGTTATAGACCAATTTCCCTCCTCCCAACATTAGGCAAACTTACAGAATCCATTATTTTGAAAAGACTTAACAAATTCATCACTGATAACAATCTCATTAACCCTAACCAATATGGCTTCACTAACCAACTATCCACTCTTCACCCACTATTAAAACTCACCGAAATTATTACTTCTGGTTTTCAACGAAAAAAATCCACCGGAGCAGTTTTTTTGGACATAGCCAAAGCCTTCGACAGAGTCTGGCTGGAAGACCTAACCTATAAACTAATCAAAAACAACTTCCCACCCCCACTCATTGAACTTCTTCATTCGTACTGCAACGAAAGATTCTTCCAGGTCAGAGTTCACGATACACTTTCAACTTCTAGAAAAATTAATGCAGGAGTAGCTCAAGGAAGTCTAATAGGGCCTTTTTTATTTAATTTTTTCGTTAACGATATCCCTAATTACAGCCTCACCAGCCTGAACATGTATGCAGATGATACGGCAATTGTCGCCAAATTCAGAAATCCTAAATCAGTAACTTTTGCTCTAAACAAACATCTCTATATTCTTGAAAACTATTTCAATAAATGGAAAATAAAAATTAATGTTGAAAAATCTAACGCAGTACTATTCACTAAGAAAGAACAAAATCCACCCCCTCCTACTTTTTATAACAAAAACATTCCTTGGGATACTTCCGCCAAATATTTAGGTCTCACATTCGATAAGCATCTAACCTGGAGAAAACATATTATTAACACACGTGAGAAATTCAGACGTTTATCACACAAGTTTTATCCTTTAATTAATAGAAAATCTAAAATGAATATCAATAATAAACTACTAATTTACACTGCCATCATGCGCCCAGTCCTCACATATGCATGTCCTATTTGGGCATACTGCGCCAAATCAAATTTAAAACTTTTGGAAAATTACCAGAGCACAATTATTAGGATGATTGCAAAAGCTACCATGTTCATGAAAAACTCAGAAATAAATAAAGCTTTACAAATTGAAACCTTTAAAAAACATGTGCGAACATTATCTAAAGCCTTTTTTAATTCCCTACGAAACATAGATAATATTAATATTAAAAGTCTTGAAAATTATGTTATTACTCCTTCTATAAAAAGACCCAGACAAATCCTCTCTGATTCTCATAACCCCCCCATGAACGAGATTTAACCTTTAATTCAATTTCACATCAACTTTTAAATATAAATAAAATTTATGCAAGACTTGACAACAACAAGGGCAGCCAATAGCAGCAATATAAGTGTACATCCTCTCGACCAATAGGAATGCACCACCTCAATTTCCTTCTCAAGAACACTTTTCAAACAGCATCCAGCAGCTTTTAAAGTCTCTTATAACCACCAGGAATCGCTAGTGTCTCCGTGACTTTTTTCAAGATAACGACAGTTCTACTCGCCCAATATTACTCAAAATTCTTATCAGCATCCAGGAAACAACTTAGAAGAATGTAATTCCCATTTTCACCCAAAGGAACATTTATTTTACAGGATTCGGGCTAGAGGAGCGCTCCGTTCTCCAGGCGCCCGCAGAAGTCAACGTCAACAGTCCCAACAAAACTTCCTAGATCAAACAAACCACCTTGCTCAACTTGTTTCCACACTTGCAACTCCCTTTTAAACAAGGATAGAACTCACTTGACTTCAATCTCCCTTCTTCACATTCCACCTTTTTTTCTTCCTGACTCATTTTCAAAACGCTTTTTCTCCTCTGCACTGCAGGAACTAACTGTTTCTCGCAACTGATCAAGCAGTTGTTTTGTTCACGTCACTCCTTTCGCGCAAGGAAACACCTGCCTTTTTCCTCTCTCTCTTCTCCCCACGCATCTTTCCTCCCCTTTATAACTCAATCAATTCTACCTTGATCCTTTTTTTCAAGTCCTGTTCCCATTCTCATGCTAATTTAGACGACAAAGCGGCTGTTTAGCTGTTGGATTCAAGGGGTTACGTAGAATACTCGAAGTCATGGTGAAAAAGAGGCAATCGGTAACGTCTTCAGTGATTCGAATTATTAAAACCAGTGAAAGTTAATGGATATGCCTGAAATATGGGATACCTAGTCTCCATATCAATTTTTTAAAAAAAATTTCAGTTGAGACATTCGGTTTCTACACCTGTACTCTCCGTTTGTGTCTGCGTAAAATGATAGATTTCAAAGCATCGTCTTGCAAATATTAAAGGGTGTCATTTGCTGCCGTAACTGAATAACGTCATATATTTAAACATACTTAATAAATATTATATGTATTATATGCAATAATGGTTCAGAATATTAATAATAAAAAAAAAACTGGAACACTCTTTGGATTTAAAACTATTTTACTAGTGTAAAATTACTCTGATTTCCTCAAATGATGAAAAGATTTATTATTAACTATGACCATCTCTACAGAGAGACAGTCAATTTTTTTCCAAAAACAACAGGTGTGTAAGACGTAATCCATTTGCAAATTATCATTTTTAAAATAAACGATAAGTAATAAAAAAAAAGTTTTACATTTGCCCAGAAGTTAAGATTAAAATATAAAAATTATGAAAAGTTTACGGAGCAAATAGCTTTTGTAAATTACTATTAGTTTAAACTTTATATTGAGCAAGTTATTAAAATACAAGGATGTTACTAGTTAATAAAACTAGTGGATTTTAGTTTAATCAAATATGAGTATGAATGGTTTTAAAATTCGAATGCAAATAGTTTTGCAGAAGCCTATGTTATTTTTTGCATTTTCAGATGCACTTGATAGCATTCAAACAGTAAAAATCTAAGGACAAAAGTCGAAATTCCATAGCATCAAACATTAAGCTTACAAAATCAAAATACAGCTAGAAGGACGCCTGAAGAATCTGCACCCGTGGGACATTTACTGAATTGGAGCATTTCTACTGATTATTGGGAGGAACAGTACGAAAAGTAAAAGCATTGGCTCAGGGAGCTTTGCTGTTTTCTGTTGTTCGCTTTTTTTATGACCTATTTTTTCGCATTTTTTTTTTTTTAGTTGGATAAAAACTGTCCACTTTACAATCGCCACTCCCAATTTCGAGAGCGGTCAGAAATCATTGCCGAATGTAGAATTTCGGACTGTACACAAAAGGACGTCCTAAGCCAATGCTATCTCTATGAATAGTAAATCTACAGTATATAAGAAGCAAATAAGAAATTATTATTCTAGTGGTACAAAATTTTTATTTGGAAAAAAATAAATTCAGTCTGTTTTTTATTCCCTCACAATAGCACAAGGTGGGTAATTTACCGTTTTTTTTAAATAAAATTTTGCTTGCCGTGTTCAAGGATTTTTATTTTAATAGCGTATCGTTGTGAAAAATAACACTAAGTAAAATTGCATGCATCAACTGATTTGTAAACTGTATCAATCTCCTTTCTTCATTTCATGATTGATATTTTGTTTCAGATCGAGTCCGCGGACTGTGACTTAGAATTACATAAAAATTACAAAAAAAAAAAAGCTTATAGACAGCAAAAAAAAATGACGGATAGAGGCGAAATATAAGGGAGGTTGACTCAAATTCGAAACTGAAAAATTTAGAAACAAAATGGTGCGTTTTTGACACTTTCTGAGCGAATTTGGACATGAAAGAGAAAGTTATCTAGTCCATACCAATTTTAGGGCGGTGTTTAGAGTGTTCAATAGAATCGGTGGTTGAGTGTCGTGTTTTCACTCATTCTCCGTCAAAGACAAATCGTCGTAACTAATCTGTAACTCATTTAATTAACAAAAGACTCTCTCGTATCTTGAAATTCTGTGATAAAATCTGTACTAACAGCGTCCTCAAACAGAGGGTGGGTTTAATCACGTGGATTAAGTTTTTAATACTAGTAAAGCATTTTTTGTTTGTTTGTTTCTTTTTTAAAATTTCGATTATTGTATGAGAGGAACAATGTAATACTTAAATTACAATTAAATAAAAACATGTCGCGAAATCAAAAAGGATCAATAATTTCATCAAAAAAAATAATAATAAATCGGTTTATTTAAAATAAACACTAAAAACGACAATTTGACCAGATTCAACCATTGCTGAAAAGAGTTTAAGAAACTGTTAGCCGCAACACTCTGTTCTATCAATTGTTCCGCGATGCATTGGATTTTGTGCAAATTTCCGTTAGAATATTTTTTAACAGTTCTAGAGCCGAAAGTAAAGATAACGAACATAAAACAACAGGATTCATTCAGCTTTTTTGTATATAATTCCTAGCTTTAGGCGTTTGAAATTGTATGAATTTCTTTGATTGCCCCAAAAGGCCCGGTGTAACACGATTCTTAAGTTTTATAACTTTTGGATAGTTAGTTCCATTGAATACATTTTTGAAACCGCAAAAATTCAGAAAAAAAAAAACCGTGATAAATTTTATGAAACATCACCTGCGTTAATGCAAACTAACTATACATTCCGATTTCAATTATCATTTAGTCGTCGAAATATATAATTCTTAAAATTAATTTGCAAAAATGTAAAGACAGATTTCTTGGTTGAAAATCTGATTAAATGTTGCATCAGTTTTATAATTATCAGATTTTTGAATACAGTTTACTATCCGATTCTGTAAGAATCTGTTAAATTATAGCAGATACCCTTAATTTTGCAACAAAAATATCGAGGAACGATTTAAAACAAAAGCATTGACAATAAGGATTCACTGTTATCTAAATATTACACTATCAATTTTTTTTTTTTTTTTTTTCTGGATTGGTTTCCATAAGATGTTTCACCGCATACTTAAATTTGCCACTCGCTTACGGGAGCGGTCATTATAGAATTGCCGAAGACAAAGTTCGGGCAGCACACAGCAAAATTCACCCACTGCCAACGCCTTTCCCTTCTAAACAAACAAAATATTTATACGGCTGAACACTAATAATATTTTTCTAGTGGTGCTTTACTTGCTATTTGAAAAGAGATGTTCATAATTTAATTTTAAGATATTAGGCACCCAAAGGGCTATTGTTTTAGTTCAACCAGACATTTCGCACCTGAACAATTCTCAAAAATGTATCTCGTTTTTCGAAAATTTGTGATGCCCGCTTTCACCTGTAACGAACTTAAATTTTCAAAAATACGTCGCAATAAATAGCCCCAATCTTTTTTTTTTATTATTGCATTAAAGTGAAACAAATATAAAAAAAATAAGTATTTTATTTACTTAACGATTTATATATTACCTTAAATCATATGTCAACTGGAATCAAGTTAAGACTGAAAATAAATAACAATAGTAAGACAGCTGTGAGGCAGCCATTTTTTTAGCAGCCCAAGAGGCTATTGTTTTATGTAGATCACTTTTGGAGTACAAAATCACTATTCATTTTTTTTTTATCGTTTGCTTAAATTTAATTACATTTAGCTTAAATATATTCAATTCGCCAATTAGATTCGTATTTTATTTTTAAATGAAATACGAATCTGATTGATTATGGTGTTCCTTTGCAACGTTAGTAATTTTAGTGTAAAGTAAGATTTAAATTCCAAAACTTTTTTTTTTTTTCCTTTTTTTCTTTTTTTTTTTTTTTTTTTTTTTGGTATTACAGAGGCTTGCAAAAGCAAAGTAATGCTTGTAAAAATACTTACAAAAGTAAGGGGGGTGTAATACAAGGGAATTTTTTTCTCATCCTGCTTCGTGGTCGAAAACATGCTTATTTCTTCAAGTGTGACCTCCGTCATATGCTTAGACCGATTGAAATAAATCCCGAAGAAATACATCTTCAAAAAATTCTCTGAAAACAGGGTCCCAATGAACCTGTCCTAATTTATAAATTGAAAACAGTTAGGTACGGTACAACACCTGCATGTTGCGATTAATGAGAAAGATAATTTCCCTATCGCAGCTAATGTCGTTCTACAAGACAGAATGTTCCAATTTGAAAGAATTTGAAATGCTTGAGTCAGAACTGGAGCAGATCTTCGAAATGCTGGAATGTCTCTACACAAATGGTGTTTCTCACATTTAAACAGTAATTTGCTGATGTTTAGTTTGATCTGTTGTCTGAAGAAGACACTGTGAAAACTCTAGGTATTTTGTGAAATAATTCTCCTGATACATTTTGTTTTAAAGTTCATATCACTTAAAATTTGGTTTTGGAGATGTCCTCTCTCAGATTTCACGACTTTTCGACCCACTTAGTCTTTTAGGACCGGTCATCAGTAGAGCCAAATTCTTCATCCAAGGTTTATGGCTTCTAAAAATAGACTAGCATAAGAAAATAACCGCTGATATTTTCGTCCATGAAAATGCCTGCAACAGTATATGAAATATCTGAAGAGCATAACTATTTTGAATTGCATGAAAAGTTAAACGAAAAGCATTTCCACAGATTCTTAACCAGTTGTTAAGCGTGAGTGAGTGATGTTCGAGTTTAATGGCGCAAGAGCCAAATGCAACCTAGCAGCGCCAAACAAGGTAAACCTTGTGACATTGGGCTATTCGCGGTTTCTCTTCACTAACCTTGGGGACATTCAATTGAGATTGATTGCTTTCACTAAACAACCTTTGCCCAACCAAAAATGAAACGTGATGCATAATGTTAATATGTAAAGCAGTTAGGAATGAAGTGAAGCGGTCGAATTAAGAATTATATAAGCTCCGTCGGAAGGAGTATAGTATCTGAACCTTCCAACTTGCTCAAGAATGCAAATAATTTCCGTCTATTCTAACATCTATGTTTTTGAAAATTAATGTTTTGAATTTGGAAAGTAAATTTTTCCCCCCGAAGAGAGCAAACTAATGTTTTTAAGTCTTAGAAATATATTTATATACATTGCAAAATTTAAACTCTCTCCATATCCTATTTCAAAATCCCATTTAAAAATTGTTTTTTTTTAATTCCAAATTAAATGGATTTGGATATTTATAATAATTTGCGTTATGATTCACATTTTGGAGTATTTCAGTATTTTTTTTCTGTAAAAAGCCTACAAAACACTTATTTAAAAAAAGACAACTGTGCTTTTTGTGGTAGAAACAGTTTCCACGAAGTAATCAATATGAAATTCTTCGTTTTATTATAGTCAAGAAACGTTATTTTCAGAGGTTTTTTTTCTTTCCCCCAAGCAAATGTCTTATTTTAGAAAACTGTTTTAAACCAAAAAGATAAATTATATTAATTATTATATTATATTTCCTTTGTCCAATGAGTGAACATTCAACAGATGGCGCTAGCTATGCTGGCAACGTTTTCAGCTTATAACTACTGTTCTATCCACCCAATCTTTTCAATTATTCCTACACTCATGTACTGGACTCTACCTCGAAGAATAAAATATTCCATTGGTAGAATACCACCCTACCAATGGAACTTTAAATTCACCAGATTTGGACTTGAAAAATGCTCCGCGCTCTAGGCGCCCATTGAAACATCAACGTCATGTGTGAACATGTTTTTAATATTCGAAACACCTAACGAAAAAAAAAACCTTTTTATAATTACTTGAATAAAATAAAATTATAATTCAACAGTATATTCAACAAAAAGATATATTGCATACTTTCTTCAACTATTTTCACAATTTTTTTTTTGCTGTAAAACACCACTCTTTTTGTAATAAATATATATATATATATATAAATACGTATATGATTTTTTTGAGAAATTACAATTACAATTGTAGCACTGTGATTTTTAAACACTTCTACATAAGAGGTATAGGAATACAAAGGTAAGCTGGCTTCATGACACAGAAGACGTGCCATTTCACACGAGAGAGACAGGAGCTGGAGTTTTATTATTATTGATTTTTAAATGTCATTTAAACGATTTCTAATCGTGTTTATTTTATTTATTAATTTTTTTGTTCCTTGACTTTTCCGTATTAATCATAAAGACAATTAAAAAATTATTTGCAAGAGTTGCATTATTTGCAAGTCGAAAGAACAGTCTCTAATTTCCTTGCAAATAACCAATCCATGCCCACCCCTCCTTTGGCAACCCCAGTTGAAACCAAGCAAATCATCAGAAAACTTGTAAATAAAAAAGCATCTGGTCCACAGTTCTATTTCCATTATTTCTCAAATATCTGCCTGACAAGTATTGAACCTAACAACAATTATCAATAAATGCATTATGTTCTTTCCCATAAAAATGGAAAAGAAGTAATATTATCATGATACCTAAGCCAAAGCAAGACCACAAATTCACTCAAGAGTATAGACCTATATTGTGTAATAATGTACCCTGCTAGATATTCAGAGAAGATTGTTAAAAGAGAATCCAAAAATCACTGCAATGAAATTAGCTGCATCCCCGGAACAGTGTGGTTCCTGAAGTGTCACTCTACCATCCATCAGTTAATCAGAGAGTATGCGTGGCAACTTCA
>BMAW01048945.1:0-11066 GCA_019974015.1 Nephila pilipes
GGTAAAAGTGATAAATTATTGAATATTTATCACATTTACCGGAAAGTTTATATAATCCCCAACTCGTATTGGGGAATGTAATATATTGAAATTTGTTTGTGAGTAACGATATCTAAATTCGATATATATTCAAATAACATTAAAAATTTCGTTCTTAAGAATTAGAACGTCATGATAACTTACAATAAAGTTTTCAATAATATTGCAATTTAAAAATTTAAATAAAACGGGCTCTGGTGTACTTTACTTTCAATCGATAACTCAAAATAGACATATTAGATAATAGCAAAAATTATATAATATGTGTGTGTGTGTCCTGTTGTGTCAATATTTTATTTTAAAAAACGTCTATCCAGCATCAAAAATACTACTGCAATCCCATACATCTGACATCCACAGCATGCATCATGTGCATCTGACATCATAAATTTTGGAACATGTATGTACTTTTATTACATGCCCCAATACCAGTTGGGGATTTTATAAACTAACCAGTAAATGTGATAAATATTCAATAATTTATCACATTTACCAAGTTTAGTGGTGTTTATGAATACTCGCTGGTATATATATATATATATATATATATATATATATATATATATATATAATGTCCTGTCAGATGTTCGAACAGGTTGATGACACTACAGATATCCAGATAACGTGGCTTTATCACAAATTAAAAGAGCACCTACATTTGGTTCAGAACTCCGTCAGACTGAGAATATATGGATTTAGAAATTACAGTTCCAGAATACTGATCTAGAAATGTAAAAAATATTCCGGAAGGTCTTAGCAACTTATAATGAAAAATAATTAAACAAACTTTAACAAGAATTTTAATGAAATGAGCACTGGGTCTTAGGAGTTTATAATCTGTATTTTATACGACCTTGTTATATATATATATATATATATATATATATATATATATATATATATATATATAAATTATTTAGAACAAAAGACTATTAATAGAAAAACCATATAGTTTTAAAGATAACCAAAAATCAAATTATAAATATTGTCAATTTCAAAAAATTCTTAGAAAATAAGCCTACAAATTACTTTAATGCACTTAATTAAAGAACAAATTATATGATTGTTAGAAGCTTATTTATACTTTTAACTCATGTTGCAGACGTCCGCGATCCTCTTGTAATCATCTTATCTTACGTGAGGTGGCATGTTAAAGACCTATATTTTTTCATGGGGGGAAATGTGCTATTTACAAGTAAGTAGGACAAACAAAATGCTTATCTACATTCTGATTTTCAAACTTATCCTAACCTTTGCTAGTATTGCCAGAGGATTTACTACATAAACAAATTTTAATATCATTGAAATTGCTAAAAATTCCATCTTAAGGTAAATTATTATTTGCGCGAGCTGGTATATGCGAAAAGTGGAGCTTCTGCATAACCCCTCATTAAAACAATTTATTGTCAAAATATCAAGAAAGTTCTTCAAAAACATAGAGAATATAGCAAAAAAATCCATCAAAATAATTGAAAAAATATACCCCAAAATTATTCAACAAGAAGACTAAAAAACATTCTCCTGGAATAATTCTCTTGACAGCCAATCACATCCTCGACGAGTCAATTATTCGACTCATCGACAAAACTTCATCTCCGCCCAACTCAACTCCCACGCAGGCAGTTCCAGCTTAATCCCTTAAAATTCTCATGTAATTCTCACAACTTTTAACTCTTTTAAATTTTTATCTTTAAATATGAAATGTTTAACTATAATTTTTTTCACTTAATTTCCAAGCATTTTCAGACCTGCACTAAAACTGCTAAATGCCACTTTTTTTAATAAACTGCTGGCGAGCGTATCTCACACAATAGAGCCAACAAAGGGACTCTAACAACTAATTTATTTCATTATACAGATTTTCATTGTCACATAATTCAATTTATCGAAACAAAAATTGTTTTATTGAATGAAAGTGTTTTCCATAAAGATTTATTGTCATCTTCATTACTTTATTTCGAATTCAAGTAATTAGAGTAGGCAAGAAAATGAAGAGATTTTCTTGAGTGAAATCCGACCATTATCCACTGGATACTATCGTCAATTTGATCCTGAATATCCTCATGGGCTTGTCCGGATTTTCTTCTCTCCGCCGAAGTTCGATACCTGTCGAATGCAGCCTGGTTGGATCAGAATATATTTCAAACCTGTTGATTCTCATCCTTGCAGAACAACTAACCAGATCTCTCGGCAGCCATTTTCTGGACGCTCGAATGCCACACCCATGGATTCGCTAAGTGGACAGTTGTCCTTCCTCACCTCATGCATTTCCTTGTGCAGTAACATTCTGATGCGAGTTGTATCTCTTCACTTATCACTTGACTACTTATATGTTAAATGCTTTAACACAGTGACGTATTGTACCCAGGGGGTGCTAAGGGACATATGCATCCATCTAAATTTTTTCTGAAAACCGAAATGTTTCAAGATATATCTTTCATTATACTATTATAGATGTTCTAAGCTTTCAAAAAAATTTCATCAACAAGGGAAAAATGATTCCATCCAAACCAATGTCTGAGAAAATAATGGAAAAGTGTTTGATATATCCTATATGTTCCTCTGGTTCAGTGTTTAAAGAGGAAGAGAGGAGGTGGCATCCCTGTAGAAGGTGTTAAAAAAACTAAGAAATTTCTTCTAATATTACTAAACATTTGCTATAGCAAAGAAATTTCTCCTGTTCATGGCAATGACGGCATGCACTCCCCAAAATTAATTTCTGAGTACGTTACTGTTTAAACATTTTTTTCCCAGTGGCTGGGGTTATGAACAAAAATAGGAGCAAACAAAGAGAAAAAGGAAATATACAAAGAAACAAAAGCAACAAATAACATCGGAAAGTTCATGAGATAACCCAAAAAGTCATCTCGTCTCCCAATATCTCGATGATTCCGCATCTCCGTGGAGAGCTCCACAAGTGATATTTGTCCATAAGTTCATTGCTTTTCTCACACGGGGCAGGCCACCTCGGTAAGAATGCCAATGCAATACAGATAGGCAGCAAGGCTATCACGCCCGGTAAATAGACGTAAAGCAGCCACTGCCTCCCGTCTAGGTTTGTCAGGTTTATCTAAAAGACAATTATTTCTTCCATATTTGGTTTCAATTTTAAATAAGTGATCATCTTCGTAAGTCGACCGCATAATTTGTTTAATAAATAATTTAGCACTGAGAAAAGAGGTTTCTCGTTTTCTACAGTGAATCAGCATAACATCCTTTTTGGCAAGGAAATCTGCCTGCTTATTACCATATAAATTGCAACGGCCAGGGATCCATTTCAAAGCAACACGCTTTTAATGAGACCTCAACAAAATTAACAGCTGCTGACATTAGGAAATTTCTTTCGATAGTGGAGCCTGAATAGAACTGATGAATTGAAGGGTAGCTTGTGAATCTGACAGTAGTACTACATTTTTAATTTTATACAAATTGAGAGTTAGCTGTTTAAGAGCGATGCATGTCTCCTTAAACATATTCCTTTTAATTTTGTACCACGCATACAAATGAGTGTTGATATACTTCCTATATAAACTACTAGTTTAATGCCATAAGAAATGCTATTGTTATTATATAAAAATAATCTATAATTATCCTCGATTACTTGAAATACCGATGAGAGTCATTTGAAAAGAGATATGGGCTTGCGAATCACATAACTTCTGTTATCATTAGCGTTTGCTGATTACAATCCCATACAAAGATTATTTTGTATTGAATTGATTTTTCTTTAGTAATAATTTTTAATTATGTTATTAATTTTTGAGCAGAATACTGGAAGGGGCGTCCATGGACCAGGGTTTGAAAACCACGGGAATAGCATTCAAATATACCGCTGTCTTTTTCTCTGTCCCTCAAAATTCTGCACTTACGAAATTCCTTCTTGTGTGTTACTTGAAATTTTAACAAACGAATAAATAGAGATAAGTAACATATAAGTAGTTGAAAATTGTCACTTTCTGAAAGAGGTGTGCACATTTCTCCCGTTTTTTGGAAAAAGTCCAGGAACCAGTGTAGTGAACGACTCTAAAAAACTGTAAGCTTTGGAACATAAGCCACGAAGTCCAGCTTTTCATTGATAAATCCAAAGTTTCAGCAGCTATAGCCTTTTGCATCTAATTAATAACCGACTGCTTACAGAAATGGAGGTTTTCAGGGCCATGTAGTACTAAAAATAATTGCATGAATTTTATAGGAAATAATTCGATTAACTCTCCACAATGTTCTGTTCATAACAGGTCAATTGAAAAGTCCCCAGCCTCACACATAGATGGCGCTACTAGAATTAAATCCATATGTTTTTTAGTTAGCCCTAACCATCAAAAGATGCGTGTATAAGTTTGACAGCTGTCGGATCATTAGTTTGTGAATTGTAACATTTTGAGTGAAGCAATTTTTGTTATTGTGAAAAAATGGATAAAAAGGAATTTCGCGTGTTGATAAAATATTGCTTTTGGAAGGGAAAAAATACAGTTGAAGCAAAAACTTGGCTTGACGCCGAGTTTCCGGACACTGCTCCAGAAAAATCAACAATCAAGGATTGGTATGCTAAGTTTAGACGTGGTGAAATGAGCACCGAAGACGGTGAACGCAGTGGACCCCCAAAAGAGGTTGTTACCGACGAAAACATTAAAAAAAATCCACAAAATGATTTTGAATGACCGTAAATTGAAATTGAATGAAATAGCAGACACTCTAAAGATATCAACTGAACGTATACATCATATCAATCACGAATATTTGGGTATGAGAAAGCTCTGTGCAAAGTGGGTGCCGCGCTAGTTGACTTTTGACCAAAAACAACGACGAGTTGATGATTCGGAGTAGTGTTTGAAGATGATCAAGCGTAATAAACCCGAGTGTTTGCGTCGATTTGTGACAATGGATGAAATATGGCTTCATCATTTCACTCCGAAGTCCAATCGACAGTCATCCGAGTGGACTGCACACGATGAACTCGCTCCAAAGCGTGGGAAAACGCAACAGTCGGCTGGCAAGGGTTATGGCGTCTGTATTTTGGGATGCGCATGGAATAATTTTCATTGACTACCTTGAAAAAGGAAGGACCATCAACAGCGACTATTACATAGCGTTATTGGACCGTTTGAAGGACGAAATCGCAGAAAAACGGCCGCATTTGAAGAAAAAGAAAGTGCTGCTTCATCAAGACAATGCACCGTGTCACGTCAGTGGAAACGATGGCAAAAATCCATGAATTGGGCTTTGAATTGCTTCCTCCTCCACCGTATTCTCCAGATCTGGCCCCCAGCGACTATTTCCTGTCCTCAGATCTCAAAAGAAGGCTCGCTGGGAAGAAATTTTCGTCGAATGAAGAGGTGATCGCCGAAACTGAGGCCTATTTTGAAGCAAAGGACAAATCGTACTACAAAAATGGTATCGAAAAGTTGGAGGGTCGCTATAATCAGTGTATCACCCTTGAAGGGAATTATGTTGAATTAAAAAAAACTAATTTTGCCAAAAAAAAATGTGTTTTACTATGGTAGGCCGGGGACTTTTCAATTGACCTGTTATTAGATAAAAACAAATAATATGGGCATCAAAAGTAGACGACACCAAAAAATGGGGAGAACGAGACGTCAATTTTGAAATATTACTCCAAAGACTTATTCAACAGTACTATTAGTCAGTCAGTCAAATAACTTGGTTTACTTACAATCGATGATCTGAGTGATTTAAAGCTAAGTGCTTGCTTCTACTTCACATAACCCCTTCACACAATAAAAGAATAAAACACGTACAAAGTTTCCACCCTCACGGCTGTATATATATACATATATATTATAGAATAATTTATAGTATTGATAGTTGTCTTATTTAGTTTTTGATAGTCTTTTGGACAATATATTGCCGCCACGTTTTAAAATGTACCATAACCATTTGTAATTGCTCTCAATTTAATTGAATTTTTATGAAATTTAGTCGTAAATATCATATGTGAATGTTTCCTTTTATTCATTTAGAAACCAATTTTTTTTTATTAAATACACTTAGTCTATTGGTATTATTAATTTCCTTGTCACAAATTTCGTTTTCAATAAATGCATTATTTTCCTTAAAATTTTAATTTATTATTTAATTGTAATTTTTCCACCAAATAATGGTATAATTACTAGATGTTTAATCATCGTATCCTGTTATTTGAAATTTTATGATATAATATGTTTGTATGTGAAGTATTCTCATTATAATACATTGATTATTCCATTTAACCAAATTAATGTATTCTGCAAACATTTATTATTATCATTATAATCAAATATATACACATTATAACAACAAAAAACGCGATTCACTAAGAAGGAATAGTCCGATGGAGACAAAAATTAGCGGATAGGAACATTATGCACAGAAAAGAAAATGATTAACATTTCAGAAAAATTGAATGATTTATTTCAGAGTTACAAAGTAACGAGCTCAATAAGGTGTTGACCTCCCTCTAACCTGGATACAAGCTGCAACACGACGTGGCATAAAGTGATAAAGTTTTCTGATGGTCTCCTGCGGTATTTCTTTCCAAATGTGCTCCAATTGTCGGTCATCAACATTCCCTGGTAGATGCAGTCACCTTCCCCTCCTATCCTAGACATGCTCGATTGGAGAGATATTTGGCAGGCCAAGGAAGTGTTTGACAAGCTGTAAGACTGTTCATAGCAACACGGGTTGTATGTGGTATGTCATTATCTTGCTGAAAAATAAGGCCAAGGTACTGCAGAATGAACGGTAATAAAACAGGTCTCAGAATGTCGTCCACGTACTGCTGTGCTGTAAGTGTGTCTCTAATGAGGACCAAAGGGGGCCGGCTATCAAGGGAAATTGCATTCCTGACCATAACTCCTGATTGAGTGTGGCACGCAATAGGGAAATCAGGATCAGCATTCTGCTCTGGGCGTTTCCAGACACGTCTTCGACGATCGTCAGGACGCAGTTGAAAGCGGGATTCGTCGTTAAACACTATATGTCCCAGGTCAGCTTCATTCTAACCTGATCGAGCCAAGCAATACTGTAATCTGGCTCAAGAGTGTGCAGACGCGAGGGGTAGGTGCTGAAGCGGTCAGTAAGACCATAGATTTCGCTCTTTCAGTCGTCTGTGAATAGTCATGGTGGACACTCGTGTGCGGTTGCACGTCTGATGGTTGATAACGATGAATCAAGCGCTGCTCAGTTGATCAGACAATGACTCTGTCCTCCCGATCTGCTGTGGCCCCAGGTCGACTGCCACCATCACGACGTTGAAATCTGCCACTGTTCACTCATTCTTGCCAACATCTTCTAATCGCCGCATCGATTCGACCCACGGGAAGAGCAATTCTCCGATTTGCCCAACCTGTCTCTTTCAATCCAATGATATTACCAATTTCGAACTCTGACAGTTTCTCATATTGAACTGGAATCCTGCGGCAAGGCTTTTCTTCAGTCGTTGAAAGGTCTCCTATATCGCAATGCAACGAAAATTTGACCCTCAGTTTGAGAACCGTTTCTTATATACACCTGCTGAGAGGGCAGTTCCGATCCGCTGTAGTTCCCGTATTCATTCATTGAAAATCAAATTTTAATCATTTGCATGTTCGGTCCAAATGTTTTTGCGTACGAAATTTCATTACATTCAGGCAACTCCTTCTTGGTGTGTCGCATTTTTTTTTGTTATAGAGTGTATATGTATATATATATATATATATATATATATATATATACTATACAGAAATTGCTTTTGTACACAGTCAATTCTAATTATAAAAGGATTATAGATTTGAGACAATTTATTCTGAGTCAGTAAGATTTGAAGTTTGATAGGTGATTTTATTTTAACATGCTTGTTCGATTCTTGTGCTCAAATTTTAGGATTGATTGTCTTGGTTGTTTTGATCTATGACTCCTGTCTGATTAAATGATTAAATTTAAGTTATTTTCTGAGGGAGACGGCTGGGATACATTTAACATGTTTAACCGCATATCCGTATTGAAAGCCAAAAACAGCAATTTATTTCATTTTATTTCCGATTTCCAAATAATTGACTCTTATCAGATACAGTTTTTTCTAAAAAAATTTCATTTTTATAATTTGGATGATATTTATGTTCATAATTGAGTTATATAATCAGTGTATATTCATGTAATAAGTTGTATTAATACTAATTTTATTACAATATTTATGTAATTTAACCTTTAGCACTATATTACATATGTTTATTTTCTACTTTTATTCATATATATATATATATATATATATATATATATATATATCACAATTATCTCTCAAATTACATTTACAATAATTTTTTTTTTCAACCTATTTATTATTTCAGTACAAATCCAGTAATATTAACACTATGAATTGACACTTATTTTTACTTGTAATTAAATAAAAAAACGCGTACTAAAATATTATTCATATATTTTGATGCCAATGACACCAACAACAAATACTGATTTTGTCCACATTTTCATATTAGAAATATTGCTTAAAAAATTATATATTAATGCAAAAGTTTGACATCCCCGTAGAGCGAAAAAATATAAATAAAAGAAATTCATTTTAAAAAATAATACATTTTTGTTCAAGTATATCATAAAAAAAGGCCATTCTTACCTCTGAAATGTTAATAGTAATCATAAACGAAAAGTGACTTCTCTTAAAAACATTTGCAGATATGTAAATATTTAAAATAAAACTTCATTTTATTTAATAAATTTGATTCACTTTGTAAAGAATTTACAATTCATTGGAAGTTGATTAAAAATTTGATTTAGAATACATTTCAGATAATTATTATTATTCATACAAACATTTTCATAACAACATAAAAATACGATATGTAATTTTAAGCATTGTCAATCTTTCTCATTAAAGTAGAAAAAAGCTTCAAAAATATCAAATGAAGTGATAACTTGTTTAAAGGAATCCAATTTTGAAAATCTTTGAATGTTTTCATATACTTATGCATCGAATATGGAACTAAGAAACCATTACGTTTTTCTTCTTTCAATATTTCCCTTTTCATTGTCAAGGAAAATTTCAATTTTGTTATTGATCCATTCTTTTGTATACACTTAGTTTAATCAGTGAAAAAAGAAATTATAATCTATAGTTATGTCTCGTTAATTTTTATTTCATTTCATAACTTAATGGCTTATGAACTTAAAAAGAAAGAAATTAAGCCTTTATGTGAGTAATCTTAAACTATATTCGTTTTAATGCTTTATTATTTGAAAAATAAATTTAATATAAAGTAAGAGCTTCATACGGAAAATTTATGTCTAAATATTATTGAGTCTCCTCATTGGATTTTTAATCGATTATGAAATTATTTATACATTCCAATTTAATGCGCTAATTATCTCCCCCTCCCCTCTTCTTTTAAATACGAAGAAAATTTATACTGAATACGTCTTCATTGTTATAGCTGTCATGTAAACATGTAAGTGTGAATAATAATTATCTTTTGTTTTAATTTTCTTTTGTTGCGTGACTTACTCATTATTTTTAAAGACTCTCTTTATAGATTATATATTAGTAAATCATATATTTTTAGCACTTTAAATGTGAAGATCGGAACTATTTTTCCCCTTTTTTTTAATTTATATTTCTATGAATTTCCTGTTAATACTTTCTACTCCATATTTAAGGTAAAAAGTAATATTAAAATTAAAAGAATAGAAATACTTAGAGAAATAAACGAATTGTTCTATGTCAAGTACTAAAAGGTTTATTACAAATAAATATTTAATTGGTCAATTATATATTAAAAAAGAAGCAAACAAAATCTTTAAAGTAGATAATGATATTCGTTTCAAATGCTGAAATTAAAAGCCAACAATAAATTAATAAATTCAATATATATTTAGGAAAATTCAATTATTTCTGCCGTAACATGATAATAAACAAGTCCCGTGCATTTAACACATTATTTTGAAAAGTGGTCAGTGACGTCATTTTATCGTTGACTAATACAATAAAACTCTTTGGTGTCTAATGACACATTTAAACACATTAATCATATTTCACGCGAACCGATTTCTATCTAAGTATTTTTATTCATTTGTACAGTTTCAATAATATTTCAAAGTCACTTAATTTTTTTTAAAAAATGGTAAATCTAAGAGTATATTTAAAAACGAAAATGTGTTGAATATTCAACAGATGGCCATTGTTATTCAAAATTTCCCGCCTGTTTTTCGCTTCTTTTAGTCGTGAATGAAACACAAAATTTTTTCAAAATGAATGAAAAGACTAAGAAACATGCCGCTTACCACACAGTTCAGTTTATAGTTTAGAAAGTCGATAAATAACACGTAAAATGTCCCCGCCAGTAGTACTTAAAACATGGATGCTTGACAGATGATGAAGAGAGTTTTCAGAGATGGTTAGAGACAGGATGGCTCCCTATGCTGCTGAAGGTAAACCACAGGATGGCGCTGATCTCGCGAGGGAAGAAGGGAGAAATTTCCAGAACCGAAAAGGGAACAATATTTGTCCTCGTAGTATTATAAGTATTGGTTTCCAGTATTGTGGCGTGTTGTTTTTCAAAAATAATGTGCTAGGTTTCATTCATAATTGTTTAAATTTTTTACTCTTCCTTAGCACTTAACACATAATTGGCAACTAAATAATATTCTAGATATTTTTATTTTAGTTAATTTTAGAGCGCAATGTCGAAAAATTCCTTTAAAAACCGCTTCAAATTTTAGATTTGCGTGCATTGAATTATGATTGTTAATTTATTTATTATTATGAAAAGTTATTCTAGTGTCCGCACAAAATCACTGACATTGATACACGATACGTTGTATTTTAGAAAGCAAACAGACATAAATTGATATTTACCTCTATCAAAGAGAAAAAAAAATTGTAAAGAAAAGATTTATATAGAACATATTTGAAAAATATATCGATTACGAACGATTGATCATTAATTATTCAAAGAATCTTCAGAATGATTTTTAAACATGTTTATAAGATTTCTTAATAAACCTTTCGAAATTTATCTGTTTATTTTCCTACTTCTGAACTA
>BMAW01048947.1:8488-38347 GCA_019974015.1 Nephila pilipes
TATGTGATTGAAAAATTAAGATGTTTACATTCATTTGAGACATCCAAATAAGAAGATCATCATACGTGAGTAAAAATAAACATTCCTAACATCTCATATATAGAACATTTCATAACATCTACAATTTTACACAGAGGCTATCCTATGTCACTGGATATTTATTGAATGTGTAGAGTACTCTAAAATGAACACATCAAATTACTTTATATAAACAAAATGAATTGAGATGAAGCATTGGACATATCTTTTATTTCACTTTTAATATTTTTTTAAGTATGAAAAACTGTATAGAAATCATACACCTACATATAATGGCACACAACAGGTTTTGAAAATACATCTGGTTTTGCTGTGTTTTCCTTTTAAAGAGAGTACTCTAAAAAAATTCTAGACATATTTTTTTTATGCCAACGACTAATTTTTCTAAAACATGGTCTTTTGGTTGTTCTGAAAGCCTGAAAGATGAATCACCTACAATTTCCTTCCAAATCACTTGGACAATCAGGTAAAGAATCAGCGTATAATTCATTGAAAATTTCTTCACCATGGTGGTTGAAATTTCTGTACTACTAACAATTATGATAGATGCTTAAATATAAAGAAGAGTATTTTCTTTCTAATAGAGTGGATAAAACTAAACAG
The DNA here is from genome assembly GCA_019974015.1 of Nephila pilipes. NCBI lineage: Eukaryota > Metazoa > Arthropoda > Arachnida > Araneae > Nephilidae > Nephila > Nephila pilipes. The sequence goes on from BMAW01048947.1 coordinate 9,131, forward strand.
AATAAATGAAGGTTTTAAAAGATTCTATTTTGGCCAGGGTTTCATAAATTGAGATTAATGCAGTGCAAACACGAATGATCATCCAGATGGTCATAATCAGCCAACATTTGGGCATAAAGAAATGAATTCACTTATGATTTATTGCCAAATTTTAACCAGAAAACATGAGTTAACTTATGACTAGTCAACAATGTATAAAGATTTCATACACATAATACCACTTAATAAACATGTCAAAATATAGTTCAGAATATATATACAACCTTATATACATATATAAAACATTGTGTAAAAAATAATTTTAGTCAAATGAAATATGCATAAAACTCATTCATAGATAGTGAAATTATTACTTCAAGGTTACAGAATGCATCAATGGCACATGGTTGTATACTGAATGCTACATTCAGTAATTGGTAAAATTTCTACAGCCTATGAAACATGTTTATCTACGATTAAATAAGGAATAATAAAGACTTTTAATTTTCTTTCGAGACAGATTTTTCCTGGTATGTCTCGATTCAACAAAAGATTGAAAATATGTTCCATATTTTTAATATTTTGTTATGCCTCAGTATCATGGTCTACCATGTTCAAAATAGAATTCCCCAAAAGTCTCAAATTTCCTAGTCAAAGTAACATCAGGTGTTATGCAGAGGAATGCTAAAGGCAATCTGTTGCCATAAAAAAAAAACACCCTATTACATTACATTAGATATAATGGCCATGAGCCTTCAGGTGTGATTGAGCGAGTGACTGTGGGTTTTTATGACACAAGCGCCAAAGCAGACTGTGCTGTACCTAAAATCATTTAAAATAACATGATTTTAAAAACACTAAACACACACACAAGGTAATAAAAAAGGCTAAAAGTTAAAACTTTAAATTTGGTGTAAAAGGCTAATGTTTTTTAAGAAAGCAAATAAGTTATGGTGGAATTTTATTCCCACAAAGTCCTATGAGCCTTCAGGACAGTTATCCTTACTTCTATTATAATGAATAACACTATTGAGGCAATTCAAACCTATTGCCCAGTTCTTTCTTTCCTTTGATATTTGATAATCTTGAATTGCCTGAGCCTTTACTTTTCTAACGTTTACATTTTCAGCTACTACTCTTGCTAGTAACTAAATACAAACAGGTTTGTACCATTAAGTTCCCAGATAACTGCTCAAAAATCATTCGTTACAAGGCTTATAAAATTTTTATAAATTGTAAATATTGTTGCTTTACAGAATGTCAGTAGTACAGCAAAAATATGCATTTTCTTAACCTCAAAAAATTAATAGTATGCAAGAGTTTTGCATACAAAATTGATACAATCAGATCCATTTTCCAATTACAAATATATATACACCAGATTTTTTTTACGTGGCAGATATGTCCATCAGAAAGCTGTGCAAAAAAATTCGTATAAAAAATACATGAGACAAATGGTAAATTTGGGGATATGTTCCACGACTAAAAAATCATGTTAGATGACAAAAGTCTAAATATTTTCCCTAAAAACTGTGCAAATAAAGTAATAATATAATCCATATCAAATATTTATAAAAGAAGAATAATGCATTTTTCTTAGAAAAAAAATTAAAATTAGTGTACGGTGAATATTCAATCTATAGGTACATAAGACATAAAAATTCAAATTGAAATTAGGAATAAAACCACTAACTATCATTCATTGCTATTTGATAACAAGAGTGTATGTTTATTAACACCTTGACAGTGACTTGATATATATTTCAGAAAAATGGACCAAAAATGGAAATTTTTTTTGACTGTTTAAGTTTGTTCTTTATATTATAAAAGTTAAAAAATGGTTTTTTATTATAAAATAAAATGTTAAATATACCTATTAATTAAAAACTAATTAATTAAAATTAATAACTAATTCATTAAAAATACCTAAACTGTACTCCACATCAGTGTCTGAATTGGATATTGTGAAAAAAGAAAATTGTTTGCAAAAAAACTCACTGAAAAGCAACCAAAACTAAATGAGAAAGTGAAACTCTGCCTTTGTTTATCTTACAACACACAAATTTTCCTTCCCTCGACTGAAGTCGTAATCGGTGAAAAACTAGAACTACTAATGCTACCTATTAAGAAAATAGTAAATTAAGTATCTTAACATAGAAACGAACTCAGCTTGGGCTTCATAAAATAGAAACATTAATTTTTCTCCTGCCTGAAGTCAGTTAGGGCATCACAAAATACTGATTGTAGTTGCCCGAACTGGATTTGGGCAACACTGTCAAGGGGTTAAGAAACTCGATCAAAAATGCTATCATCAGTAGATGTGTCAGATATGTCTAGCACAACTATCAGCTTTAATTCTAGATTTTTTTTATAATTATTTCGGTATCTCAGGTTCCTTGTATAATTCTTGATATCCTGCTACACAAAACTTAAAATTACATTGAAATTTTAATGCCTGTTGTATGTGAGGATCATGAGCAAGAAAATGTTCCATACTTGTTGCAAATTTCAATGAATTTAATCAGCTATAAATAGCTGGACTTCGTCATTATCGACTTCTTTGTTATCATAAACTGTCAAATTTGATCAAATTTCCTGCTCCAAAGGGGCATCAATTCTTCGATGCCAGCCATTTGCATGTTATTAAGACCTTTGCAACCAATTTGATAGAATTATAATTTCAAAAAATGTAGCTGATTTTTGTGTAACGAATCTTCCACTTTTGACGCAAGCTGGCAAAGTGTTTTTTACAACAGGCACTTAAGGTCAATTGACGCATGGCAAAATAAGCATGTATAATGCAATCCATAATCGTAAACTTTCTCCATGCTTCCACAACAGTCAAATTTCTTTCTTCCACTGAGTCTAAAATATATTTAAATGCTTGTTTTATGTAGTACATTTTAAAGGCTGCTATAATACCCTGATTGAGTGGCTGAATCAATGAGGTGGTATTAGTTGGTAAAAACAGCATTTGAATATTTGGAAAGAACTTTTTGGGATTTGTGTTAGAACAAAAAATTCATGTAAAAAAGTATATTGGTGAATGGTGTTATTTCAAAATTGTGTAAAAAAAGAGTTGGATGTATATATATTACAAAAGAGTGTATTAATACATACAGAAATTTTATATATCTGTAAAGGGGTTTATTCTTAAACTTTCTAAAGTAGCCTAAAATTTGCAATAGAAGCCACTTTTTACATATGTCATCTCCAGTGTATAAAGCCTACATGAACAGGCCATTTTTGTAAAGGGGTGAGAGTAAGACGTCACTTACACAACCTCTTCAGATCAAAACTAGACTCTGAGAGGAGATCAGAAGTTTATCAGTTAAAGGAAAAAGTTTATTATTAAGAAAAAAGTGTGAGAAAGATAAGTGAAACCAAGTTATAAGTGAAAAAAAGTAGTTCAATGGAAAAGTGATAAGTAAGGAAAATTAAAAGTATAGGTTAAAAAGTTAAAGGTAATACATAAGTATGAAACATTATGATATTTATGCATAATTATATGTTTCTACACAACTATGAAATACTATAGTTTATAAGCATGTAGAACTTATATCTAAAGTATGTAGAACTTATATATAGGAATATATGTTTTGGATACTGAAACATCTTAATCCAAGACACTATATTCCAAATTTTTTTTATTAGAAACACAAAATGTCCAACTATTTTTGACAGATTTAGAGAAGTATAAACCATAAAGGCTGCATTGCTAATGTGATAATTACATAATCAGGATAATCTAACAAAAGTAAGAATGTGTTTCGAGGACAAGATACTCTCAATTGATAGAAGATGAAATTGAGACTGATAAGGGATATATCAAATGCCTTTCACATTAAAAGTTCAACAGTGGAATTGAGGCTGCTGTTTGCTGAAATTTATATCAAATGCATGGGGAAAATGCACTTATGATAACATGTTGTCAAATCAATCATGATCTCCACATTATTTTTTAAAGAGGATTTTGATAAACAACTTAAAGTTCCCCATTGCAAAATTATAGGAATTTTCTTAAATATACCGAAAAAGATAATTTGAAGGCAAAATATGTACCAACTGATGAATTTCACATCTGCCAAGTGAAAATCAGGAAAGGAGGAAAGTCATAAGTTTTTAAGAAGCATTATCATGAAAGATAATGAGAAGAGAGCATTACATGCATATTAATAACAGCTTATAAATTGTTAAATTTATGTACATAAAGTATTGCAGAATTAAATATTGTACTTTTGAACAACCTGAAAAAGATTTTCATCTCCAGAAAGTATTGCTCAATGTGAGGTGAATAATTGCATTGGGAGTCCCTCTGACACATAATCAAATTTTCTACCATGGTTGGTCAACAATTAACATTGTTATCCAAATACCTGATTAATTACCAAGAGTTTTTGTACACCATATCATCATTCCTCATGTTGCTATCAGTACATATAAAAAATTTAAGGGATTTTAGGTAGGGAATCTTGCACAGCCAGCCCTATTTTGATCTGATCCAAATAGACTAACATTGTTTCATACCATGAAGAACTCTTGGAAAAAAACTTTGATAATTTAGAGGTAGAAAAACACTAACAGTTAAATACCTTTGAACTCAAGAACTTTATTAATGCCAGATTCATTTTCCAGTAGAAAATTGCAAAAGATCCTTGAATGAAGTAGAAATAAAGCAATCCTAAATTATTTGAGGTAATTACATTCTAAAATCCAATATTTTGCATATACTGAATACTTAAAAAAATCATGAGAATATATAAGAAGAAATGTGATTTGTATCCAATTTCAATTACTGGTTGATTCCCAAATTTAATGCTCTAGGAGAACTTATTTAACAAGAAATTTTGATGGTACAGCCCATATATGTTCAATGGGATGCATATTTGTTAAAATGTGAATGTTACAATAAACCTACATAATAATTTACTGAAGATGCATCCAACAGTTTTTTAAGATATGAAGAATTCAAGATATCATATACTCAAGATATCAAGAACATACTTGCATTGATACTTCACTTTCATAACTACTACACCAACATATTCCTTTGAGGATTACTTCCCAAGGCTAGGTACATTATAGGATTTTAAAGCAATCACACATTACTCTAATTTACTTCATCTTCTCTTACATAATAAAAAATTCTGAAAGATTATTAATTGCCTTCCTCTATTCAAATGGACAATTTCAATTCTTATTAATATTGAAATTTTGTCATTTAAAATAATATTCCTTTTTAAAAGTATTTCTGCGAGATACAAAATTTAATAACTGACAGAAAAAAGTATTAGTACTTTCAATAAAAATAGGTACCAATATTTCAGAGTATGCATGTAAGAATAAATCATACACATAAATGAGCATGACGAAATGCTTGAGTGTACAAGGAGTTACACATATTATACTTAACCTATCATTCACTGATCTGATTTCCTCCTCCCCCAAAAGCATTTTTTTTTTTCTAAATATAAATTATAGCAGGAATTAGATTGGTTTTATTTTATTAACATCACACTAGAAGCAACATGGGGGCTTTTGGAGTTGGATCTACTAATTTAGAGCTGCAATTCAAGTGACGAGGCCAATGCTTGAGCTTGAACCTCCCTTTCTCCTAACTTCCACACCACACAAAAACAGGAATTACAATTTTAATTGCTGATAAGAAAGAAATGTCACATTTCTGATGTATTTTAATGCTTTCTTTCTTATCAGCATTGAAATTCTTCCACAAAAAGATTTTAGAAACTGTATTCTTTGAAGACATATTTCTTAAACAAATGAAATGTATGGAAATACTATGTAAAAAATCACACACAAATATTAGTCATTCAGATACTTTCCCCCTCATTAAACTAGTTTCTTATAAAAAAAAATTGTTATTATTTGTGAGCAGAACAGTACTTCTGAGCTATAAAGGTAGCCAAAGAAATGTTTTTCTTTAATTCATTAAGTTGCCAATGGTAGAGCATGCAGTCAAAAAATAACTACTATATCACTGATATTGGAAAGGGGGAAATATCTGATGGCAAGATTATGGATACCCTAATAAGACTAGTAGAAAAAATTTTCATCTTAAATGTTCTCAACTGGTTTTAATTGGGGTACCCATAATTCAACAAAATAAATCTTTCTTTTACACCTTTGTGTCAAACTATTCCAGCAAAAGAAAGATCTCACAGAACTGAGTACTTAATGAAGCACATTATGTTCTAAAAAATATTTTTATTTTAAAAATCAATAACACAGAAATACTGTAAACAAACAATTGAACAATTGGATGTCATAAATAATGATTCTTATAATTAACATTAATATTTATCAAGTTGCAAATATGAAATGTTAGGGAGAAAAATAATTAAATTGTTAAACTTCTATTAAACTAAAGATTTAATATTCAAAAATTAAATTAAAATAACTAGTAAATGAATAATTATAATAAAATATAAAACAATGAATTAAAATAACATCTGATATAAGCAACATAATTGCTTGCCCCTTTATAAAGCACTATGAACCTGTTTTTATTTTCATTATGTGTACGCTATAAGATAGTAAGTGATTTTTCAAATATACAATAGAATCTACACAAACAAACCTTCAGTAAAAATTTTGAAAATTAATATTGCTCCTGTAAATGTTGTGATCATAAATATCAAATATGAAAATTTAATTCACTATATATGAGAGGTCAAACATTTACATATGTTCAAAGGCCCTAGATCTCATTTAATATAGCTTGCCAATAAATATTCCACATTAATACTAGTAAGATTCAAAATAAATTTAAGCCAATTTAATTTATATCAAGCATCAATAATTCTTTCTAAAAATATTAATATTTTTGTGCTCAAAAGGAATTTCCAAAACAAGAAATACATATTCCTTACAATAAAATATAAAATTTGTATATTAACTGCATCTCATAGTTATTCCTTTTGCCAATGCCTTAAAATTGAACTCCTGATATTTTAACAACAGTTATTTTAACATTTTTCATTTAGAAAAAGTTTTCTGAATGTCGTAGTTATGTTACATTTAATTTTTTAAAGAAAGAATGTTGATTTATTCAAGCAGAAATTAAAAATCACAGTCAGGTTATTTATTTAAAAAAAAATAAAAATAATATGATTCTAAAGCATTAATGGTTTTAATTTTTAAATATGGTATCAGATATACCACACACTGTAAACTGCTTCGCAAAGTTTTACAATAGCAATTATGGATCAAATCAATACTATAAAATCATTGATAAATTATTTAAAAGAAAACATTATTCAAACAAAAGAAAAATGAATTAATTATAAGAGCATACATACTGAAATAACTTTTTACAAAAAAATATTCATAAAATCAACATACCATAAGAAGAATCCAACAATTTCTGAAATAATTGAGTAACAGGACTTGCATAGCATTGATGGTCAACATTTTCAAACCTGTTAGATTTACTTAGATCCATTGCATTCATTGTATTCTAACTGAATTTTAAAAAAAAATGAGCACAATAAGTTTTAATTACAATTTTACGTTACATGTTTCAACAATTTTCAAATAAAAATTTTAAACAATAAAATAGTTTAAAACAAAAATAAAAAAGTTATATGCAAAGTTTTTTAAAGAACAGATTTAACCACTCAAAATGCACTTATTTTATAATTATTATTAAATTATTCAATTAAATATAAGAATTAAAGGAAATGATGAAATATCAAGAAATGGATAATAGTAAACTTTTCCAATATTAAAATTAAAGCAAACGATAAATTATTAAATTCAATATATCTAAGCTAAATGTAATTAAAATGAAAGCAAATGATAAATTATTAAATTGGACATATTTAAACTAAATGTAATTAAAACTGAAGCAAACGATAAAAAATTGAAAAGTGATCTGGTGCGCCAAAAGTGATCCACCTATATCAATAGCCCCTTAGGTGTCTAATAAATTTACTTGCACAGCGTAACTACATAATTCCTGTAATGTTTATAATGAACTTTTTACAGGTGCTTGAGGTATTTGTAGGAGGTTTGTGTAGTATGAGTAATAAGTAATTATTAAAATCTCATAGGAAATTTTCTACTGAAAATTTGCCCAGGATTTTTTAATTAAAGTATCTAAAAATTGATCTCTCAGCCACTTACATTATTCTTTGTAATATATTTTTAAAATATTTCTACATAAGCAAAAGCAAAAAGTATATCCTTCTTTCCAGATGAAAATTATATTATTGGTGAAATAGCAATATAGAATTATTGATGAAATAGCAAAGTAAAACATTTTGAGATAACTAAATAATTTTACTACACAAGCAATATACAATTAGAGTACTACAATTTAGAGAAATTATTGGAATTATGTTAGCACACAAAGTTAGAAGTTTGAAAATTTGTTATTCAAGTTATTTAATAAAAATATGTAATGTATATGTACAAATGTTGATAACATTAAAGATTACACAATTATTATTACATGAAATTTTTAGTTAATTTACAATTTACTTTACAAATAGAGGGTGTACATACAATTAAAAAATTGTAACGATTTTTATTTTAAACATTCAGGAAAAGTTAACTCTTTCTTAACCAAATAAAGTAATATTCATCTCATTACACTCACACATTTTAAAAGCAAGAATACTAGCTTTTTTTTTTTAACTTAACAAAAGCAAATACCATAACTCTCATTACTATATTCAGTAACAAACTTTATTTATATATAAATATATATATAATAAGAGTTACTTCTTTTGGATTAAGACAGTGTAGTACAATGGCAAAGATAAGGGGGAAGAGACAACCCACCTACTTTCTAAGGAAAAAAAAAATTCATTCTCCTTTAGCTATTTAAAATTAGAAATTATAAGCAAAACAATTCCATACCGTATATTGTATTGTCACCTAATAATCTTTCATTTCATTTCTTTAATCGTTAAAAAATTTTCATGTAGATATATACATAAAAAGCAATGGCATAGTTGTTAAGACACGTGCATCCCGGCTAACCATTTAGTAATGCACCACATCATTCAGTGGTTGAAATTTAGGAAAGTATCATTATTTGCGTTAATTTTAAACAAGTCATACTTTTTAATGGAATTATCACTGATCATTTTTTTTATTTCTAGAAATATACTTTTATTTAATTGCAATACATATATATTATTTCATCTGGGGATGTTATATTGCATAAAACAATAATCAAAATTAAAAAATAATAATAATTACACTTACAACACTAGTATTATAACTAAACCACAATAAAGTTGGGATGGGCTCATCAACTTTTATTTCTATCTCCAAATTCGTTCAGAAAGTGTCAAAAAACTTACCATTACCATTTTGTACTCTATTTTGAAATTTTTTTGTCTACCTTCCTTATACTCCCGCCTCCTTATTATTTTGCGGTCCACAAATTTTCTATCTCTCACTTTTAATTCCCCGTCACTGCCACTGGTTCTTTTACAGGCACTAAAATTTATTTTCAATTCCATTTCAAATAGTTATTTATTTAAATTGGTAACATCTTGTTGCTATATGTAGTATATACTTGAAAGCAAGAAAAATATAGAGCAATTCAACCAAAATAGGTGCTGCTTACATGGGAAGTGTCATTTGATAAAAAGAAGAAAAGACTGTTATATGGAGCTGGAAGCTTTTGAAATGTAGAAAAAGAGGATTTACTTGAAATTTTATTTCAACATTTAACTGATGATGGGGAAGCTAACCAGCAAACAAGATATGTGCAACTCTAAAGCAAAAGTAAATAAAGGTTTAAACTCGAAAAGAGTGACATTAAAAATAACAAATTTTAAAAAGACGATAAATTAAATATATCATTGAAATGATCATATATATAGTGAAAACAAAAATACCTATAAAAATAATGAAACATTCAAATCAATATTGAAGGAAAAGGAGGAAATAATCAAACATTTAATTCAAAAATAATAAAAACTTAAAAGTTCATAAAGAAGAAACATATATATATATATATATTAAGATTGAAATAAAAATAGTAAAAACAAAAAGGTTGGTTGGAATGCAGTTTAGCGTAACCACTTGGCGACAGGAATTGTTTGGCGATATTTTGCCCATTGTGGCTACCATGCTTTCTCTCCACTCAGGTGGCTTTAGCCGTGGCAACCCTTTTGAATAAGGCTTCAGGCTCTGCCACAAAAATCGCCAAATTTGGCAATTTTTCAAATCTTGCCAAGTGCTTACGCAAAACTGCATTTTCACCATAAGGTTAATACTAAATTTTCTAACCATCTACAGAATAAAAATCATTTTCCATTTAGAAAGAATTTTTAAAAATCGACAAAATACAAAAAACTTAAGAAATTAAAAGAATTTACATAAATCAAATATAAACAGAAATGCAACATCATAGCCAAAATAAATATACAGCTAAAACATATTTGAAGAAGTGAAACTTCTAAAAATATGTAAGCATATAAAATAATAAACATACAGAGAATAACATATTTAAAACTGAAACTAGACAGTTATATATATAAATAAGCTTTAATACTGTAGAAAAAATCAATTTATAATTTTAATTAATAAGTTTGCTCCTAATATTCTAAAGAATAGAAAAATATCTTTAATTCACTAAAAAATCCTCCAATAAGAATATTTTTTTTTTAAAAAAAAGACAAAAATAATCATTAATATTGCTTGTATTCTAAAATATTAGTGAAAAATAAAACAATTGCAACAAAAACTTCATATTCATGTACAAAAATTTCATGTTCAAAGTATTGAAAATATATGCAAAAATAAAAATTCTTGTTATTTTGATAAATTTTAATTCATCATTCTGTTCTATTTTGATAACAATTCATTAATTCACATTTTGTTTTATTAAAATATGAACTTCCAAGTAATTCCGCCACTCAAATGATATGAAAAGGAAGAAAAAAAACTAGAACCTATGATTATAAAAAAAAAAAAAAAACAATATTTCTACTTTAAAAGGCACAGTGGAAATGCAGTTGTTTCATATATATATGTATGTGTGTATTTCATAAAAAATTCAAACTCGTTCTTTTAATAGCAGATAATTCTAGTGTAAGATCTTAAAAGTTATATAGCATATTCTGTAAAATTTTAAGTTACTAATAAGCATTTGAGGTTTAGCAAATATATTACTGAGCATTAATACATAAAAACATTGCATGTCTTGCACAAAAATTATCTCCTTTTTTCATATTTGTCGTCCTTTAGAATAAAAAAATAAACTAAATTACAGACGAATTTTAGTTCTATAAAATTGATATTCTTCGAGTAAAAATATGAAATATAAAACAATATACCAACAAAAGCTATTACCCATTATGACAAGACCATTTTCGAATTTGAATTGATTGATTGATTGAAATTAGAGGATGTAGGGCAACAAGGCCATTATCCTATCTGGAAAAAAGTTTCAAATTAATAAATATCAAAAATTTCATTTTCTGTAAAAACTGTAAAGTTCTTCTTATTTAATGTCGCTTTCTGTAGATCTCTGAAAGTGATAATGCAGCAGGAATCTATTTGAAGAAAGTTCCAGAGTTCTGCTTCTATGGAAGTATTTGACGTTTAAGAGAATGTGATCCAGATCATTAATCCTACCAAGAACACAGAGCATTATCCTGCTAAATTTATTTAAAAGACCAGGAGTAATTATTTTGTTGAGACATCGATTCAATCTGTTATTTGTCCAATTAGAGATAGTATCAATGGTAGGAATGTTCCTAAAATTTCAAGTATTTGCTGCAGTAAAATTTCCTTTGTTTTTCTAGTCTGTTATGGTAATTGTATGCATGGATGTCTTCTGAAGCTATCCAGTCGATATTTACGTCAAATTCCTTCAGATCTTATGATTTTGTCAGCTTGTTCATTCCAATAAATATTTGAGTGACCTGAATCCAAAAGAAATACCAACTGCATATTATAATGAGAAAGAATAAGAAACTATTGACCAATCTATGTTCGAATTTGAAATTAAGACCATTCAAATATACCTACATAAATAGATAGATAGATTGATTGTTTAATTAAGGATATAGAGAACAAAGGGTTTTTAAAGTGTTTTTAAATCCTTTTTTAAAGAAGCTTTTCATTCAAAAGATACTCAAAATATTTCATCTCCTGAAGAAAAAGCAACAATTGTTTACTAGTTACTGCTTTGCCAAAAGTTCTTTTAATACAATATTACATGAGATTTATCTTAAGGGGTGTCGCCTCTTCGAAATCTTCAAAAAATGACAAATTGAGATTTTTACATTTTCAAATTGATTAGAATTTCATTTTTCCAAAAAAATATCTTACTTTAATCACTACGATTATGAGAAGCTTCAAAAATTTATTTTTTAATCATCATTGAAATGGGGTTACGCACATTAAATTCTGTCGAATCACTACCTGCTGTTCAAAATTCACCAATTATTTTACAGAAAATTTCAGCTTTAATAATTATGCAATAAAACCTAACAAGATATTGATCTAAAAGTTATTGAAATCACAATAACAATAATCAGACCAGACGAGTGCCAGCCCGGTGGACTCTTTACTCAGTGTCATATTGAAGCCTTGATTTTTCTAAAAAATTATAACAAGCATATTAAAATGTGCTTAATACACAAATGAATTTTTTAAAAAAGAAACCTAAAAGAAAAGGGATAGAGGATAGAAAAGTGAATGAATTATTTACAATGAGGATGAGATTTTTAATGGAATTTTTTTTTTTTTTACAAATCGTAAGATAAGATAAGATTATAAAAAATATTTATATAATTTTTTTAGCCCCTCAGTGCCTTCGATGGACTATGTCTAATCTTCAACAAGAGGAGAGTATTATTTTATATGATTATTTTCTTAAAAATTTATTATTATTATAAAATTACAATAAATAAAATATTATTTAAACTTTTTTAATGATGGGAAAGCAGAAGAAAGAAGAGAAAATTAAAAATAATTCTTATTTGGCTAGCTGCACAACAGTGGACAGCAAACTAGTTCAAGAGAGGAGAGGTAGGGATGGCGAAAGAATATTAAACAGCCGGTTAAAAGCTATATCAATGATGACATACGTCTTGGAGTGAGATGGTTGAATGAGAAAGAGGCCATTGAAGAAGTGATTAAGGAATTAATTAAAAGGTTCTGAGTTGGAATGCAAAGTGTTATGGGGGAATTAGATGGAAATAATTACTGCAAGATTGGTTGGGTAGGGAATGGGTTCCATTATTGTGAGCAAAAATTAGCTGGGAACTTATTAGTGGGTTACTATGATTTGTTAGTCTATAATAAAATCTTCTTGAGAGATAGTTGATATATCGAACAATAGGAGTGATATTGAGATTCTTTTGTGTATGACAAAATTTCTGACATAACACGGTGAATTAGTAATCATGTGGAGGAATTTATTTTGAAAAACCTGTATTTTTTTAATGTTGGAAGGTTCGGCATGGCCCCAAGAAGGGGTAGCATAATGTAGGATAGGGCAGATTACTTGTTTATAGAGAAGAACTTTGTTAGCAAGAGTTAGTACTGAATTTCTGCCCATTAAAGGTATACAGTAATGGATTTTGAACCAGAATTTGTCAATTATTGATTGGATATGAAGTTTGAAGGTGAATTTGGAGTCTATGATAACTCTTAAATATTTGACCTTAGAGTCCCAAGATATTTGATCATTTAAGAATTTGAGTTTTTTGTTATGAGGAAGGGAGGTGTGACCTTTTCTAAAAATATGAGCTTTAGTTTTATTAGTGTTTGCAGCAATCCTCCAGAGTGTCATCCGATTTTCTATTTGTTTTAAATGATTTTGTAATTTAACTATTACGTTAATTGGACTATTTCCTTGGGTGAGGATTACTGCGTTATCTGTGAGTAAACAGAGACTATTATAAGGGCTCTGGGGGGAGTCATATGTAAACAAATTTTAGCAAATTGGAGAAATTACAGACCCTTGAGGTTGACCGGCTTTTATATAACATATTGTAGGGAGTGTATTATTAAGCTTAACTTGGAATGTTCTTTCTTTAAGGTAGTTATTTAAGATGACCCTTAGGTAGGGGAGAGGAATTTAATTTTATTCGTTTGAAGATCAATCCATCGTGCCAGAGGCGGTCGAAAGCTTTTTGTATGTCGAGGAAGATACCCCCAGAGACTTATTTGGAATTAAACCCTCCAGTAATGGCATTCACAACTAGTAGCTGTTTATGGACAGTGCTATGGTTAGAATGGAAGCCGAATTATGAATCTGGAAGAATGTTATTAGTGGAAACATTAGTCAGTATTCTGGTTTGCAGGATTCTTTCAAAGATTTTTTGAAATAGAATTTAGCAGACTGATAGGTTGATAGTTGGATGGAATGGAATGGTTTTGGCCAGGTTTGGGGAAGAGCATAATAGTTGCATGTTTCCATTTTTTGGAAAATGCTCATACATGAGACATTTATTAAAAAAAAATTGTGAGATAAGTAAGTGCGTTGGGAGGAAAGAATTTAAAGGCCTGATTGTGAATGCCATCCTCTCCGGGAGCTTTCTTTTTGCTTAACTTTTCAATTATGGTAGCTATTTCAGAGAGAGAGGTGAGGAGGGGGGAGAAATTGAAAATTCAATTACCATTGGTATGGGTTTCAAGATATTTTTGAACTATTGATTTTGCTTTTTCAATATGATCATCATTATGTGGAATTGGATTTTCCGGGAACGAGGATTCAAGATTATAGGCAAGCTGATCAGCTTTTTCTTTATCAGAGAATACCAGACCTTTATTGCCTAATAATGGGGGGGGGATATTGTAGTATTTATTAGAAAGTTTTTTGTTTTATTAAAAAAGGGAGTTATCTTCAGTATTAAGCTGGCGGTGTAGGTTTTTCCATTTTTTTTTGTTTTTAAAGGTATTGATTTCATTTTTTAATTTGCTTTTTGAGGTTATTAATATGGGCTTCAAAGGAGGGTATCTGGTGTTTTGCCATTGTTTTCTATACCTATTTTTCTCTTTAATTCGGTTTCTGATATGAGGGTGGAGTCTAAGATGGGGGTTTGGATGGATCTGGTATTACTCGCATGGCTAATTGCATTTTTGATAGTAGTGGTAAATGACATAATTGATTGGTCTATATCAGAGATATTATTAATAATGGGGTTACCTTTTGTAATATTGTATAGAATTTCTTGATAGCAGAATCATTTAGTAGTTGTGAGAGTGCTAAGGGAGTTATGGAGAATTTTATTGAAAGAGATGTCCATTAGTATAGGGTTATGGTCGCTAGGTAGTTCTTTAACACTTTCGATATTGTAGAATGGTATGTTTTTAAAGGTAGCAAAATCTATTATAGAGTAAGTATTGCTACTGTAAGGAAAGTGAGTGGGTAAGTCTGGAGCAGCTATTTGGAGGTTATTAGTGTTGCACATAGCTCACAACACACAAACAAAAAGCATTTAATATCTCCTCCTCTGAACTTCCCCAACGACAATATCTCCTTCAATAAACTTCCCCAAAGACTCAATAATTACCTTCCATTTAAAATTAAAAATCTAGTGAAATCAAACATCGTACTAAAAACTAATGTCAAAAATACTAAATATTTTGTATCCCCTTTATAAAAACCTTTGATTATTGAAAAACGGTTACACTTTACAAAAGGGTTTAAAAGAAGCAAGTATAATGAGATGAAAAATTCTATGTGTATAAGTTTTTACAAAGTTGTGTTTAATATCCCTTTTTGTTTTGGAAAATGTTTAAGAAAATAATGCCTTTTGTAATTCTTTCTCAGAAAACTATATGGGGAGAGGGAAAATTTTCTATAGGGATGTACTCTCATCTCTTTGTCTTTAAACATTAATCCAAAGGTAAGTTTTGAAGACAGAAGAGACTGTTTCATTCTTCTCCTACGAACTAATGAATAGATGGGATATTTTTATTGATCAAAAATTTTAGGTATAAGAAGGAATAAAAATCTTATTTTTAAAGTTTAGAACATCAATAATAGTATAAAAAGCGAATTATCTTGAGATATTTTTCAATTTCCAAAAAAAAATTATCGGGGTGCGTATATCCCATTGTAGCCCATTCTCCTAGCTACGCATTTGTCCCCATCAATTACATTTTTCAACACTGCAATCCAATGATATCCGAAAACAAAATACTAAGGTTTAATCCTAGGTCGATGATTAACTTGGAAACAACACATTCTACACACGTGCCACGAGTTCCACATTATTCAACATAAAATATACCTCTAAATCCTGTGAAATTCCCGAAATGAACTTAGTACTCAAAGTACCTCTCTAAACTTCCACATATCGACCCATCCTTAGCTATAATTGCTCAGTATGGGATTATGTTGAAAAGTCAGACATCAATACTACTCAAAAGGGAACTATGCAAATTTTTTGCGATGTTAAATGGTACATGAGAAATAATTATTTTTATTGCGCCATCAACATTCAAACATTCGAGCAAAAATAAAATACCTCTCGGAATTTTTTTCTACAACAATATAGAAACTATTGATAATGATAAGCAAAGATCACTAGAAAACTACAATATCGTACAACCTGTTAGAAGGCCAAGAACATTTCTATCGGTTTCTTTTAGATCTCCATAATTAATTTACCATCATTTTAAAATAACGTACATCTATTACATCGTCATAGTATACACATGTAATAAGTCTCTGTTCATCCATTAGGAATAATTTTTGACTCTTGAAAGTAGAAATGAGAGACCAAGACCTTAACCCTTTCGAAGCGGCATGCCTTGGAGTAGGATGTTCCCTGGGGACGGAGGAAAATCGAAAGGAACTGTCTCACTTGCCGGGAGTTTTGAATCGCTAAGCCTAACTTTCAAAAAAAAAAAAAAAAATCCCACACAAAAAAAGTTTTTATCCTAATGAATAATTTTCAGTAAAATTTTATGTTATTAATTAAGCTGTTGAAAATTTTAAAATAAGCATTTTCAATAATCGGTGTCCTTTAATTTACGGGAAAATGTATATAAAGAAGTACTTACTTTCATAATAGTTTTCAGAAGCGCCATTGAAATTATTCCCAAGTTTTACTGACAAAAACATCAATAAACTTTAAAATTGATAAAAAAAATATACAATGAAGACTATTTACAAGAAGCAACGAAACTTAATGGGAAGACCGATGGTGGTAATTCTCGAAGTGCGGGAAATGCAAATTCTTGTTTGGTCTGTCCCTGACAAAATGTCCGCATCAGAATCACTAGAAATATTCATTTCAAACATTTTAGAAAATTAATCACACTCTCATCATTAATTGGCTCGTCGACTATGTTTGTATATTCTTCTGATAAACAATGCTTTTTCGCAATTACAAACATGAGTCAAGACTTTCCTAAATAAAAAAAAGGAAGTAAAAGAAATACATAGCAGGAAACAATAAAAAAAAACATTCGGTGAAAAACCAGAAATAAGAAAGTACATCGCATGGAAGTTTGAATAGTTTAGCACAGTTTGTTTACATTACGCTTTCTTTCCTCCCCTCCTCCCCCAAAACAGCTGGGGAGAAAATTACTTAATTAAGTACGACTATGATCAAACTGAAGGTGAAGATCCTAAAACTGCAATTCAGTTCAAAAGTAATGGACACAGGGCGTCATCTGGAGATATTTAGAAAAAGTTCCATCATAGAATATTCGCACCCTGAGTTCATTCTCCAGTGTTGCGTATTTGGTACGCTCAGCCGTGAACAATGATCTCGAGTGATGCGTATATGGTATGTTCTTCCCGAAAGAGTAGAAGATGGAAATCCTTTCTGAAGAAAACAGGTCAATAGAGGCATTAATTTTGACCGTTTGCAAACATATAATGGCTTAGTCATACGGAGAAATTTGTCTTCTGTATGGGATAAGCAACACGCCCTATGGGCAATATTTTTGCTCAAACTGTTAACGAATGATAAACCCAATTACAGATTTTACCCAAACGGCGTATCGCTTTGCAGATATATGGTGTTAATTTAAAATTTACCAACATAGAAACAGTTTGCCTGTTGCTGTTGTGTAGGCTAAGAGATCCATTTTCAAAGATTCATGAATTCCAGAACTATTGAAGAAATGTGAGCGTGATTGCGCCCAAAATCCGAATGAGTGTGTGAATATTGATATAGTCAAGCATAAAAAAATTAGTTCAAATAGAAGTATTCTCTTGATGTACGTATGCTGCTATATATTCCTATAACATAGGCAATGTTTTAAAATTGTAAATTTTGAGAAAATTGAACATTGAGCCTAGTGATTACGCAATACATGTAATGAAACGCCCCGTGTAGTACAGGTTGTTAAAATTAATTTACAAAAGAAAAAGAAAAAGATGTAAGGAAAGAAAAAGAGACTTAAAAGAGTAAGAGGATGGTGAAATTTTAAGGAATGGGGATAATTTAGATGTGGTAGCAGGAGTATTCTTTGACCTTTAAGTATTTTTACATCAATACTCACTTTTGTCAATTGTAAATTTTTCATGCGCAATATACTTTTTTGAAGAAACTAATGTTCATAGGTGTGTAATTTTTTGTAAGACATATTCATCAAACTTGTTTTATATACTGACATTTCCTTTTTTCTTTTTCTTTTCATTTTCTTTTTTAAAAATTAAAACATGTATTTTTTACAAATTTACTTGTTCGAAAAAAGAGCCAAAAGTCCGTTATATCTGACAAAATATTTTGTAAATAATTAAGAAATTCAAAATTAGACAAAAGCACATATTAGTATAATGAAAAAGATGTATTTAATTGCGTAAGAAATTCCAAACTTGTATCCGCCTTAAGCATATTTTAGACGTAATATCACAATTCAGTTCAGTTCAATTCAATTCAGATTATACACTGAAGTGGATATAGAGCCCTGATTATTGCCTTATACTGTGAGAAAATTTTTCATGATTTTGTTCGAACTTGAACTTGTTCCGCAGATGCGAAGCCCTGATCATTCAAAGCACCGAATGAAAGAGTCAATATTCGATACAAATTAAGGGAAAATTGGGATGCTTAGAATCTATGGGTAGATAACAGAAATTCTTTAACTTTTTGAATGTGATCTTTCGTCTCGCCTTTCGCTATTGTTGAATAGGACCAATCATGATGGCGTAAAATAAATATTTTCCTGGTGTTTCTTTGAATATTGTGATATCACGGTAGCTTAGTGGTCATGGTCACAGACTCACGGACGGCGGTTTTCGTCGAACCTTGATGCCACTGAAGACTGCGCAGCCGGAGCTGATGCACGTTAAATCTGTCGTGACTCACTTCTATTGGCGTGGTGTGGCAGTGAGAGGATGGAGGTTCTAGCTCAGGTGTCGTCTTTGTCACTGGACCGAGGTTCAAAATTACGAGGTCCGTCATGAATAGTCCTCGTGTTGCTTATCGTAAAATTTGAATGAAAACCATACCAATCTTTGAACGTTGCATTTGGAGCAAGGGATATGATGACGTGTCCACAAGTCTGCAAAATGAATAAATAGGGGAATCAGCTTGCTTCAATTTATAAAGTAAATCATTTAAAGGTAACTATTCTGGATTGAATAATATTGATTAATACTTCTGTAAATCTATTTTTTGCCGCTTATTCCAATTTTCTGCGCGAGAAATGTAGTTAAAATTCTTAATCTCCAGCAATGCTGATATTGAAGATTCCATCGAAAAAATTGGTGAAATTATTTCTAAGGCACTTGTGATGGCCTCAAAACCAAAATTTAAACCACCTCCTCTGAGACTCCCTATTTAAAACAGAAATAAAATTCGTCACAAAAATTATGTACGGAGAGTCTGGCAAAGATGCAGGAATCCGACTATGAAAATTGAACTCCGTGCACTCAGTAATGAGATCAAACGAGATATTCAACACTTTTCCCAGTCCTGATGGGAAAAACACATTGAAGGCCTCTCGCCTAATATAAACACCCTTTGGAGGGAGACCTCCTGACTCAGAAAGCCTTTTCATACCATTCCACCCTTGAAGGGCGCCTTAGGCAGTGTTGCTGTAGCTCCCATTGAAAAGGCGGAAGTTATAGCTGATAGCCTTCAAAAACAATTTGAACCCATTGAAGACGAGAATTCCCGATTCTCAGAACACACCAAACGTAAGGTCCAAAGATTTTTGGTGTCCCTCACATGTCTAGACCTGGAACCAGTCCAGGCTAGTGAAATTTTGGACTTTATACAAAAAGCAAGAATTAAGAAGGCACCGGGATTGGATCTTATTTCAAATCGCATCTTTAAAAACCTCCCACTAAAATTTATTTTTCTGTTCACGATGCTCTTCAATTTTCTTATGGAGAACTGCTACTTCCCAAAGGCTTAGAAGACTGCCGTGGTGGTCCCCATTCTCAAGCCAGATTCTGATGATACTAAACCTCAAAATTATCGCCCCATATCGTTGCTCAGCTCGCTGAGCAAGGCATACGAATATATTATTTTGAGTCGCCTGGACCAGTTCTGCATTGCTAGGAATATTGTTATTCCAGAGCAGCATGGCTTTGTTCCAAAGTGCTCTACAGTAACACAGTTACTTAGAGTTACTGAGACGGTCCAAGAAGGCTTTTCCAATAACAAGGCCACGGGTATGCTTTTTATCGATATTGCCAAAGCTTTTGATAAAATTTGGCACGATGGGCTCATTTCCAAGATGATGGAATTTCGGACCAACTAATCAAAATTATACACTCGTTCCTGGACTCTCGTAGCTTCCGGGTTCAAGTCGAAAATGCAGTCTCCTCCCCCAGACCAATCCTAAGTGGTGTCCCCAGGGATCGATTTTAAGTCCAAAAATTTTTTCTTTGTACGTAAATGACATCCCGAAGGCGTCCAACATTCACTTGTCGATGTACGCCGATGACACTGCCATTATGTCCCAAGATATCTGTAATCGGAAAATTATTGAAAGATTGCAAAGGTACATATCTCATTTACAGCTCTGGTTTATTAACTGGAAAATTAAAGTTAATGCATGCAAAAGTGCTTGCCTCCTCTTTACGAAACAACGGCGTATTGGCAATTTGCCAGTAGTCACTATTTTCGACAAACACGTCCCCTGGGTAACTGAATACAAGTAGCTAGGGTTAATTTTAGACGCAAAATTAACATTTGCCCACCACATCTGAAAAACCTATCAAAAGGCTTTCGGAATGAGCAGATTGCTCACTCGCTTGATTTCTCGAAAGAGCAAGCAGGCGATCAGCACAAAATTTTGCTCTACAAGTCAATACTAAGACCGATCATGTTGTACGCGTCGCCTATTTGGACATCTGCGGCGAACACCCATCTGAAACAACTGCACGCCTTTCAAAATATCCACCTTAGAAAAATTATAAATGCTCCCTGGTTTGTTCGGAATGAAGTCTTGCATAAAGACCTTAAAATTGAACCAATTTTAGATTTTATCATTTAATTTCTTTAAGAGGATTTCTCAAATACCTAATGAACTGCTTCACCAGCTCCCAGCGTACGACGCAAGCATTGCGTCATCGCAAAAAAGACCTCGAGCTGCGCTCGGAAATTCCTACCAACATTTCCCAGTCCTCAAAAGACTTCGATCGCATTGAAGAAATTCATTAATGATATCCTGCTTAATTTTTAAAATTCAGGACTTCACATTAATAAGTGGCAATGTCCCACGGTCAAAATGGACCTCGCGTAACACTGTCGACCACTTTCAAAATTTTTAAAATTTCGAAAACTTGAACATTTGGACACTTTTTTTAAACTTGTTTACATTAAAAAACTCATTTTCTAAGGTAGAAACAATTACCTCCACCAGGCGTCGCTAGTGACGCATACTCCAAAATTGAATAATTCTCTCTTTTCGACTCATTCTCCTCGCGTTTAAAATTTCTCACACTTTTAAGTTGCTAAATTTTCCTTTTAATTGGTTTCGGTACGGCATTTCTTTTTAATTCCTTTAATTTCAATAGTTTAAACTTCTTTATTATAATCTCTCAAAATCCCGTGGACATCAGCTTTCTCGAAGCCGTTTCGCCTTCGTACTGAAGAATTTGGCAAGTTTTTGCCCTGGGAGCTCGTAAGTATGTGATTCGATGTTATTTTCAGCGATGTGTTTCTGGATACTGCGGTGGGAATCAGCAGTGGTAGGAAATAATTTTAGGTTAGTGCCATTTATTTTACCAACGGTTTTTTCATTGGTGATTGTGTTGATTTTTTTTATTATTTCGTTTGGATTTTTTACTTTAGTTAGTATGATCGGTGGTATTTTAGGGGTAGTGGTGGTTTCTGCCTCGGCAGTTTCCATATTTTCCTCTATTTCTAAATTGTTGAATTTGTTTGCAAGAGGAGTTGAAGTGGAAGGTAGGTTTGGGGTGGGAGTGCTGTTTGATTTAAAAGAATATTGCTGACTGGCATCTTTTGATTTGATTTTTTTGCGACGATTTACCGTCACAAAGCCATCTTTGGGGGGAGTTGTTATTAATCGAATCTAAAATTTCTTTTCGAAGGGATTCTTTAAGGGAATCCATATCTTTGGTGAGTGTTTTTTGAGTAGCTGAACTTTTTCAGCCTCTTCAGATAATTTAGCTATTGTGGCATTAGCCTCATTAAATTTCATTTGTAAATTTGCACAGTAAACCGTGTGCTCGAGATTGAGGAGGTTTTTATGTTGTATTATGGGTAGGTTGTCCTCTGAACCAGGACAGTTTAGGATAGAAGCGATAGCGTTTGATAGTGTATCGTATTGCGAAGCATTTAAAAGCGAGATTAAATGATTGCAAGCATCAGCTGATAATGGAACAAGCGAGTCCAAGCTAGCACTTACCTCCTTCGGGAGAGTTGACTCTTGATTCATCGTCTCGGAGGTGGCGAAATCCGTCACTCAAAGGAATAGCTTACGGCTACAGCATCCAATGGCAAAGCGCACTTTCGTAACTTTACTTTCCTAGTTTGTTTCGGCAGTTCCTCACTCTGTCGAAAGCCCAGGCGCTTGTTGCCTTGATCCTAACTTTGATAGCTCTTTCAAATTAAGTAAAATTTAATTAATTATCATATTTTCTTCTTTACAAATTATGATGAGAGCTTAAATTTAATTCATTAAATAAGAACCTCGTAATTTTAGCCGTTACCGTCTTATGTATAGTGCTCTTTGTCCATTTTTCTTCAGTTTCTTTAAAAAAAAAGGTGTTTTTTCTTTCTTTTTTTAAATTCAGATTACAGATATTCTGCTGACACCCATGAAATAATATCCCACCGATTTGGTATCATTTTTTGCCAGATTATCAACTTTTTTTTAAAAATAGAAATACCTTTGTGTACAGGGAACTTAATGATGGTTATTGATCGCACTACAAGAAGCATGGTCTGTAATCTAAGACTTAAATTTAAAAAAAAAGAACGGAGTTCGATTTTTTGTTCATATTTTGAAGGCTTTTTAGAATCGAAAAGCTATGTGACACACTCACGTAATTTTCTCTTTCTGTAACCCAGTTCTTTAAGGCTGCCTCGCTTAGATTGTAAAGGTAGATTTACATTCTCTGAGAAGGAAGTTTTGGCCAAAAAAAGTTTGGCGTACACTTTTTTGGGAATTGTGATTTCTATTGATGGTTGATTGGTAGATTTAGAGCCCTCTGTTGGTATTAAGATGCTGTGTAATTTTAATAGCAAAAGATGGCTCTACCTTATATAGTCTGTACCTTGTATGTAATCAGAAAAACTATTTTTCACAGTTAGCTCCGGGAAATCTCTGTCTCGGAATGGCGATTTGTTCTTAAGAATTTATTTCTATAATTGTCATAGATAGGAGAGGAGGGATTCATTGAAAACTTTCTTTTGATATGAAAAGTTTTAGGAGGCTGTGTGTCCATTAAGGAAGATAATTTTCTTTATTATTAGGTCTGTGAAAAAGTTCAAAATATTCCAAAATAATCTTGAAATTGGAGAGTATGTATTCTTAGGGATAATCGTTTTAGGAGAAATTTACCGCAAATGAAGTCATGGCGAGTTTCAATGCTTGAAGTATTTGAGGTTTCTTATCGTAAAATTTCTATTGGATTTATTTTTTGGAAGCTGAACTTAACTCCTCATTTTACATGGGTTCTGGTTTTTTTGCTATTAGTTTTGCAGGAGAATGAAAAATCTTGGCATTCAATGCAACCTATTTTTACATTTGAAAAATTCTAGAAGGTTGGTATCCGTTGAGGAAGACAATTCTCTTTATTATTAGGTTTATACAAAAGTTCGTGCACATTCCAAAATAATCTTGAAATTGGAGAATGCGTTCTTAGAGATAATTGATTTAGGAGAAATTTACCTCAAAGGAAGTCAGGGGGAGTTTGAATAATATTACTTAAAATTTCTGCTCGTAAAAGTTATATTGGAGTTATTTTTCGGAAGCTTAATTTAAAGCCTCATTGTGCATAGGTTCGAGTTTTTCTTTATT
The DNA here is from genome assembly GCA_019974015.1 of Nephila pilipes. NCBI lineage: Eukaryota > Metazoa > Arthropoda > Arachnida > Araneae > Nephilidae > Nephila > Nephila pilipes. The sequence goes on from BMAW01048947.1 coordinate 33,515, forward strand.
AGTTTCGCAGGAGAAGAAAAATTTTTGGCATCCATGATCTAAAATAGATTGAATTGTGGTATTGATCGTTGTCATGAGATGACAAAGATCATGTATTAAAACATTTATTTCTAATATGGGGGAAATAAATGTTTTAATAGCATTCAAACACTTAAAGTCTTTTTGCGTAGGTAAATAGTATGTCTGTTCCATGAGAAATTTATTTGAGTCAAAAATTACACCAAGGACGTATAGACGTGAAAATTCAGAAATTTTATAATTGTCTATTATGAACTTCAAAAATTGGTGGCTTCTTTTTCTCGAAAAATTAATTACTCCTCCTTTTTCTGGGTTATGGTAAACTTCCAATTTTCACACGAAAGCATTATTAGATTTAGTGATTCTTGTATTTTTTATATTGTTTCATTCCAATTTGTACCACTATTGAAAATAAAAATAAAATCCGCATTGACTAGAATATTATTATTATTATGAATGTAAAAATATCATGAAAAGTAAAGGACTTAAAATGTAGCCCTGGGCTACGTTTCAGTTATTAGTTATGACTTCTGAAAGATGGTTTCTGTATTTAACTTGGATGACTTTTTGATGAAGGAAGTTCAAGATCCGCCATAATGAATAACTAGAGAATCTGACGGTTTTTAGTTTAGAAATTAGTCTACTTGGGCATGTTAAATCATGAGATGACTTAATGTCTAAGGCAATTAATAAAGTAAAATATTTTCATTTCTTAGCAGTCAAGCATCATGACGCAGAGGGACCATAACGAACCGGGATTCCCTAGCTGTTGTCTATTTTTAACCCCCTTTTTATCAACCAATTTTTATCTTTATTTTTCAATCTTTTCTCACGTCTAGGTCAGAGCTTTACACCCACTCTCTTGCTTTGTTTGGCGCAGCATGGCCACATCTGGGTTTTACGCCAATACAAATATTATCACTTATTATCTGTTAAAATGTTGTGATTAATCTGAAAGAAGGATAATGTATCGCTTCTATGGGGGTAACATGTAATATGATGATTTGTATGAAAAATTCTATTACGAAACCTATAACCTTTCATTCTATGGTGGATCATTCCTTCTAATAATTTTGTGAGGACAGATATAAAGGAGATAAGGCGGTAAGAAGATATTTCTTTTCGATTCTTTTGAGGTTTCTGAATAGGGATGATTATAGAGTGAGTCCAATCCGGAGGGATGAAACTGGAAATCCTACTATTATTTAATATATTCAGGAGCATCTGTTTTCCAATTGGGGGAAGATTTTTAATCGTTTGAATCGAAATTTTTTCATGTCATGGGCTGCTATTTTTTTGTTGAAAGATTGCAATTTGGAATTCTTTGAAGGTAAAAGGCTTGTTTATTTTTTGAAAGAAGTTCAGGATAGGAATGATTTAATTTTGAATCTTATTTCGATTCACATAGTATTGAGAAAGACAATTTGCTTGATTTTTTTTGTTGGTTAAAGTTATATTGCTGTGATTAATTATATTAAACGACAGCTGCTCGTTATTTGCTGTATTAATCCTCTAAGCGTTATGCAAGTAAAATACCATCCGGTTCGAAATACTTCAAAAGCGTTCCAAACGTAAAATTCTTTATGGCTGTGAACTCGCCGAAAGCTGTAAAGACGTATATTTTCGACTTCACAGGATTACTTAATTTTTCATCATTGTACTTCGTTTCAGTTGCATATTGCTATCATTATGATTTATGGAAATAACTCTATATTCATTTGTTGTTGAATATAATACTGAAAATACAGTACATTTATATTTTACATAAATAATGCTTAGTACACAGTTCTCAGACATACAATCCTTCTTCCAGAAATGTCACATAGCGTTCTCAGCTTAAGGATTAGTGATATTGTAAGGTGACAAGGTATTTTCAAAAAGTTCCAATGGAAAATCATTTCTTGCCTATAATTAGTTGAAATAAATCTGACTTTCTCCAGTCCATCATTCTTAGTGGCCTCTTTATAAAGGTAGTTTCATATGAAGATACAGTATAAATTTGATCTTAAGATTATAGTTTCTGGTTATTTTCAGTGCAAGTCTGAATTTTCTTTTACATGGTACTCTTCAGAGAACTTACGATGTATAAATTATTTTTATTAGCATTTGTGGACAACATGGTGCACTTCAATCATCACTTTAGTTAATATTAGATGTGTGCTTTCAAATGTGTGAGATACATATTTTTCAAAAATACGAAAATATTTCTACTTCTATCTAAATTTAATTTCTTATCTGGGTTTTCATCTTTGTAGTTTTATACTTTAAATACATATTCGCATTTATGTCACTAAACCAGAATTGTCAACTTTCAAAACAATTTAGTTAGTGAAGTTGACAGTTACTCAAATGTATTCACCTTAATTTTGTATTTTACTTTTATAGATGTATCCTTAATCCCAGGTTAGAAAAATTGTAAGTTTATTCTTAGCAAGTAATAAGATTTTAATTCATCCATCTCCATATCGTTCTATATTGCAATATACCTGTCTCTCACTCTTATATCTCTCCCATAATTCGATTTATTTATAAGAGAAATGATGCCTGGTTATGGAAAACATAGAATATAAGTTTGATGTTGTATTGGAATGTTCTCGGTTTCTCTTCACTGAGGGCTTTGTTAAGAGATTGATTGCTTTTGCTAAACAACCTTTGCCTAACCAAAATTAACATGATTATGTAAAGTAAGTAAAATAGAATGAAGGCAGGTAGGAAATATACCTCCGTGAAAAGTATAATAGAAAGCTGAAGGAAGTGAAGCGGAAGTTATGGAATATAAACGGAAGAGAATGGAAAGAGGTTGAAACTCGTGGTCAAGATTGTTGCAAGAGGCTTATTTACTATTTCAACAGTTGATCAGTCTGAGTTGCAGTCGAGGAGAGATTAGAGGCAAGAGTCTGTTGGATTACTATTGGTGGGGTTGTTGTTAATAGAAATATTCCACAAGAGAGCACTAGTGAATTTATTGTCATAGTAAATAGGAAGTTAATAAATTCCATGTAATGTTATTTAGTACTCTTTGATTAGTTGTCTTAGTGTTTGTCAGGCTGGATGGTGTGGCACAAGAGGAAGCCCAGAGTCAGTGGCATTCCCATCATCGTTTTGGAAAGAATCGGCATTAAGTGTGAGATCTCTTTCCCAACTTTTAAAATCTTAGTGAAACATATAATTTACCGATGCTCTATGACAGATACTTGGTTTAGATTTAAAATTATAAAATTGTTGATCTTAACAATGTGCCCCCTTGGTTTAACAACCTCTGAAATTCATTCAGTGCCTTTATTATGTGACCTTATTTATATTAAATATGTATAATGAACAAAATTCATTTGATTTTATAATAAGTGCTAAAAATATAAATATGCTTTCTTCTTCAAAGTGTTAGCATCTCAGCTTTGCTTCCGTGTAAAATTCTACTGGGATTCACTAGATTTTCATGTCTTGCTGATAACACTACAAAGTTTTCCACACAGCAGGTGCACAATTAAGTAATGTATGAAAATTTGCTTGGGTTCCTTAATATTAAAAGTGAATTTAATATTTTAAATAGTTTTGGGTGTGAAACATTTAGGTAATGTTTCGTTAATTCGAATGAAGAACTTCTAGGCAGCAAACAGATTCTGTTTAGTTGAAATGCAGAAATATGCTGGTTATCAATTACCTGTATTTCAGTTATCTCTATTAAATAAATTGAATATATTTTCAAATAGATATTTTTAAACTTTGATCTGAATAATTAGTAAATAATATCAGAAAATTTACAGTTCATTTTTGTATAAGCAATTTAAATGTGCACCAATAACCAGTATTTGAAGATTTAAGTTTAAATATAAGTTAAGGAGCTTCCTTACCATCTTCTATTTAGTAGGCTCAAACTGTTTAACATTCAGATACATTTCATTTATCTGTAATAATAAAACTGATGATGGTACAAATGGCTGCCTGAGCACTAACTTTGGTGTATGAAGAGTGTGGATTTTAAAGTTTGTTTTCTGATTATTATTTTATTATTATGAATTTTTCCAGGTAATGTGATTAGAAACATGATTAGGCTCATTTGTTTGTTAATGTTTTTATGATTTAAACAGTCCTATTTCTGAGTCAGTCTTGCCTACCATAATGACATGCCAATCCAGATTCATTTAAAGCTGAGAATTAAGTCTAAAATAGATAATGAACTGATAGGGCTCCGTAAATTGTTTTATGTCTTTGAAATATGAGTCTTTTAAAGTATCATTTATTTAGTGTCTAATATTACAGGTTTATAAATATATTTATAGACTATTGCATGGTCTAAAATTTTAATGTGAAGGGAGAAATTTTGAGCTAAACCATACAAGAACGACATCTGAAAATGAAATTTGATCAACTATATAATCTGTAAAATTCTTCCCTAACTACAATTTTAGGAGCTTCAATAATCATACTCATCAAAGTAATATAAAATCTGTTTCCTATTTCAAAGAACTTTTGGGTATGTTTAAGAAATTCGGTTATATCTAAAAGGAAAATTCTATAAATCAAATAAATGTATTTTAATTGACGCACAAATAAATTTCAAGTCAATCTGGCTACCCAGATATTACTTTGATGCCATTGACATTCAGAGATTATGGACAGGGAGTGCAAGAGTCCCACCCTCCCATTCTTTTTGAACGATTGCTGACCGTAGAGGCCAAAGACAGGGGCACAGAGCCAAAAGATTTCTCTTTGACTCCTTCAACCTTTTTGTGTGCGCCAACCATCCCCATTCTACAAGATATTATTCTTTAAGGAGTTAAGCCAATTTGGAAAATACATTCAAACAGAGCTTTC
>BMAW01048954.1:0-11935 GCA_019974015.1 Nephila pilipes
GCAGCTTGAAGAGAGGCACATTGAGTTTGCCTTTAACCGCAGTCAGTTGAGCATCAATTATGCCCAATTCTGCATGAGCCTTCGTCAATTCTGCAGGGTTTTTAGTTGAAGCTGTGCTCAACATTTTCACCTTTAAGGCATAGAGGTCTTGCAGTTCGATTACTTTCCGAATGCCTTCGGCATTCGCCACAAAGAATCGTTCAATTTCTTTGGAAGAAGCCTCTGGATCTAGGTAGGGTGGTTGCGCATCGTTCACAACGTTGCTTACCTAGGCGTCGCAAGTTGAATTTTCTCCTATAGCTTCCACTGGTGGAGGGGGTAATTCTTCATTCGCTGGATCACTTATTTCCATGGACGATGCCATGGCTATATGCCAAGAGGAAAACGAAACTCAAAAAACCCTTTACACTATAGGTTGCCAAAGTGGTCCAGGTGGACCCCCAGGGGTCCATAGGAGACCACATGGGGGACCACGTAGACGTGAAAAGAAAACAGGGGTTCACAAATTGTAAGTGGGGGGGGTCCAAGAAAAATTTTCTGGTTTTCATATTAAAGAACAAAAATTTTGGCTTGGATTTAACTATCAACGTAGTCAGGTAGCATCATTCACTAGGTAGGTACTCAAAAATAAACAGTTCAAACACAGTATACTCAGTTCAAACACAGAATTGAATAGAACAATAAATAAAAATACAAGTGTACACCACATGTCGAGACTTGCAAAGTGCCGCCCGTGCGCCCGCTCGTCCGGGATGCTTGTTTAGACCTGCAAAGGAATGAAATGCGACTTGCACTGTGCTTGCAATCTACATTAGTATAAATACGAATGCCAAGAACAAAACGTTACTCATTTGTTTCCGGGATTTTGAACATAAAAGTGTGACTGTGAGTGAATCGATGTCAATGTTTGCAGTGCCGGAAAGAGTAAGTATCTTCCTATTTGTTATACATATTTTTATTGTATATTGTAATTTATCAATCATATTATATTTGTTTTACTATTTGAGTGTAGTAGGTAGTTATGTAGTAAAAATTAAGTACTAGAAATTATTCAAAACTTCTATAAAAGAGCAAAAAGCCAGGGAAGATTAAACTTTAGGTACCTAGGTACTTTTTTGTTTAAAAATATTTATTTACGCACATATAACCACAAGTATTATTTTGATAAATAGGACACAAGAAAATGTGCTACTTTTTTCTTCTTAACACCCCCAATTTAGGGTGATATTTTTTAGGAGTTTTGGGAATATACAATAGAAATGTAACAGCAGGGGGTTTACCGAAAATAGTAAAACTTTGAAAGTGGTCCACGAGAAAAAAAAGTTTGGGAACCTCTGCTGTACACCAATGAAGGTCAGGGGTAAAAAATTTTCAAATATAGAGCGCTCAGGATCAGTCGTCTGCGCAAGTTAGAGTCAGGAACCGGAATCATCTGGAAGACGTTAAAGCTTTCTGTTGGTGAGGATCAGTAGGTGGGCTCTGATTAGTTGATTCTGAGGTCTGGTAAAGATGGCATTTTGGAGGCATAGGTTTCGATCAGAGAGGGCGCTGAATGGTTCCAATTGGTTGATGGAGTGCGGAGGGGAGCTGTCCTATTGGCTGTCCTGGGCTGCAGTGATAATAATGAGGGTGTTACTTTGAGAGTGGGCATATACAGCTGAATTGAGAAGATATTTCGTAGAAGGATATTTAAAAGCTTAAGATATTATGAAAAAATTAAAATTAATGTGGGTTGTATGAGTCGAGTAAAACAGTACGGGGTCTTTTAGGATTTTCTCTGGGTGTATAATTTTCTAAATTAATCATATTGGGGTTGTTTGTGTGATTAAGCGTGTTGAAAAATTTTTTCGCTATTTTTTGAACAAATTTTCTGAAGGTGGGTATTTTAGTGGCTTTTATGATTTCATTATTTCTGATGTACCATTTTGTTTTTGTGATCATTCTGAGTGTTGAGTTTTATATAGTTTTAAGAAGATTAATATTTGACTTTGCCGCATGCTTCCAGATGGGACATGCTTATGTGATGATTAGTCTGAGAACGGCTGTGTACCGAAGCAATTTGTTTTGTAAAGACATTTCAGAATCCCGCCAAATTAAGATGTATATACTGCATCTTGCTTTCCAGAATTTTTCACGTGAGTAAGGAGTTGTGTGGTTTCCATGTAAGTGTTTTATCAAGTATGAATCTGAGTTATTTAGTTTTTTGAGATGACGGGATTTGTGTGTTGTAAAAAGTGGGTGGTGAGAAGTTAATAACTCTTTTTCTGGAAAATAAGATTACTGCCGATTTTTCGACATTAATCTTAATCTTCCAGTCGTTATAGTAATTTTCTAGAATGTGTAGGTTTTTGTTGAGTGCATATGTTACAGTTTTAATGTTTTTGTATTTTGCCTATATGGCGGTGTCGTCTGCGTACATGTCTATGATAGTGAGATTGTAATGTGGAATATCATTTAAGTATAAATTGTATAATATTGGTCCGATTAAAGACACTTGTACTACTCCATAATTTGTGTCGTGTATGTCTAAAAGTGTGTTACTGATTTTAACTTGAAAGTTTCTGTTTGTGAGGTAAGAGTGTATGATTTTAATAAGAGGGGTGGGGAAATTGTAATGTATGAGTTTGTATGTGAGGCCTTCGATTCAGACGCGGTCAAAGGCTTTTTGAATGTCGACAAAGACCACGCCTGTAGATTTACAACGATCAAGTCCAGATGAAATGTGCTCCGTTAGTTTGATTAAGGGGTGGGAGTTGGAGAGATGTTTAGTGAAACCGCATTGGTTAGGGTTACGAATATTGGAGTTATCTATGTAGTCGTTGAGTCTTTTTAATATGACAGATTCGGTTAGTTTACTAAGGGAAGAGAGTAAGACTATTGGTCGATAGCTGTATGGTAGCTGGGGATTTTCCCCCGGCTTAAGAATAGGATATATTATTGATATTTTTCAAGTGTTAGGAAAGTATTGAAGTTTAAGAATTATATTAATGATATATGTTAGTAGGAAAATTATTTTAGGAGGAAAGTTTTTGAGCATTTTGTTTGTGATATTATCTTTACCTGGGGCTTTGTTGATGGCTATTTTTTTTAATATAAGAAATGATTTCGTCAGGCTAAATTGTTTCTATGGGTGTGGAGGGGTGTTAAAAAGTTTTGAAGGGTTTCGTGCACTTTATTGTCAATATTTGTTGTGTAATTTAGTGGTCCTTTGTTTTCAGTGAAATTTTATGCAAGTGTGTCTGCTAGAAGGTCAGATTTTTCTATGTCTAAGTCTGCTGTGTTTTTGTTGTTTTGGAATGGGGGAATGTTACTTCTTTTGTTTTTAAAGGATTTGGTGATTTTCCATACTGATTTGTCGTGTGTATTTAATGTTTGTAGTTTTTGTGTCCAGCTATTTTGAGTGAATTTGTGAATTTCTTTTTTAATTTTATATTGAATTCTGTTAACTTGAGTTTCAATGTTAGGATCTAGTGTTCTTTGAAATAATTTTTTGGTTTTATTACATAGGCGTATGAGTTGTTTAATGTTGTGTGGTGTATATCTTTCATTTTTTTTTTTGCTGATTGGTGTGGAATCGTTTTGGTGTGCAGTGATAATGCTGTTTGTGAGTTCAGTTATTTTTTTGTTAAAGTTGTGTGCTGTTGTTAATGTTTACGAAATTAATTAGGTTAATGTTGCTATTGATTTCTTGTTGAAAGTGTTTCCAATTAGTTGTAATGGCTCTTTTATTAATGTGGTGGGTAAGTGTAAAGTTAAATTCAGGTATGAGGGGATTATGGTCTGAGGAGAGTTCAGGTATGGAGGTGATAGTGTGTTTATAGTTAAAATTTTTATTTAGTGCAAAATCTATTATGATGGCTGTATTGTTTCCGAATCTTGTGTGTGTCGGTGGATGAGCTAGAGTGATGTCATGTAGGTTAATGTAATTTTGGAGGTTGACGCCTCTGGGTGTGTTTGTGTGTCCGTTCCAGTTTATGCGTTTAGTGTAAAATCGCCAAGTATGACACAACTGTTACTAATATTGAAAATAGTGTTTAAATCATGAGTGAAATTAGAATTGTGAGATGATGGGGGTATTTAAATAGAGACGAGAGTGACTGGTGTGTGGTTTGGAGGGGTGAGAATAACTATTGTAGCTTCTATGTGTTGGAGTGAGGGGGTTGTCAGGAGATGAGGTGCGAGAGAGTTTTTAATGAAGATCATGGTTCCACCTGATGCTATTTCCTGGTTTTGCCTATCGTCTCTATCGGTTGAGTAATTGGTATGTGTACTGTGTTGCGTGGTTTCAGGTGTGTTTTTTGTATCATTGAGAGATCGGGAGCATGCTTCTGTACAAAATCTCGTAGCTCAATTATACGAGATTGTAAGCCGTTCGCATTCCAGGAGCAGAGGTTTAGGCTAAAGAGTTTAAAAGTGTTATTCAGGTGTTGTAGATGTGGGTGTTGAGAATGGTCATTGATCCTTAAAATCGCTATCCATCAGAGCCTCTACTGAAGCATACGTTTTGTTGGTTTTACCCTTTACCGCTTTTATTTTTGGAAGATTTTTGAGAAGTCCGGGGAGCTGCTTGAATATTTCAGTAAGTGCTTGTATCATTTTAATGGCTTTGAAGAAATCGGGTGTGGCATCTTCATTTTCATCCTCTTCTATTGGTTGTCTGTGTTTTTGTTTAAGATGCTTATTTACGAGATTTACTGTCTTGCTTCTGTTTGGGTGATTTGCGGATGGGTTATTGGATCTTACTGTTCTTTGGGATTGATTAGTTTTAGGTTCCTGTGGCGCCATCTGTTGTTTGTTGGAGACAGCATTTGCGAAAGTAAAGTTTTCACGTACTGCATTTTGATTTTTATTTATTGTGTTTTGCTTTTTAAGGGGTTTTGGAAATTTTTCACATCCTCCGTAGGAGACTAAATATCCTTTATGGTCGCAGTTGATGCATTCAGGGTTAAGGATGCGCTCTTTGATTGGGCATTCTTGTGTTAGATGAGATTAGGCGCATTTTAGGCATCTAGGTGAGATGTGACAGTTTTCTGCCGAATGATGGAAATAGTTACATCTGTAACATTGAGTGACTTTGCCACTTCCGCGGTAGCCCTCAATTTTAACAGTCATGTAGCAGATTCTTGTTAGTTCAAAAAAATTTTCTGCTTCTGGAGTCCTGGGTAGTGGCTAGGTAAACTGGTTGCGGTAATTTAGACCTTCGGTTTGTGAGCTGAACTTCCCTTAAGGGGTTGAAGCCAAAGTCTAAAAGCTCTTCTTTAATTTCTTGGGGTGTTGTTTCTCTTGGTAATCCTTTAATTATGGCCTTGACAGGGCATTGTTGACCTGGTCTTATTACGTAGTACTCGTATTCGGCTTTGGTGGACAGGTATTCTATCAAGTTGCTGTACTCTTCTGGGGTATCGAAGCACAATTTAATATATTCCCCGGATAATTTTCTTCGAAGATCTGTAATAATTTGATTGATGGCCTTTAATTGATTTTTATAATTGTTGATTTTGAGCATTATGGGAAGGGAAAGTCGTTCCTTGGGTGGGGTGACGACCTCGTTGTTTTGTGAGCTGTTATTATTATAATGTTAAGGTTTTTAAATTTGTTTTGATTGGTAGTGATATTTAAAGTTTCGGTAATTATTTGCCTTTTGGCGGTTTTTCTGCTAGGGGGAGTGACGAAGCCGTCTTCGTCTTTCCTTTTTAAATTAAGTGATTTGGTAATTGTTATTGGAAGAGAATAGTGTACATTGCAGCCAGGTACAGTACAAATAGGAATAGTTGCATACTCACCCTCCGCTGTTGTCAAGTCGTCCTGGGCCTAAGAGGGAAGTAACAAGTAGGATCAGAACTGTTCATCGTTTTCGTCAAAATCTGGATGCCGTCTATTGGAGAGAATTAGAGTTTCCTAATTCGTCTTTGTAGCACTAGTAGAGTCTCGCATGATTCTCGATTTGGGTCTCCAATGGGGGATTGGGATAAAGATGAGGATGGAGAGGTCAGGTCCATGTTGTTTTCCACGATCATTTTTTCTGGTTCCAGGTCGTAAAGGGAGAGAGTCGAGAAAAATACAATATCCTCTCCGATAGCTCTGAAAAGAGCTTTTAGATATAAATTTTTTTAATCATTATAAAAAACGAAGTATGAAGAGAGGCGGTATCAGCGTCCTAGCTGTCCAAGGTCTCGTGAAAGAATTCAATCTGTTCAATATAAATAATCGAAGATCATTGTGGATTACATTGTTTCTTATATATCAGGGGAAATTTGTCATTATTCTGAGAATTTTGTTTTGCATTATTTGAACCTTTTTCATGTGAGTTTGTGCGGCCGAACCCCAAACAGGGGAGGGTAGGTGATGATTGGGCGAAGGATCTGTTTGTAGAGTAAGACTTTATTATTTAATGAGAAAGGAGAGTTTCTGCCTATGAGTGAAATACATAAATGAATTTTATTCCAAAATTTTTCAGTCAGGAATTTGATATGCTGCTTATATGTGAGTTTCGAGTCTAACTGAAGTCCAAGGTAGCGTACTACCGAGACCCAGTTTATCTCTTCATCAAAAAAGATTTAGATTATTGTTGGGGTTTATTGTGCCCTACTTTTTGAAGATTATTGCTTGAGTCTTATCAACGTTGATTGCTATCCTCCAGTCCGTTAACCAAAGTTCTAAGATGTTGAGATAATTTTGGAGAGCTTTGACGGTATATTTTAAGTTAGCCCCCTGAGCTAACACAGCAGAGTCATCAGCAAAGAGACACACACTGACACTGGCATGGTGTGGAAAGTCAGAGGTGAAGAGATTATATAAAAAAGGACTTAAAATCGACCCCTGAGCGCAGCCAGCAGCCATTGTTCCATTATTTGAATAACTATTTTTAATTTTTACATTGAATGATCTGTCGTGGAGAAAACTGTTGATGATATTGATAAGATAGAAAGGAAATTTGAAGTTGATCATTTTATAAATCAACCCATCGTGCCACATTCTGTCGAATGCTCTTTTAACATCCAAGAAAATGCCAATAGTAAATAGATTATGGGTGAAACCTTCATTAATAATGTTGGTCACTCTGGTTAGTTGGTGGATAGTAGAATGGCCCTCTCGAAATCCACACTGTTCTGGGGGGATGCAGTTTTCAATGTTGCTATGGATTTTGATTCTATTTAGTAAGATTTTTTCATAAATTTTTGCAGTGGAGCTTAGAAGACTGATTGGCCGGTAATTTTGAGTGAATTTATGATCTTGATTTGGTTTTGGGATCATAACAATTGTAGCTTCTTTCCATTTTTTTAGGGAAGTAATTTGCCATGAGACACTTGTTAATGATTTTAGTCAGATTGGTGATTGCCTTGTCCGGAAGATATTTAAGAGCAATATTAGGAATAGTATCTGGACCTGGAGCTTTCTTATTTACAAGATTTTTGATTATTTGTTTAATTTCGTTTGGGGTGGCCAAGGGGGGGATGTTGGAGAGTGTTTGATCATTTTCTAGGAAATCAGAGACGACTCTTTCCACTTCTTCTATTTTTTCGTCCGAATACGGAAAAGCATTTTCTTGGAATGTAGCTTCCAGGGTATCTTTGAAAGCTTCCGCTTTCTCAAAATCAGAGTAAGCCATTCCACTCGGGCCACTGAGGGGTGGAAAATTGTAAGCTTTACGAGTGATAATTCTGTTCAAGTTAAACAAAGAATTATCCTCGGGGCTGAGATTATCAAGTAGGATTTTCCAGCTTCTATTTTTGTGATCATTAATTAAGATGCGTATTTGTCTAATTAAGGAGTTTACTTCCCTTTTGTAGGGGCGGTAACGAGTCTGATTCCAGAGTTTTCTGAACCTGTTTTTAGTTTTGATGAGATTCCTGATATGAAGAGGGAGTCTGAGGTGGGGGGTGTTAATCACTCTTGTAGTGGAAGAACAGTTGATTGCATAAATAATTTTGGAGTTGAAGTCCTTGATAGCGTCTTCTATTTCATTGTGTTCAATCTTGGGATTTCCAGACATGGTTTGGTGCATAATTTCTTAGAATTTTAGCCAATTCGTTCATTTATGAGTTCTAAAATCAGGAGGGAGGATATTGTTTAGAAGAAGATCGATGATGAGGGGATTATGATCACTACTTAATTCATTTATGCTAGTGACGTAGAGTGGCTGAGATTTTTTGCAATGGCAAAATCAAGGATGGCGTTTGATCCTCTGTGTGGGAAATGAGTTGGATGGACAGGAGCAATGATGTCCAGAGCTGAAGCCACTGCCCATCGTTTGCTTTAATTTTAATTACATATAGTTGTTATAATATTCAATTTAATAATTCATCATTTACTTTAATTTTAATAACGGAAAAGTTTACTATTGTCCATTTCTCGATATTTCATAGTTTACTTTAATTTTTATATTTAAGTGAGTAATTTAATAATAATTATTAAAAAAAAAGCGCACCTTGGGTGGCTAAATATGGGGTTTTTTTTGTGGAAAACTTTGCCTATAACTTTTTATTTGATTTTTTTACTTATTTTTTTCTTAAAAACTTCTCTGTAGCTGCAATCTTGAATTTGAAATGATATCACTAAAAAAGCAGCCTAAATTCTCTATAGAAAACCTCAGTTTAGTTAAGACAATTTTCAGTGTATATTTTTGATTCTGTTATATTTGCTCTTTCTTTGTAGAAAAGTATTTTATCAATTTAGAATTCTAGATTGTGTTTCCTTTATGCCTTGATACAATGACATTTAAAGTATTGTGGAATATTTGCTGGTAAAGTTCTTGGATATTTTGTATACATACTATTCCTTATGATATTTGCGAGATTTTTTCGTTCAAATAAAGCATTTCATTTAGCATATTGGTGGAGTCTTAAATTTCCTTTATAAAGACAATGACTTGAGTTGATCGTACAATAAACTTTCTTTACATAACACTTTCACATAATTATAGATACATTTCTTCGTTTTCTCTCAAAAATTATATGTATAAATATAAAACACTGAACTACATATAAATAAAATCAAAAAGATGTATACATTGAATATATATATATATATATACGCACACACATACATACAAAAAGGTCATAAAATAACTGAAGGACAGTTGCTATCAAGTCGCCCATTACGTCTACTGCCATTGACACCTACATACCGTCGCCTCCATTTGGAGTGATGTCGCTCTCGAAGGGACTGGATTGCAATTGAATGGAATCGGGTCGTCTTTAGAGACGAATTTAGAATCAATTTAGGCAGTGTTAATCGTGTACGTGTGTGGAGGCTCCTGGATGAAAGTCTCAATCCTGTATTCACTGTATAGAGGCACATCGCTCCCAAAACTGCTGTGATGGTATAGGGTCTCATCGCATACGATACACGGGTACCCCTTACATTGATCAACGGCATCATAAAAAAGCACTGAGCTACGTTCGTGACATCCTTTAGCCACATGTGTTGCCACTCATGGTAGGGCTCCCAGGAGCCATTTTGTAACAGGACAATGCTCTCCCACCCACAGCAAGAATTTCACAGGACTACCTTCGCTACATTCTCACCCTTCCCTGGCCTGTTCAATCCCCACTTTTATCACCGATCGATCATATCTGGGATCATTTAGGACGGCAAGTTGGACAGCCTACGAATTTGGTCGAATTAAAGGTGCGCTTACAGCAAATGAGGAACGAGATGTCGTAGGACATCATACGGGACTTGAATATCACAATGCCAGACCATATCATATCATGCATTCATGCTATAGGGGGCTCAAGACGGTACTAAGAGCTCCATTCATTTTTAAATTTTCCTTCAATAACTGATTATTATGCTTATATTTTATAATATCTCACTTACATCCCCGTTTTACTTACGTGATGTGTAAAATTTTGATTTATTCTTACTTGGTGTGCAAATTTTTTTGGCAATGAGTGTAACAGGTCAATTGAAAAGTCACCGGCCTGACACATAGATGGCGTTACTAGAATTAAATCCATATGTTTTTTAGTTAGCCCTAACCCTCAAAAGATGCGTGAGTAAATTTGACAGCTGTCGGATTATTAGTTTGTGAATTATAGCATTTTGAATGAAGCAACTTTTGTTGCGAAAAAAATGGATAAAAAGGAATTTCGCATGTTGATAAAATATTGCTTTTTGAGGGGAAAAAATACAGTTGAAGCAAAGACTTGGCATGATGCCGAGTTTCCGGACACTGCCCCAGGAAAATCAACCAACAAAGATTGGTATGCTAAGTTTAGACGTGGTGAAATGAGCACCGAAGACGGTGAACGCAGTGGACGCCCAAAAGAGGTTGTTACCGACGAAAACATAAAAAAAACCCCCACAAAATGATTTTGAATTACCCTAAATTGAAATTGAATGAAATAGCAGACACTCTAAAGATATCAACTGAACGTGTACATCCTATCATTCACGAATATTTGGGTATGAAAAAGCTCTGTGCAAAGTGGATGCCGCGCGAGCTCGCTTTTGACCAAAAACAACGACGAGTTGATGATTCGGAGCAGTGTTTGAAGAGGATCAAGCGTAATAAACCCGAGTTTTTGCGTCGATATGTGACAATGGAGCAAACATGGCTCCATCATTTCACTCCGAAGTCCAATCGACAGTCATCCGAGTGGACTGCACACGATGAACCCGCTCCAAAGCGTGGGAAAACGCAACAGTCGGTTGGCAAGGTTATGGCGTCTGTATTTTGGGATGCGCATGGAATAATTTTCATTGACTACCTTGAAAAAGGAAGGACCATCAACAGCGACTATTACATAGCGTTATTGGACCGTTGGAAGGACGAAATCGCCGAAAAACGGCCGCATTTGAAGAAAAAGAAAGTGCTGCTTCACCAAGACAATGCACCGTGTCACAAGTCAGTGAAAACAATGGCAAAAATCCAGGAATTGGGCTTCGAATCGTTTCCTCATCCACCGTATTCTCCAGATATGACCCCCAGTGACTATTTCCTGGGAAGAAGTTTTCGTCGAATGAAGAGGTGATCGCCGAAACTGAGGCCTATTTTGAAGCAAAGGACAAATCGTACTACAAAAATGGTATCGAACAGTTGGAGGGTCGCTATAATCAGTGTATCACCTTTGAAGGGAATTATGTTGAATAAAAAAAAAATAATTTTGCCAAAAAAATGTGTTTTACTATGGTGGGCCGGGGACTTTTCAATTGACCTCTTATATAAATAGTGTTTAAACACGAATAATTTGAAAATATACTTAATATTTAAACTGCAGTTTTTTTCACAAAGAGGCAGCCATAGGATATAGAAGGATAAAAAAAAGCAGCAATCGACGTGATTCCCCAACATGTTTTTTATAAATCAAATCGCGCCTTAAATTTACAACCCTCATGAAAACATAAAAAAACCCTCTTAAATACATAATAATAATTTCAACAATAACTTTTAAATAGTCTTTCTAAATAATTTCCATGTCCATATACCTGCTGGCAGCAATATAATTATCCCATTCAACCAGCAAAGCCAATGCAAAATTGACAAAAATACAATAAATGATTTGACTGTCAAAGTAATTTACACACTTACATCAGTAGATATTACTATAAGGCGTCACTTACTTTATCAACACTATTTAACAATTCTTAACATTATATATATATATATATATATATATATATATATATATATATATATATAAAATTACAGAGGTATTCCAGCAGAAGAATAACATGAAAAACTGAAAATAGAATGATGTATTCAGTTTATCAAATAGATTATCCCTTTTCATAAAATCCAGCAGAATTTCTTTCAAATATTACTTTCTATTCTTAGATGATAAATATTAGAAATTCATGCGCAACATTTTTATATAAGTCAGGCAATCCTAGAAAAAATTTTAAACGTACACTTCTTTTTAAGAAGTAAAACTTAACAGTAAAATTCGATATAAAAACCAACGTTTTTAAAAACAACGTTTTTATATGG
>BMAW01048966.1:0-10706 GCA_019974015.1 Nephila pilipes
TTTTATGTAAATACTTAACAAACACATATATTATAAAATATTTTTTTTTCTTAAATTGTCAAATTGATATTTAAATTTCTAAGCTCTTCTAAAATAATTCCCGTAATTTTCAAAAATTGAATTTTAATTCCACCTTTAATATAAAGTTTTTATCCATTTTAATTTGTGCACGAAGTCTTTTTAAAGCAGGGAAAAGACTACATGTTTCGTTTATTTACACAACTGTATTTAATTATCTAATACACTGTAGATAATTTCAATGTAAAAGAATAAAACTTTTTTTTTTCTAATTAAATTGCAAAAATATCAACGACACATAAGACATTTTCTTAGGTACTTTCGTACTTATTAAGTCACAAAATTGATTAAAAATAATTTTTAAAGTAATTCCACATCCTATTAAATTGAATGCAAATTATTAAGCAAAGGTATTATTTCAGATATTTCTTTTCAGTTGTATTCTATAAATGTAAAGTATATTTTTGAAGTATGCACCTGTTTCTAAATTCTACAGTTCAATATATAAAAAAAGAAAAGAAATATATAAAGAACAAAATTTATCTCATCGAAGTTTAAAAGCTCTAATCCAATGTATAATTGCCCATGTAAACACAGAGAGATGCGAAGCCGAAGGGGGGAGTGAAGGGGTCGTTCGGGAAATTGATTGGAAGCGGTCGGCATTGGCCGAGCGAATCTGCCGAGGAACTATCGGTAACATGGCAAAATGAAACTGCGGAAGTGGCCTGTATCTGCCGTGTAATCTACCGGGAATTATCGAATTCGTCAGTAATGAAAACTAGTAAACTGGTGAGCTGAAAGTTGCTGATATAACTGCTACTGTCCTTACAAATGCTGTTTTTGTTCCTGTTGTGTCGCTAATTTATTCAAGAACTATGATTCCTGTTTATGCTGTTAATTTTTTCTACCTGTGTTTGTCTTGTCCAGAATATTTGTGAATAAAGCATCGTCCGCCATTATCATCCGTGTTGGAATGCTTTCACTCGTATACACTCACGCGAGAATTTTCGCAATATATATTTTTTAATTCTTATATTATTGGCTCGCTATTTAAATTATTTTTCTACTTGAAGTACACGGAAATAATTCGCAACTAACTTCGTTTTAAACGAAATTGTAAGATATTAAAACATCGTCAGTTGTTGCTTAGAAAAATAAGAAAGTTTTATTAAATATGCCCCCAAAATTAAAATAACATAAATTAGCCACCTAAGGGGCTATTGTTTTAGGTAAATCACTTTTGGCGTACCAGATCACTTTTCAATTTTTTTACCTTTTGCTTTAATTTTAATTCAACTTAGCTTAAATATATTCAATTTAATAATTTATTGTTTCCTTTCATTTCAGTATCGGAAAAATTTACTATTGTCCATTTCACGATATTTATCACTTTAATTGTCATATTTAATTGAGTAATTTAATAATAATAATTATTTTTAAAAAAGAGCGCACATTGGGTGGCTAAATCTGTTCTTTGCAAAAAATTGCATAGAACTTGTTTATAATTGTGTTTATATTCAAGGTTTATTATAATTAACATTTTCTCATATTCTCCGAAAGATAATCTCTATAAATACTTATAATTATTGTGTTTATGGTAATAATAGCAATTATCAACCACATTTTTGTTCTATTCATAATAGCATCAAAGAAAAAACTATCAAAAAAAAAAAGTCTTACTTAATAAATCAAAATTACGATTTCACCTACAATCAAAAAAGCTGAGATCGATATTTCACCTATTGAAAGAAAAATAATATAATGAAAATTACAGTAAATATTTAAAAAAAAAATACGATTTCTTTTTATAATTATTAATGTGGATATATATATATATGTGTGTGTGTGTGCGTGTGCGTGTTTATAAATTCTCAAATGGAATAATAATAGAAGTATAGAAAAAAGCTTTTTTTTTAATAAAGGGCACATCTCTCCTAATACCATCTTAATCCCTTTAAGTGCACTTTAACAATGAAACATTTCTTAAGAATTAACCATTTGATTTTTATTGCAAAAAACATGTTTCATGTTATAATTTGCACATATTATTAATTAAAATTGTATTATTTACTTGAATCGACAAGCAATTCCTTGTAGAATGTCAAAAATTCAAAGTAAATCTTACATATCGAATCATCCAACGTACATTTCGCAGCGTCAAAACATTTCGGTAGGTGCAAAAGGAGTCCAACATTGTTCACATTGCTAGGGAATATCATTTCTAATTTTATTCTTGTAGCACATACGGCATCTTTTAACAGAATTTCTTTTTTTCCCAAGTTGCAGGAATGTATTCTGGGAAATATCCCCATTGCTTGACCTTCAACCTATCAGGGTTGTCACAATACGATGGATGTCCACGAGTTTAATAATCCGGTAGCGTAACTTTTTGTAGAATTTTCTCTGCTTTCCCAAATCCAATTTTTTTGTAGAATTTTTTTTTATTTCAAACATAAGAATTGTAAAGTGCAACGTCAAAAAAAATGTGTATCTTTTTTTATATTTTTGCCAACATTGCACGCCAAGTGCTTATTGTATTCAATTACACTGCTTTGGTTTTAAATCATTCTCCTCGTCTCCACTTTTCATCTTACCCGTATCGAAGTTGTTAGCATTACAATATTTACTGCTGAGTATATACACCCGGGGTGTTCAGTAAAGACTGACATTACTGGTGTTGCAAGCGAAATAATATCACTACTCCATCTCTCGGCGTGCACATGATAGAAGGAAGAATTTGCTGGAAGCTTGCCGAAATTGCGACGATGGCAAGAGCAGTCCCGTGTGAACAGCACGATAAAGCAAAAGTATAAGTTTTTACCTTTAAAATTTAACGATACCTGCGATATGTTAGCAACAGTATGTGATGAAATATTGTATTTTACATGAGTCAACAACTTCAACTCTTATGAAGAGTTGAGTAAAAATGCTACAATGAGGGTAAAAGATTGTTTTTTCAATGGCATAAATCGTTCAAAAGCATCCGAAAATCTTGAGAATTGGAAAAAGGTCCCGGTGATCCAGTTACCACTGTTACCAAAGAATCAATACAGGATCTATGGTAAGACAGTTTGTTTATATGTTTGATATTTCGATAAGTAGCGCACATATACTTATACACGTCTCGAGTGTTCGCGCGCCGGATTCCATTTCAAAAACAGAATCGCATCGAAGTGTGTCAAGTCTGGTTGCAGTGCGTTCGCGTCGGAGATACGTAATGGCAATGCATTATTATTACTAATAAAAGTTGGATTTATTGCTATGACCCCAATTGTGATTGTAAACGTTGCACTGAGAAGCAACACAAAGGTAAAAGGCGATAGACCTCGGAAATTTGAACTTCTGTCAAGAGAGAAAAGATTCTTTAGCTGACACCTCCCACTCCAAACTTCCACACCACACCAACGAAAGGACCTCGACCAGATTTAACATGCATCAGCCCCGCTACACAGTGGGTCTTTAGTGGCATCAAGACTCGAACCCTTGACTCGACGAAAACAAAACCGGCGGCGAGCTCGTGACCATGATCACTCAGCTACCGCGAGCACCATAACGAGTGTAATTCATGATTGTACAGTTCGGCATGAAACCCCGATGACGAGATAGATTCGTCATTTTACTACGAAGAATTAATATTAAACGAATCTTAAGATTGAACTTCATACACATATTAGGTGAAAATCGTAACTGAAATGTCTTACTCTTATAATCCACAAACAAAATTGTGTTATTTTTAAGACTATTCGTATTTTGAAGGTATTTTAAATCGTACATTTACCCCTCGCAACTAAAAAGGCTCACTACATGAACAAGAATTTCAGATAAATTTAGCTTTGATTGGCAAAATGTCGTCATGAAAATCTCAGTTACGCTTTCTCCATGCTATGCACCTTTAGTTGTTTTTGTCACAGAGTTGCCAACGACGTGTTATTTGTCAGCAGGCAATTGTCACAAAAATAAAAATGATATGCCTGGGACGTCGACTGACATTGTTTGCCAGAATCATGATTATCTACTTAGCGGATATTGCACCATTTAATCCGTATACTTTTTTCCGTAAAAAAAAAAAAAACTGGTGCAGCAAGAATGATTTTTTCGAATTTTCTATTTGAGATGGCAAAGCAAATTTTACAAAGTGTATATATCCCCGATTATAAGAAACGTGGAAGGATGTCTATTCTTTAATTCAATTAATTTTATGTATGAGGATAGATAAGATATCGAAAATATTAGTTTGATCCTGTCTAATGTTTTGAATTCTTTAAAATTCAAATAAAACTATTAATATTTTTGAAAATTTGTTGACTTTTTTTTATTTTTAAAACGAATTCAAATTTAATGAATTAAGGCTGGAAGGTTATGCATAAGTTTCCCAAATTCACATTAAAATCTTTTAAACTGAAAATACTTCGTGGTCTTAATAGTTGTAATAAAATTCATATTTATATTTCCATTACATCAAATTTTAAATCTAAGAATTTTTAAATACTGAACATGCTTTATGTCTTATTTCTGTAGAAAAATGGTGAAAGAGAAAATATCTAAACTGTTCAGACTTCTAAATACGTTTCATGCCAAATTGCCTTATCAAAGAACATTTTCGACTTCCTGTGTTCTGCATAATAAAATTTTAAGTACCGGTGCAGATAAAAAGTCAAGCTCACCTCGTGTTTTAATTACAGGTAAATACTGTTTTCTTTCTTTCTTTTTTTTTTTTAAGCAAATGCTAAACTTCGTTTTAACATTTTGAACTAGCTATTTACTTTAATATCATAAGAAGTTAATACCATCCAACTGATTTTCAGGTAGCTTAGGTCAACTGGGGACTGGCTTAGCTAAAAAGTTGAGGTAATAGTTATATACATATATGTTTAGCTTAACATTTTGTGGTTAATTTTGCTATCAATTCTAAAATTTTCTTAAAAAAATTTAATTTAAAAATTTTGTAATATATTAATTTTTAAATTATAATCTAGTTTAATTTTTTCTTTCTTTTTTTTTCTTGTTTTTTAAAAATATTTTTAATATTTATATTTATTTTAATTAATTAATTTGTTTTATTTTTATTTATTATTTTTTTAAAATATATATATTGTTATATATATATATATATTTAAAAAAAATTTTTTTGCTTTCTTTTCCATCTTGCGTGTTCCCCTTCCCCATGCTTTAAGTACTCGTAGCTTTTATTTTTTGCAATATTTATAATCAGGTGTCATTTAGTTCTGACATTTTTTGGTAGATGACTAAGCTGTCTTTTGACTCATCAATTCATGTTTATCTCGGGTAAATGCTAAACGGGTAATGCACCATGTTTGCTAAAATTTTTTACTCTTAACTATGATCATATAATTTTAATTTTATTGATGTATATTTTGTGTTTTTAATCATATATTTTGTTCTCTTATTTATATTATGTTTTGATATTCAGGATTTCTCCAGATTAGCATGATTGTCTACATCTTAAATGATTCTATAACGAATTGCTTTCTTGTTCGTTTTTTTTTTTTTTTATCTCTGTTCAATAGTATTTTTGATCTTTTTGTAACGTTTTTAGTTTATGGGGATAGTTTAACCAAGTATTCAGAAAAAAAATCAACCTAGTAGTCTAAAACCTATTACAACATTAAATGTACTGTACTCCATTCTTTTGCTTTCCTTCAAATCTTAGGTTTTTACAGTTTCCTGAGTAATAATAATTTCATTACTTTACCTTATATATATATATATATATATATATATATATATATATATATATATATAATTTCATTACTTTACCTTATATTTATATATATATATATATATAAGGTAAAATAATGAAATTATTTTTAAAATATATAAAAATAAGAGAACAATTAAAAACCAAAATCAACAATTGAAAACACCTATAGAACTACGTAAAAGAGATGATAAAAATTGAATCAAATTTGAAACTAAATGAATAATAATTTGAATACGCAACAAAACAAAACATGTACATTCAAATTGGGGACTGAATTGTAGGGTTAAACATGTATATATATATCACAAATAGCCATCTACAAAATCAATACTATTAATAGATAATAAACTAAATATATAAAAATCATCAAAAAAAAATAATATTTAGTCAAATCAAATAGAAAAGCTTATATAATAGTCAAGCAATCTAAAAATTTCTTAAAATCTTCTACCCAAAAAACTCTGTCAACAAACCAGAAAATTTATTAGAGAAAGCCAAGAGAATGAAAAGTGAAAAATTAGAAAAACAGAAATAATGTACATAATATTGTTCCAAACTCTGAAATGTAATAATGTGTATTTCTACCGGTATCACTTATCAAACCATCACACTTCAGTGTATAACATTATAAAAAAATATGGTAACAAACCAAAAATCAATTAATCCTCTTCAATTTAACAGCAAGCAGCCATATTACACAAAAATAAACATCTAAAAAAAAAAAAAAAAGAGAAATATTAATTAAAGTAGAATTAGACAAACATTTTTAAGAATTTGAATATCATATTTGCAGTAACTCGCTGTTTATTGAATATGATAAAAACCGTTCAATTTAATTCTGGGTTAAGAATGTTTATGTTGTTTTTGAAAAAAGAATAAAAATACTGAAGAAAACAAGTTCTTTTCGAATATGCTTTGTTAAAAGAGCTACCCAAATTATTTCTTTTAAAATATATACAATCTACACTTCCCATTCTATTCTGTATGTATTTTTTATTTGAAATAGTACGTTTCTTTTTAAAGAGGCAGAAAGACATTACATTTACATATTTCGTGTAAAAGATATAAATGCCTTTTTTCAACAATTAAATGCTATATAACTGAATATGTATCAAAAAAATGTTCTGTTTTGCTTAATAGCGTAATTATTTGAAATAATAGCAGCAAGCCTAAAAAATGTAAAACAAAACATAAGTAACAAAAGTATAAAGCAAATCACTGTGCACACACAAGGAAATAATTTGCAATTGAAATACAAATTTATAATAATAATAAAAGGAAGTTTCGTGAACTTTCCATTCATAGTGTTTTATTCAATACAGTGTCCGGATCGAGATAGCTGTATAAATAAACTTATACCAATAACAAGACTCTATAAACATGAGTCATAAGGAATCTTCTATTACAGCAATTGTAGAATTGTATTCAAATCTAATCTGATCAAATTTATATGAAAAGTAAAAATCATATTCTTTGGAGTTAAAATATATTGGGAAAATGACTTTTTAATGCCAAATTCAAATAAAATGAAAATAAAAAACTACCTAATTTAAGTATCGATAAATAAAGTAAAAAAAAGAAAAGAAAAGAAAAGAATACAATTTGTATTTTTTTATTTTGACTTTTTAATTAAAAATTAAAATATTCTAAAAGTAATTGGAATTAAAAAGTTTGTGCTTTTGATGTAAATGAATATAAAATTGTATCTCAAATATCACTAATATGGTGCCATTACATTAATTATATAAGAATTTATCCGTTGATATTACGAACTTCAAAATTAAAATGTAAAGAGGTTAATTCATCAATATTATATAACAACCAAATTTTATGTAATTATTTTAGTTTCTTCATTTGTTCCTAGTATTGCTATAATTTTGAGCCTTTTAAGATATTTATCAGGACATCTATGTGGTAATTTTTCTTTTTCATTTTCAACTTTTTGACTCATTCATAAAATAAATTCTATGTCGATTAAAATTGACATTTTAATATATTTGATTATTAAGAAATAAAATCTCAATTAAATATACAATAAAGCAATTCACAAGAAACAGCATCCATGTTTACTTAATGAAATTTTGTATCAAAATTTTGATTGTAGTAATGTAAAAATGCATAATTAACTTCCTGTAAAACGTCTATATATTAAAGACAGACATTTTTGTGGGCTTATTTTTACCAAAAAAAAAAAAAAAAAATCGAAAGTTATTTATTAGTATCATAGTGAAAGTAGAAGTAGATATACCACAGAATTCTACAAAATTGATTTCATAATTAAATAAATATAAAAAGCAATATACATTTCTCGTTTTTTTAGAAAAGCAGCTCACAAATTAATTCAAAATCGGCGGAGTTTATGAGGAAGATCTCAGCTGCAGAGCAGCTATAACCTCCTATCTCAAAATTAGCGATTTAGCGAATAAAAAACATCAATACATTGGTGTGAAAAATTACGGTTAGTGAACCTAATGCAATGGATATGACATTAGGATAGAAATGAAATAGGATACGTGGAATTTAGCTAATTGTGGAGAGAAAACCATTATTTAATAAAGCGTTACAGTTGAGGTGAAAATAACAGCAGAAGTATGAAGTAAAAAAAAAAAAATGGTTGATAAAAATTTGGAAGTAGAATACTTTGTGACTACAATCTGAGATTAAGAACTGGATTTCTAAGCTTTGAATAAGACTATTGTTATATATGGCAGGTAGATATTGAAATTTTGAGGAAAATGAATTTTTTAATAAAAGAGAACTTCAATGAATTCTTGGATTTCACGGTTTTGCATACGACAAATTAAGGGTAAGACTTTATACGAAACTTTACGGAACTTATCCAAGGGTATATTCTTTGTATATTTTTTTCAGTGAATCTTTAATCAAAAATTACTCAAAAATGCTTGGGGGATTGATACCATTTGAAAAGTATGTTAAAAATTTTTAATTTGGTAACATGTCTCAAAAGTGTAAATTCGCAGATCTCATAAGTAGGAAATATTCTTGTACATGTTTGTGTAACCGTTCACTGGTAAAGAATTTACTTTTCAAAAATACATTATAACAATGAAACATTTCGCTCGAATTTCTCATGAGATTGAAGTAAAGAATACATAAGAAAAATTTATTTATTTTACCTATCAATGTATTACACACAATCCAAATGTATCTTAAGTATTTCCTTAATTAACGTATTACTATCCTAGGAATGATTGAAAACTAGGTCAAATTATCCAGAATTTAAAAGAAGATTTGTAGCCACCATTTTTTTTTTTTTTTTTTTTGGTCTAGAGGCATTTAAACTATTTCTTTTTTATTTGGTTTTCTTCTTGATGTGTTTTGGGGTCGAACGATTTTGATACTGCAATTGTCACCATTACTTTGTATTTCTTTGATTTCTTAATCACCTTCCCCATACCCTATAAAATCTTTGTATTACATTAATTCAGGATAAATGCCGAACTTGTTCTATATGTATTTAAACTTCTGGGTTTTATATTTTAATCAGAGAAAAATGTTTTAATTAAAATACCATTCAATCCCACAGCATTTCACCTGAAAGTAAATATAGGAATATTTAGACTATATTTGTTTTATTTTACATGAACTGAATTTGAAAGTGTGACAGCTATTATATTTATTTTATATTATAGAGCTCGCTATGGAGCAGAAAATATCATTATGTCCGATATCATCAGGGCTCCTAAAGAAATTTTAGAAACAGGTATATTTATACGTTTTCTAAATATGGCAAGTAACTTACACGGGCTCTTTAATTTTATTTACTTATATAAGATACATTTTTTTAGGACCGTACATCTATGCCGATATTCTAGATTTCAAAAATCTTCAAGAAATAATAGTGAACTATCGAATTGACTGGTTGATCCACTTCAGCGCCCTTCTCAGCGCCATTGGAGAATCCAATGTTCCTTTAGCCATGCGGGTCAACATTGAAGGGCTGCATAATGTAATGGAGCTGGCGAAACAGTACAGGTTGAAAATCTTCGTACCCAGCACTATAGGGGCGTTTGGACCAGATTCTCCAAGGAATCCTACTCCAGATTTATGCGTGCAGAGACCTCGTACGATTTACGGTGTTTCTAAAGTTCATGCAGAATTACTTGGTGAGGTGTGGTGTCTTTCTCTTTTACTTGGGTGAAATATAAAATGAAACTGATAATTGTAAAACTTTATAGCAGTACTTTCGCCAGCTGTTTAAGAATAAGTTACTTGTTATCCCCTACGATCATGAAACCAAAACTCTTCTAAAAATTTGGAAATACTGTAGAAATAAATTAATTCTGTAATTAATTTTAAAATACTATAATTCTGTCTTCCTGACCTTTTCTTGCACTTTGTACATACATTAAAAATGGAATTAATATGTTTGATTTAGAATTGAAAGTTTTAAGCCTTTTATTGTTTCTAATCATCGCTATTTTCGTAGTTTTGTGTATCTCACTCATTTTTATGTTGTCTATCTAACTTTTGAACATGTCTTTTTACTTTTCTTTTTTCCTGAATTTTTTTACGAAAAATTGATCAAAATCAGGTCAATCTCTTGTTCCAATTTCGCCTTAATATGCTATAGCTGGCTTTCTACGTTAATTTTCCCTCTAAACATTTCGTAACTTTCCTGTTGTCCTTTTTTTTAGAAAATAAGAGACATTTCTCACGAACTTTTCTATTGAAAATCCCCTTGATAAGAGTAACAAACAGGAAGAATTTTTTTTTTAAAAAAAGTGTTCAGTTAATATCTTTTCAGTTTGAAATCATTATATGACAAATCTAATGCTTCAACATTTTGCGCAAAAAAAAAAAATCATGCAGCTTATTAATTTATCCGCTTTACAAACTCAATTTTTGCGGAAATTTTTGCAAAATGACCTGTCAAATGTATTCGTTTAGAAAGGAAGTTCATTCAAATTGATATTTTTCATATTTATCTTAAATAAAAACTGAG
>BMAW01048970.1:0-23110 GCA_019974015.1 Nephila pilipes
ATCGATCGGGAAATCGACTGGAAGTGGTCGGCACTTCGAAGTGGAGCGTGCCAGATGAATTTACAGAGAAGCAGTGTGTATCTGTTGGGAATAGTCAGAGTCTACCCTGGAAGTGCAGACTACTACTGCGGAGGTTTGCCCGTATTAAGAACTAATAAGCTGGTGAGCTGAATGGTGCTGATATAACTGTGACTATCATAAAAAGTACTGTTTTGTTCATGTATCCGTGTCACTAATCTGTACAAGTCCTGTGTTTTCTGTTAGTGTTGTTATTGTTCGAGATCTGTTACCTGTGTGTCATTCTGAAGATTTGTGAATAAAGCTTCATTTGTCGTTATGCTCTGTGTTGGACGATTTTCACTCCCAAACACCCGGAAATTTTCGTAACAGTATAAAAGACTGGAATAATCAGCGTTAGATTTATTTACGAATGCGAAAAACTGCCGCTGATATAAACATCGAAATTTTTACGAGATAAATGATTTTTTAAAGAAGTTTTAACACGTGTTCCATGTTCATTACTTTTCTTTGTACAAAATAATTCTTGGTGTACAATGTGAATGATGAATCTTGGATCCATCACAAATTTTACCTTTTTTTTTTTTTTGAAGTCATGCAACGAAACCACTGTTTTTTTCCAGTCATCGAAGGAGCTCCATCTGTATCTACTGTAGTTAATTTTGTTAAAGGAAGATTGTATTTTTGTAGATGGTCAAAAACACAAATTCATTTTGTCCTTGGAAGTGTATGTATCGATACTAGCTATATCAATTCCTCAAAAATGTAGAAATCCGCCTCCCGTGCACGTAAAGACGCAATTTATTGAGCTACACCCCCAATATCCGTACTCACGTCAAAGGTAACGAAAGAAAAAACCTTCAAATCTAGATGATTTTGCGCTTTTATTTGTGATATCTTAAATTTGTTGGCCAAATCAGTAACTCTTTTCCACAACTGTATTTCGAGAGAGAAAAAAAAGGGATCGCTCGAAAAGCCTTCACATTTCCCAGAGGAACAATTTCTGCAGCCTTAATTAGTTATTTCCTTATCAATTCACCTTCAATAAAAGGTTTCGAGTGTTTAGCTATCAACTCTGACAAGATGTAGCTTGCAGGCACCGTCGCTTCACTTTCTTGCTTTATTTTAGAGACATAAACTGTTTTTTCAGTTGCACAGTTTGAGCTTTTTCAATTTTTCTCATTAACCCCTCGTAAATGTCATATATTGATTTGTGTTGTTAAAATGACTACTAAACTTGAACAATTTTGTTACACTAATAGCATTATGTCATATCAAACAGATTATTCTATTACTTATTCTGCAGTAAGAAACCTTCCAATTTTTCTTGAAAAGTTCGATTTTTGTCAACTATCTTTCGTTTATTTGTGCTTCCTCTTGGTTTTGATAAAAAACATGCTGAATAAGAAGAACTGACAAAATATCTACTAAACTTTTTCACTAATTGAACATGTTGTAAATATTTCAGCTTTTCTGATTATTCTCTCCATAACTCTTTTTAGTGTTTTGCGATTCTAAATTATTTCCAAAACAGAATCATTAGTTAATCCCATAACTTTATCCCATTTACTCAATGGTAACACAAGCTGACCAGTTTTTACATGACAAATAACTGTGAAACTACAGATTACCTCGAATGAAAAAAAATGTTTTCCCCTAAACTAGGGTCCTTAAAATATTTTTCCTTAAGGTTGAGCACTCCTATTGGATAATACGAAATTTATTATTCTCGGAAAATTCATCAGAGTTACTCTGTTTATCTTCTCCGGAGACAAAATATATGTATTTGAAATTAATAACTTATATTCACTGTTCATGATTTGGTGACACATAACTTCTGATTCAAGGTTAATGCTCTGCTCTTTCTTTCCTGATTTGCAAAAAGCGCACAGATTTGATGAATTGTATTTATTTATTTTGTAAGCTGCTAAGGGAAGGATTTTATATGCTTCCATTCGTGAAGTATACTTTGTCGGTGAACTGTGATGGCATTAGATTCCGTTCCGATATATTAGCTGAGCGATCTTTGCTAGCCGTATGTGGCCCGCGTGTTTCACACCCTTGTATTAATGCATATTATATTTGGGTGATGGTTCCCAACCTTTTTCTCTGTCCACGTTCTACTAGCCGGTTTGGTTCCACTCCGCGTATTCCAAATCAAGAATACTCTAGCCCTCTACCACCACGCATAATTAGTTTTACTCATTGCAGATTGTGTTAAAAGACAGATGGCGCTGCTGAAGCAACTCTGTTTTACCATTGTGTTTTAAAAAGCGCCAAACGTTTGATATGGATTCGAAGGTAGGTTTGATTTCGAAGCCATTTGCTGCCCAATCAAAATTTGATTGTTGTTGCATCGAGTTGTCACTGTTAACGAAACCTTGATGGATATCATTTTCCAGAAACCAAGCAACAAATAAGACGATGTGTTGCTTTAGGTGAATCTAAGACGGCCGATAAAACTGGGGGAGGGGATGATTTTTAGGAATGTGAAAAGTGTTATACCCGTGGACTTCCAAGAAAAATGAAAACCTATCACTGAACAATATTACTGAGCGACCCCATTCCTTTCTCTGCAGTTAGATATCTGATTCCTAATACGCAAACTTTTTGAACAGCTCTCATAAATATCTTTTTAGAGTAGAGTGGGTGAGTGATGGAGGATTAATGAAGCAAAAGGCAGATAAGACTATGAGGCTCCAAGCAAGGTGAACTGTAATGTAGACGTTTGAAAAACTGGGGGGAAAAAAGTAAAAAACTGATTTACAAGAAGGTGGGTCGAAAATCGAAAAGGATCGTTTGGACATCCCGTTGATGCATCACCCGTTTTTAGCACAAATAGAAAACCTCATGGGGAAAAAATCACTAGGGGGCCTCGGGGTCGAGATGCACATACCTACCTAAAGAAGGCAAGCCACTGAAGTCTCCCAACGGGGTGGACGAGTCCCTTAAAATAATCTCCAGGGTCAGGGTGCACAGCTATACCCCCAGACACTGGGTATCCATTTGAGTCGCCTCTTACGACATGCATGAGCTTCAGGTGATACACCGGGTAAGGTGCATACGTCAAAATCACAACCAGTGATTCATCAATTTGCCATCTTAACTAAAGATAATTGATGACGTCAATGGAAACAATCCAAACAAGGAGAGAAAACAGTACTATAGGGAAGGGGTGTATATCAATTGCAATAAAGGTTGGAAAACAAACTTCTCTAAAAAGATATCGTTCCGAATCTTCTTCGTATCAACGCAATGGTATTGGAGTGAAAGTATCTAGTGGCTTCATCTCTTCAACCACGAACGACGACAGAAATAAAAACGCTACAAAGGTTATGAGCCATCGGGATTCTGCAACTAATCAGGCAAGGAATTGTTAATTCAAGAAAACTCAGTTGGATTTCGTTTATATCCTTAGAATAATCATGTGGTGATTAATTTACAATGAATATGGAGCTGTTCCCACACGCATCCTCACTTAAGTACAAGAATTATTTCCACGGCGAGTTTTCCCCCACCATAATGGAGGATGTTTTTCTAAACGGGGTAGGGGGAAAGGCTGTCGACCTTGAAAGCCGACGCAGTTTGGAACCCTCAACCAAGGGGTCAAAAGAAAAATTGTCCGATCTCTTTTTGCAGCACTCATATCAATTAGACTAAAAAGGGTTCCCCATCGAATAGTTATTAAAGCGTTTCAACTTCTGGCATTGTTCATGAAAACAGCCGCCGCCTACTTTCCGTCCAGTATCATCGTGATGATACGAAGTGAAACATTCTAAACGATATTTATAGAGAAGGTCGCTTTTCCATTACTGCCATTACTGCAATGGATATACATCCCCTCCTTGATCTATCGAGTTTTGGGTTTGGGCAGTTTACATCGAGTTCATCGACAGTCTTCATGTTGTTTCATGTGCGGTTGTCTTCACTTTGGAGGGAAATTTTTACTGTCCCGCCTTTGGGGGATGTTTTATTACCCCGTGATCGTATAATCTCTTTCTCTACTGGTTTAAAAACCAATCTATAATTACTCTGCTGCACAAATTCTTTTCCTTACTCCTCCTCATCGTCTCTCATCTTATTCACCACACTTCAGTTTGCAAAGTAATTCTAATTTACATAATTTACAAGTTGAGTTGTCAGAATCAGACGATGTTACAGAGATTCCCAAAAGGCTAGTTGAAGAGAACTAGACTAGGTAAGGATTACAAAATGTGCTCCTGCTTCTTATAATCAAAACTCTACGTAAAACCATTACAAATTAATCACTCTGAAAAATTGTTAAAAATCGAAAATCATGTATTCTTTTTTGACTTAATACGAATGCCATTCCTATGATTCACATTCCATTGTTGTCATGTAGGTTGATGGCACTGCATTCCCAAACTAAGATTTCTTCCATTGGTAGCTTCTTCTGAGGATTTCGGGGCCCAGGAGCAAGTACAGAGCGGAATTACTGTAAATAAAAATGAAAATTTTAAAAAAAACATCTTTAGAGCTTCTTACTAAATGAGATCAATTTTTGAATTTTGCAACTATAGTGCTACTGTCACCATTCCACTTAGATACACTGAATACCTATATCTGTTGGTTAGTCACAGACGCCATCAAAGAAGTATTCGTTCGTGTTGATATTTGCGCATTTGAAATGTCTCTCACAATTGAAAATGCTGCCGATTGTAAATTACGCACCCTGATTCGTTTTCTGCATGCAAAAGGTGTGAAAGCTGTCGAAATTCATCAGCAGATTAATGAAGTGCATGTGGAAAACACTATGAGGGATGGAATGGTGAGGAAAAAGGATGAAAGTAGTTAAAAATGAGAATGGAGGCATTCGACATCACCCAAAAAATGCAGCTCAAGCAAAAAAAATTCAGCACGCAATATCTTGTGCGCTGTGTATTTGAACAGGCAGGGGATATTGCTTGTGGATCTTTCGCCTCGGAATGACGCAATAAATTGCGAGATTTATTGTGACACCTTTAACTAAATTGCGTCCTCGTTCAAAAAGAAAAGGCGGGCCATGTTCAGTAAAGGGATTGTTTTGCAACATGGACAATGCTCATCCACACCTGGATCATCATTTCCCAGACTTCATCGCCTCATATGATTGGAAATAACAGGATTCTTTTCAGTATGCCCTGATCTGGCGTGCAGTGACTATCACTTGTTCCTCTATTTGAAAAAGAATATAGGCGGTCAACGCAATGACGGTGATGGATGTCAAAACGACCGTGTTGCAATGCCCCATGCAGCATATTTCTGTAAGGATGGTATTCAGAACCTGGTTGTACGACATGATACATGCCTCAATGGTGAAAGTAATTATATCGTATATTGAAATAACGTCCAGTATGGAGAAGATAGTTCGTTGAATTCTACAAGGCTTTCGAAAAGACAAGAAAAGCTACATGTTGCACTACAGGGTGTTTCGGAACTCATGGGCAAAAATTTAAGGGGTGATAGAAGATATCTAAACAAACAATTTGCACCATACAATGCGTAGGAACAGAGCAACCGGTGTTTTTCCATTACAACACCGTCTAGCGATTCACCGCTTGCTCTCCGCCCGTACATTGCTTGTTTAGATGTTTTCTATCAACCCTTAAATTTTTGCCCATGAGTTCCGAAACATCCTGTATATAGTGACTATGCAAAGAAGTCTGAAGAACTATCTTTTTAAGAAAATTAAGTTTCTCTCTCTATTATTATTCAGTAATAATTAAAAATTTACAAAATCCCGGATAATAATCCAGACATTATGATATCTCAGGATAATAATTAAAACTTTACGATACGAAGGTTACTTAAACCAAACAAATCAGCTGATTAGCTGTCATTTATAACGTTATGTACATAAGAATGCAGAACAAAATTCATCCAGATATCTGGGTTATTTCATAGAAATAATTAAATCTCAACAGTATCCAAACACAGACCATCCTTTGGTGAGCAGAGATTGCAATTCGACATTGGTAAGTGAACCGAATGAAAATTTCATAAGTGTGTGTGTTTTTTAAAAAATATTTTTTATACATGCACAATAAGCGCAGCAAAAAAAATTTGTTTCACTCAAGAATGTATTTCCTTGCAACACATATTCAATTTCTAAAAATATCAATACTTTACTTCTTCGGACTAAAAATATTAACACGCTTTTTTTTTCCCAAGATCATCCCGAATTGTTAAGAATAAAAATAGAATTCTTCTTAAGCGATAAGAAAAAGTGACGCGATGTGTTAAAGATCGCACTTTCCTTTATTGATAACTGTCGTACGATCATCGGAAGTGAAGCATGCTTTTGATCTTATTAAAGAGAGTGGGAATTGGATGGGTTTGCACGTGGGAAATCTATGTCTGCATTGTGACAATCGTTCGCAATGCACGCAAAAAGAACATGAATGATTTATGGCATCTTAATGATATCTCTATCGTGGCGACATCTCTCGGACAAATATGTAATCTCAATATGTTTGTAAATTGCATTTGTGACTAGTTTAGGATTGTACGAAATATTCAACAACAGATGTAAAATTTAGTACAAATATTATTTAATTAAATTCAAAAAAAAAAATTTGAAAATTATTTATGAAAAAAGGAGCAATTCTGAGTATATCTTCATTTATATATATTAAAAAAATTGATTGAGTAACAAATAATCCTGTTCTTTTTTTGGATATTAAAAAAATTACATATCACACATATATTTAAAAGACAAAAAAAAAAGGTAAAAGCCATTGTTATTGCAGATGTATATCCAGTTTTAAAGCATAAAACATATTTTCATCATTATTACAGTAACTTATTTAACACGCGGTTTTATCTTGCCTATCTTGATAAGTACTCGCTTGTGATATCATTCCTAGACATTGTGGCGTCATAATTCTTATTTTTCTTTTCACGAGATTCAAATTAACCAAATTAACTTTTTGGTAAGGCCAGACATTAATGCGTTTTTTTTTCTATTACATATGAATCATCCTTTCTTGGAAAAGGAAATGTTCATTTTTGGTCTTTGTAAGAGAGATTGTTTTTAATATCTCACAGTTATTGAGATAAGTTGTATATTCAACCATTTTGTATCGGTCCAAGTCTAGGATTTGTAAGGATTTTGTCTTGAATAACTGATTTCCGAAAAATTAAAAATAACATAGAAAGAGAAATAACTTTAGTTAACAAAAGGCTTAAACGATCGATGAAAAACTGAATGTTATCGAACGAATTCGAAAAGGGACTACAGAAGTAGAAACTGCCAGAGAGTTTCATCTACGTCCATATTGCGTGACTGGTTAAAAAGTGAAGATAAACTTCTTCAGTTTGTTGATGACATTGATAATGATGGAAGAGTGGTTAGAAAATAAACAGTATAACAGCTGGAAAAAACTAATCTAAATAAATATCTGATTTTCCGCTCAATTTGCATTAATGAGGAAACTCGCGGTTCGCCTAATCCGCAGTATTGTAATCATGGACCACTATCTCTTGTAATTAGTATAAATAAACCATAAAAAAAAAGACAAAGTAATGTAGCACTACATTTACATTTCCTCAACCGTCTTTCTTTACTTGGTTTCGTCTAGAATTATGTAACAGACAGCGCCATCTGTTTTGCCGAGATGAGTCAGAGTGTCAAGAGACGAGACAAAGCGCTCAGTTATGTTTCAGAAGTATCTATATGCTTAACTCCCTATCACACTTCTTGTAAATATTCGCCATTAAAAAATATGTGTAGAATATTACATGGCTATTGTTACTCTCTGCAGCAATATTTGCATTAGGTTCGAAAGACATCTTTTAAAAAATACTTTCAGTAATACCTTTTTGAGAACTTACCAGTTGTGTGTGTTTATAGCCATCTAAATACATAAGCAAAACATCTGAATAAATCTGTAAATGTAAATTAAACATATTAAAACGTGTAAGTATGAATAAAATTTGTCAATATAAATTAACTTAAAATGTGTGTTAAATTAAACTGTTTTTAGCACTTATGAAATTTGTTGAAGAACCATCAGAGCCAAGTTTTCAGAACAGAAAATGTAGAAAATTTACCTTCCAAAAAATTATTCAATTATTTGGAAAGTCACATTAAACTGAAAATTCAGTAATTAATTACAAATGAATCTGAAAAATTCATTTTAATATTAATGCTCATTGAGTTATTCACGTATATAAAAGCACTCGCGTAATTATCTGGAAGCCATTTTTTTTATTTGAATATTTATTTCAGTATAGTGATTAAGCGTTATGTAGTAAAGAAAGAATCCATTTGCATTGATTTCAAATAATACTTTTTGATAGAAAAATAGTAAAATTTTACACTACAAGCTAAAGTCATTTTCGCACATAAATGCAAATAATTTTCTAGTTTCATTTTTTATAGCCTCTAACAGTAGTACAATAAATTTCAGCTCAAATAATTTTTATTATTAACATTTAGCTACTAAAAAATACCCCTGGATTTTCGATAACTAATGGTAATAATAACTATTAATAGCTTTTATTACAAATTCTTTTCGTACAAAAAAAAGCATCTTTTTCATCTCCTTAAGATGCCTAATTTTGTTTGAATTTGCATGCATAAATTTCAGCTTCTTTTTTTAACATTTCCTTTTTTAAATTTTTTATGAAACATCGATTCTTTCTGTTGATTTATTCTAGAGCATTTTGCTGGCTCGTTTATGTACCTGTCTAGGTATTATTTGGTATCCATCCAAATGAGAGGGAGAAAAAAGAAACTAGAAAAAGAGAAGGAGAAATAAAAATGCTTTTGGATCGCGGCCCAGCTATCTATAATTTATTCCCTATTCCCCCCCAGCATTCCTCCGACGCGCTAACGGAATTAGAATTCATGTTTTGTTCTCTGAAAACTGCTAACACTGAGTTCTCTGAACTTGCTAAAGGTCGCATTCAGCAAAACTATACATGTTTTCTGAAAATGAGAACACGTTTCCCTTCACGAGTAATGTTTTCAATGCGGTTTCGGTTTTATAAGGGTATTACTAGCAATTGTTACAGCGGATCTATTGTGTTTTGAGAACATAAATATTAGAATTACTTGTTAAAAATAATATTTTAGAGCGAAGTTAGCAGTTCCTTTCAAAAAAGGGATTTTTTTTTTCCGAGGAGAAAGATTTAAATAGTGATATATTATTTTCAAAAACAGCCCTTCTTTAGGAAGAGTATTGTTATAACGGGACAGCAATTAAAACATTTATAAAAAAAAAAAAAAAAAAAAAAAAAAAAAAACGATAGAGATCGTATTATTAGATTCTTATATATATTTTAAAAGACCCCACATGTTTTTTAAAAGCTAAATGAATTTTTTATAAAATTTATTTTGTTACTTGCAAAACGATAACGCGTTGAAAAAGAAACTTATTTCGAAGATATAGATGGTAAAATCAATGCAATGGACAATTTGTTTCGTTACAAAGGGGTAAATGTAAATATGTGTTCCAATGCTTGCAGGTACGGTTACTGCAAAGTGGCCCGAAAGTCTCTTAAGTACTTAAAAAAATTATATATTTTGCTTCAGAGACTTGTAGTAAGTCTTTATTTCCGAAATGAAAATATAAAATCTGTGAAACTCATCAGCAGAACTGAGAACTGGACAGCCGACATCATTTAATTGAACAATCATTGTAATTATTCATTAACAAGAAGTTATTATTTATAAGTTACTTCTCCCTTATTTATGTTGCCTTGGTAGCCAATTGTTCATGGTCGTGAACTCGCGGCTAGCGGGTTTCATCGAGTTGTGGGTTCCAACCCTATGCCCCTCAAGACCCGCCTTGTAGCGAGTATGATGCATGTTAAATCTGGTCAAGGTCCCAAATCTACCCATTTGCATGGTGCGATAGTTTGGAAGGGGAGATGCCAGTTCAAGTGTCGTCCCTGTCACTTCACCGAAGTTCAAAATGACGAGGTCCGTCATTTTGCCCTCGTGTTGCTTCTCAGTGAGGCGTTAATAACAATTACATTATTTTTATTTGCACATTATCCTTGTTATCCTATTGTTCCTAATGCTCACTGATGCACGTTAAATCTATGGAGGCTCCAAGTCCTCTCAACTGCATGGTATTTTCGGATAAAGATTCTCCGTCCTCGTCATTTGATCAAGGTTCAAAATTAAAAGGCCCGTCGCCAATAGTCCTAGTGTTGCTTCTTAGTACGAAGTTAATTTTCAACCACAATCACGATCTCCTTTATTTATGACCATCTGCACTTATATTTAATTGGTTCTACTCTCCGCCCATTGCTATATATGCTTCTTAGCTTACGGCTACAGCATCCAAAAGCAATGCGCGCTTTCGTAACTTTACTTTCCAACTTTGTTTCGGCAGTTCCTCACTCTGCCGAACGCCCAGGCGTTTGTTGCCTTGATCCTAATTATGACAGCTTTTTACAATTCTGATAAACTTTAACTAATTATGCTCTTTAATTATAAATTATGATGAGAGGGTAAGTTTTTAATTTTTAAAATAGGTACTTCGTAATTTTAGCCGTTACCGTGTTTAATTGGCAGGTCGGTTTAATTTTTCTGGCGTAAGGTTCTCAGTCGGACAAATTGCATCAAGCATTGATTTTTAAAAAATTCTAAAAATCTTGGAAACTAATATAATCTTTGATTATCCGCACTTAGGACCTCAAAAATGAGTCTGATGGGGGGAGGGATGGCTAGTTTAGGCACTCTAAAAGATCGTTTGCTTCCTGTAATGTGCGGGGGTCATTAAATATTTAAATAGAAAAATAGCTTTACAGCAAAAATGGTTTACTAAAATAATGTAATTTTTTATTTATTTTTCCATGTAAAACCCACCAACTTCTCTGTATTTGTTCCATCATTGTAGTATTCTTCTTACCCCCTCAATGGGGAATTCTTTACCTCGATCTCGAAGACTGTTTTGTACTTTTTTATTCACCTCTTCGTTGCTGTTGGATTCAATGTCATGAAAAGCTCCTTTCATAGGATCAAAGAGATAAAAGTCCGAAGGGAAAAGGCCAGGGCTGCAAGGAGGATGAGGTAGAAGCCCCTTTGCAAACAGTTTCCAGCGTCGATTGAGGTCGAGCGTTGTTTTGCAAAAGGAAACGCCTTTTCTCTGCTTTTTCGGGCAGCTCCTCTTTCACGTTGACCTTTTTCTCAATCATGTCCAAGTATTATAGATTGTTGGGGATGCATTGCCTCTTCAAATGGACACAGAAAATTGGACCACGAGCTCTCGACTTGTCGGTGACGCTTTTGCGACGACTTTAAGACTTTACCAGCCATGCCTAGGAGCTCGTGTTATTCATGCAGCTATTACCGAACTCTTTATTTGTCCGAAAGAATATCTCTGACGGTTTGATACTTTCCGAAAGTAAATACCAGATCACAGAACGCTGTTTTTGAAAAGTACTTTCTACAAGCGCCATCGTAACTAAGATTTCAGAGGTTATGTTTGGGTAGATATAATTTGTGAAAAGCTAAATCTCTCTCTTCGCAAGGTTATCAGCTAAACTTTACGAAAGTTTAAATTGCCTGCATTGAGTGTTTCCTTCACTGAACATGTTTGTCCGTTGAATCATCCTCGTAGGTATCACAGAAGAAGCAGGAAGAGCCTTTTTCACAAAAACAATTTTTTATGTATGTTTGTATGCGCTGAATTACATTTGTTATTTACCATATTTAGGTTACGTAATCGCGAGCAGATATTTTCGTTTTCAACACTTACAGCACAATGTAAATCAACACTTAAAACAGAATACTTATCTTCGAGGGTTTTTCGAAAAGAAATAGTACTGATCCTATGACGCTACAGAAGAATTTTTTTTCCTTTCCAAAATTTGCTGCACTGCGTTCAAGACCAAAACCTTAGGAGCAGAACACTTTTCGTTTGTCTCAATCGGTTTCAAATTCTTGTTGTTGCGCCATTTTGAAATTAGAGTATCGACTCCAAATCCAACAGTGATCTCCCTCTTGTTTTAAAGGTCAAGTATGCAAATCATGAGCAAAATTATCACACAATTCCCGAGCTTTTGCACTAATCCGATTCAAATTATAATGTAAAGAATAGTACCTGTAACCGTATCAATGATTTGGAACATTTTCTCTTGACTTGCAATAAATACGCTTCCCATAGAAATTATCTCCGGATTGTACTTAAGGTAGATCCTCATCACAATATTACTTTTAAAGAATTTTTGGAGAGAATAGTGGCTAATAAACAAGTAATCAGAACATTCCTGCAGGAGATTAAATGTTTTGATATCTATTGAATTAAAAGAATATTTTAAGGAGAGAATAATAGACACTGTTGCTTTATATTCCAATTCAATCAATCAATCAATCCATCCGAAACCTATCAGCTACGAGTTAAGTACCTTAACTGTTCTTTTGAAAGGAAACGCTCCATTCCAGATTTTTAATTAAATAAAAACCGTTTAAGGGGATGGTGTCATGAAAACGTACGTATGTGTAAAGCAGAAAAATTCATCACCGTTGTTTCGTTCCAAATAATTATGGTATCTGTCTCTTGGGAAATAAAAATAATAATAATAAAAAAAAAAACATTATGTTGGAAATATCGAAAATACGTGGTTTATTAACAAATTAAAAGCTGCTACACTTGGCTGAGCATTCTTCTAGAAGGAGAATATATGTATTGTATTAATACATCACAGAGGAATATTCTACAACACTATTCTAGACATGTTAAGAATATTCTGGATAGTAATAGAAATTATAAAGAAAACCGAGAACAATTTAACAAAATTCATACACAAGCTTTCGACGTAGCATTCAGTGGGTTATGAACCCGGGAACTCTCGATCGTTATATCTCAGCGCCATTAGTGCTCCTTAGCTTTGTGGCTGTATATTCTAAAGTACTGATGTCATTATTTTAAAGAAAGGGAAACACGACAATTTAAGTAGGAGCCACCTTTCGTGTTTTGCAAACGTGTTAAATTAAAAATCTCTATATTTTAAATAATTATTTTTAAAAAGCTATTCCTTTATTGCTTAAGATTTTCAGTTCCCGATATTTAAATTATCTCTTCTTACGATTCGTTTATTTGTGCTATTTCTGACAATTTTAAAATGTCAGTTTTATTATATAAAGGTATTTCAATTTTTTAAAGCTGAAAAATAATTTCATAGATCGTTTTTCACCAAGAAACTTACAAAATATTTTTTTAATAGTTAGTAAAAAAATGAATGATTTGTATATTTTAAAATATTTTCTGAGTTCTGCTCCTATTTTTTAAAATAGATAGTAAAATTCTCTTAAGTAAGAGATTTTTCAAGTTTTTGAAAATTCCCCCATCTACAGTCTGATTCCATGAGTAAACTATAAGAAAATTATGAGACATAAATATTCTAGAGTTTACATTGCACTTTGTAGTGAAAAAAAATTGTCATTGTATTACAAAAAGTGTAAGACAGTCTAAATGGATAATTATCCATGATGATAACTGAGGTTTTTTTATGGTATTTAAAATGTACTAGAAAATGATTATAACTAAAGGTTACGTAGATGATTAAAATAATTTTTTTTTAAAATTAAGTTTTAAAGTATATCTTGAAAACCATTCTTATTTTACGAAGATTATTTTTGTTACAATTTTGTCCTTTTTCTTTTTTTGCGCCATTTTTGTTCCAT
Organism: Nephila pilipes; assembly: GCA_019974015.1. Lineage (NCBI taxonomy): Eukaryota > Metazoa > Arthropoda > Arachnida > Araneae > Nephilidae > Nephila > Nephila pilipes. Next base: position 13,661 of record BMAW01048970.1, read on the forward strand.
TGTTTTGCCTCATGATGAAATCCCAGTTTCCGTTCTTTGGGCACTACGACACCAACATGCGATCCTTCTCTCTACAAAAGAACTTTATTTCCTCTTTTTCAGATTAATCCGTTAAACAATACTTTTGTACAAAATATTTCTGATATAATTCTTAGTAATAATCTCCCGACAGATCTTCCTTTTGTCCGAACCATGCAAGTCGTCGACATCCCGTTGTCTGACGTTGACGAGTTTCCGAATAAGTCGGTCGAAACGGCGCGAACAACTGTCTTCTCGGCCTAATGAGCAGATTAGAGCTTTGTGAACAGAATTTGCTCTTCTGAAAAGTGTGCACCGACCATTGACGAGTCTGGTTTCCAACTTCTTTAGAGCCCCACTCAACCATTCCCAAAAGACACGCTACAGAACTCGCTACAAAGCCATTTAGTTGACTTCAAACCATCCGTTTCAACAAGAAATCAAATAATCTCATCTACTTCAAGCGTTGGAATTCTCGATTACAAGTTCGTAACTCGTTACAAAGTATAAACACCCATTTGTCAGCCACGCAAAGGGTTATTGTTTTAGATGGGATGTTTTGACGTACCAGATCACTTTTCAATTTTTTTTTATATTTGCTTCAATTTTGATTACATTAAGCTTAAATATATCCAATTAAATAATGTTTCGTTTGCTTTAGTTTTAATATTGGATGTTTACTATTGTCCACTTCTCGATATTTCATCGTTTACTTTAATTCTTATATTTAATTGAGTAATTTAATAAACATTATAAAAAAAGCACCTTTTTTGGGCTAAATCTGTTGTTTGCAAAACTTTGCATAGAGTTTTTTGAATGAAATTTTATTTATTGTTGTTTTCTAGAACTTAGCATTATCAATAAAAGTGAATAGTGTTTGCGAAATGAAAGCTAATGTATTCTTTGCAAACAGCATTAATCTACTAGTCAAATAATTTAGAACCACACTTATCAATTCATTTTTTAGGAGGCAAAATGTCGTGTTCTCTCTTAAATCCATACTTTTTTACCCGAGCAAAAAACCTTTTTAGTTTTCGTTTGCTCTTAGAAATATGAATTAAAACACATAGTTGTCTGAAAGTGGAACTAATTCTTCGAATGAAAATCAAAGCAAATATTTGAATAAGGATTAACAAACATCATTTAATAGGCTTGACCTCTATAAAACTGCCCTGTTGAACTCTTCGTGATTCAACGAGATTTTTAACTGTAACTTTCGAATCATTTCACTCCCGTATTTATTTTATTAGAATAAATGTACAGTAGAGCATCATTAAGTTGAACTCCTTTAACTCGGGTATCGAGCGAGACTGCCTAAAGAAATTTATTTAATTTGATTTTTAAAAAAAAAATTAATTTTTTTTTAAATTTTTATTTTTTTCAAGTTTATTTTTTAATTTAAAAACGCTTTGAAAATTTCCATACTAACATGTATTTGTTTCTACCACATGTTTTGAAAAAATATTTTCTTTACTGAATTCTTACGACAGCTAAGGATGTGTGAATGGAAAATGGAGGTAAGGGACAAATATTCTGAGCAAAGTCAACAAAACCTTAAGTATAGCTCTTATCACCAGAAACAAATGACGTATGGGGCTTCGTTGTCTGAGTGGAAAATGCTATAAAACAATTTTAAGCGCATTTCTATTGTTCACAAGGTAGAAGTCTGTATCATCTGTAAACAGAGTTGATACTCAATTTTTCTAAATAGAGACGATGTTTCGGTATGAATATTTTGGCCGCGGTAACCTAGAATTCATGGTCGGTAATTCGTTGTCAGTGCTATTATTATTGGAGAAATGCGTTTTTATTATTGATTTTACAATAATCCAGTGGTGCTTTGGTCCGATAACTACCAGATTACTGCTAGAATACTGTACTCTCAATACCAAGAAGGAAAATGTAATCAATAAAAATACTTCATTTCTTTACATTTCGAACGTATTTCATTGAAATCAAATAAATAAAATGACACAGAATTGAGGAGATTTTTCAAAAACCCTATAGGATCAACAATACCTACACAAATTCAAAATGGCGGATAGAAAAGTTTCACAACTTAAAAAAATATCTTTCGAATGTTAACAACTTTACCCATGGAATTATATTTCCATGATTAACATCATACATGCACTTAAGTTTTATACTTCATTTGTTCAAGAATTTTATGACACATTTATAATTAGGCCTTAATAGACTCTTTAATTAAAACAATCCATCAAATCGAATAAATATAAAAAGAAAAAAAATTGAAAATCCGATGGCGTTAATGTATCGCATTCACAAATTCAAAATGGCGAATAGAAAGTTCAACATTTTTTTTTTAAAAGAAAAAAAATCTTTCGAATGTTAATAAGAGCAATTAGAATTCCATGAATAACATCACGCATACGTTTATTTTCGATACTCCACTTGATCAAGAACTTTATAACATTTATTATTATTAATCATCTTAATAAATCGATTCTCTATTTTAAACAATGCATCAAATAGAGTTCAAGATAATAAACATAATTAAGGCTTTGGATCAATATTTTGTGTAACGACTCCTTCCCATTCAAACGAACGCATATTTTTTTTTCCAAGCGTATTAATAACCGGAACAAGTGGTTCGATCCATCGAAGCTCCCATTCGAAAGTAGGTGACAATCATAGGAAAGATGATATGATTATGACCTTCGCTAATGACACCAATCCCAAATACATTCATTAACGTGTTCCTTCTGTTGACGATTCCTATTCGTTTTCTGATATGGGAAGTTAGTATGCGATCCTCGGACAACAAAACAAGTTTTGGAAAATGTGGACGAACGAAATTAAAATTTATGAAAAGATTAAAAAACTCAAAGCAATTTTCGAGACCGAAAATTGATTTATTGCGCTTTCTTCTTTTATCGTCTGGATATTTGGTGGATTCTGTGGGCGAAATTAGCATTGAAAGGAAAAAAGATTCGAGAGCAAGTGACTATTCTGTGTGTGACGATAATACTTTCAATTCCTTTTATTCGCCTATTCTTTTTTTTTTATTATTATTGTCCAAGTTCTTTACGTAGGATTATCCGGATGAAATCCGAAAATTGTTTTCCTACGATGTTTGATTTATTACTTTTGACCAATAGATTTTCTTCTTTTTTCATTGTAATCGTTCTACAAAGAAGCTGTGGCTGATAAATATCGATTTTTTATTGAAAAGGGTTGGAGATGAATTGTTGTAGAAGTGGAACATCTTATTTCGATTTATCAAAGTAATTACTTGGAAGCCCTACTTTATTTCGCTGAGAAATCTGGCAATGGCGATTCGCAAACTGCACTGCTACGTCTTTCAATTATTATGTCCGGTCAGGAAAATAAATTATGTTTTCTTTTAGCTTGTTCATTTGAAAGTGAGCCTTTGGCGGGATTTTCCATTGAGCAAAACATTTAATTACACGCATCAAGTAACGTATTTCAGTATTATTAATTAATAATTACAAATCATCAATCCGCAATTCTTTATTATGTGGTTCAGGGAAGATTTTATTATTCTGAAATTTTCAACTCGAATCTAGAGCAGTAAATAGCAATTTTAACATCCTGATATGCGTCGCATTGCATTTTGTCATAAAATCTAAATACAAAAAAAAAAAAATACTTTTTCGAGGAGAAATCTAATTAAAATTTCTCTAATTGCTTCTTTTATTGCCTCTTTTGTATATAATTGTATTTTGCATATTTAAGGCTCCCGTCTACCAGCCATTTTGATTTCATGAACGTAATATTAATCCTAGTGAATTTCTACTTCCCTTTTGATTTCATGAACGTAATATTAATCCTAGTGAATTTCTACTTCCGTCCTCAAATCTGTACTATTTTATCTGTTTGAATGCAATAGAAATCAATCATCCGAAAGTGCGAAAAACAATGAAAGCTTCTACAGAATTACATTTTTTCTTTCGATTTTTAAAAATATTTTTACCTCTCTTTGAAGTATTCGTTTGTGAGTTTTTCGGTCTTTAAAAAAATGTTCTAATATATTTTCAAAAATTGGAGGAAAAATGTGATTATTCAGAAGACTTCACTATTTCTTGCGCTTTCTGATGCACTTTTAAATAGATAGAATTGTAAAGATTTCAGGAAGGTTATAGAAATTCCACAGGATTAACAATACACTCACGAAACCGAAATGACCGGTAGACTGGAGCCTTAAATATTTTGCTTACTCACGAATTCAAAGTTAAAAAAAAATAAATGTTTAAAATATTTTAACTTTAATATATGAATGGGAGATGGCGAGTTTTAATAGCGTGAGAGCCAGGTATAGCTATGCTACGCCAAACAAGGTGATTGTGATATACACGTTTGAAATTTTTTTTAAAATTTTGACAAGAAGGGGGGGGGTCAAAAGAAGGTTCGTTAATATATCTGTAGAAAACGTTAAATGTATTCACCAAGAACAATAAATCCCACGGGAAAGGAAAAGATCACCATAGTGCCTCGAGATCTTGATGCCCGTACTTTCCTGAAGAAGGCAAGCCCCTGAGGATTCAACTTTTATATGCTATTGTATAAACATGTATTTCTCTAAATCTATATAATACTTGATTAATATAAAATGCATAATTGATATAAAAGTGTTTTTTAGTTAAGAATGCGTTCATGATAGTGGAAAGGCCACAATTCTTATTTTATTTATTCGTGCGCAATGGTTTCCAAGCAACTGAATTTCAACATCTGCACGAAGCACATTTAACCATTCTCACTCTAAAGCATGTTTGTCTAAAGTGCGGCCCAAACGTAAATTATGAAAATATTTAAATTTACACATTCAGTTGAAAAGTCTGTAAAAAGTAATTGTACTAATTTTAAATTTTTTTCGTTAGCCATGGACGAAAGCACTACGCTTCTGATACGCACAATTGGCAATTTTTATAAGAGGAATCTGTGAACATTATAATCACGAAAGAAATGGTTGCTTTAGTACCGTTAAAAGACACAACCATGTCTGTAGATTTATTCGATGAAAAGGTTTTCCTTATCTATGAAAAATTTATCAGCTATCATAACCAATGCAGCCCCTTGCATGGTTGGTAAAAATGGGGGGGGACTCGTTAAAATGGTTAATAATGAAGCCGTCGCTGCTGGCAATACGATCTTGATGGCATATCATTATAATATACATCAGGGTAATTTATGTGGAAAAATTTTAAGAATGGAAAGTGTATTAAGCGTTGTTATTAAAAACCATTAACTTTATAAGAGCAAAAGGACTTAATCATAGACAATTTCAAGAGATTTTTTAAGGTAATGGGCGCTGAATTCACAGATGTTATTTACTATACAGAAGTAAGATGGTTCATTAAGGGGGAAATGCTCAAAAGATTTTACGATTTGAGAACAGAAATAAAAATATTTATGGAAATAAAAGGGAAACCTGTGAACGAATTTGAGAAAGAAGATCGGATTTTAGATTTAGCTTTTGTAGTAAACTTAACAGAACATTTGAAAAATTTAAATTTGAGACTTCAAAGAAAAAAATCAATTTATTAATAATATGTTCCAAACAATTACAACGTTTGAAAGAAAATTGAAATTTTGACTTAATCAAATAAAAGTAAAAGATTTGACACATTTGGCTGCACATAAACCTGTGAGTTGCACAAAATGTGCTGCATTAGTTTTTGATTTAATTCAAAAGTTTGAAAGTAATTTTGAAGTAATTTCAATTTGGTTTCAAAATTTTCGAAAAAATGAAGAGAATTTCAACGTATTTTCTACCTTATTTTCTCTATAAATAAATAAATTGCTTTCAAATCTTCAAATGGAGTGCATTGAACTACAAAATGACATTCAACTGAAAGAAAATTTGGGAATGTTTTTTTACTGGAGTTTTATAAAGATTACCTACCCCGCGATAAATATCCTATTTTTCACAAACATGCTTTATTAATGTTTTCAGTTTTTGGCAGTACTTATGTTTGTGATCAATTATTTTCAAGAATGAAGCTTACAAAAAACAAGAATAGGACAATGATCGCTGACAAACATCTGGAAAATGCAGTAAGAATTGCTACTTCATCTATTGAACCCGATATCGATTCGCTTGTTCAACAAAAGCAAATTCATCCATCTCATTAATTCGAATTTTTTCCATCTTTATGAAATCCAAACAAAATGAAACGAAACTTTTACAAATTTAAAATAAATACGTACTTATACATATCTAATTCAAATTTAAATAAATCATAATAAAAAGAAGTTAATTTATTTTAATAAAACTACATTGAGTTAATTTTTATTTCAATTTGTTGAAAAAATATTGCATGTGTGGCCCAGAAAATTTTATTTTTTTGCAATGTGGTCCAGATTTTTTTTTTTTTTTTTTTTTTTTTTTGCAATGTGGTCCTCAAACGGTCATAGTTTAGACACCCATGCTATAAAGCTTAGAACTTATGTGTATTATTCAGATTCAGTAGTAAAAAACTATTTCACGTCATTTATTTCTATAAATAAAGGGATTTATGGCAATATGATGTGCTAAAAGCCTTTTTACATTAAATGAAATACTTTGATCTTGGTTAAAGTTGAAAAAAACTTTAAAATGGATAATATCCTTTGCTGCTCCTTATTCCTCATAAACCAAAAAATAATTAAAAAAAAATGTACTATATTGAAACTTATAATAAATAATTATTATACATTATATATAAAGGCTTTTTTTAAATTTCAATTCTAGAGTTTGCAAAATCATATGGAGGAGAGAAATTTAGGTAACGCATTATACATGTATAGATTTAAATAATTATAAGTAAATCTTCGTTTATGGAACTGATGCAGTATATATGGATTATCATCATTTTTTTTAACACGTGCTAACATGTTGTTTTGAGAAAAGGGCTTCTACAAAAATGCGGAATTATAAAATAAAAAATACTGGGTATTAAGTTCAAAAGATAGATATTACAATATACTATGATCATAATTACAATTAGATTGCTTAAGGAATATTTATATTCCTAAGGTGTATTTTATTTAATATTTTATCGTTAGACTTTATTTTAATACCCAAACAGAATATTATTGTTCCCTGTAATAATTCATTGTTTGCTCTTATTTTAATATTTCATTTAATAATTAATCTTTATGGCAGAATAGTCTGGTTTTATACTTTTTGTTGTTAATATAAGCAACGTTTTTGTACTTCAGAATGTTTTGCTTGTAAAAATAAATATGCATTAGAAATTTAAAGAAGGTATTTTCTTTTCATGATAGTAATTGCTTCCGTGGAGCATAGGGCTTGGAAATACGCTTATATTACGTTAATTAATATTCATTTTGTATAATTGTACTTTTTCGAGAATTTTAATTACCTTGTGATTAAGAAAGGAAAATACCAAAAATTAAGAACAAAACACTGCAACTTGTATAAAAAAGACAAATTATGAAAGTACCAAAAAGATATAGAAAACAATTAATAAAGATAATCATATATAGATATAAACTACTTAATTCAGATTCATAAAAGAACTCTAAGAAAACTTAAAGAAAAGGCTTAGACATTTATTGAAAAACACAAGCGCGCAAATTCTTTGTGTATTGTCGAAGTAAGTAGTAAATATGATGGGGTAATTTCAGTGCAGTGTGATGGGTTAGTTTTAGTTTCCTTTAATGTTTCGTTTAATCTGTTAAACTTTTTTTAAATATAGTTTTACTTTTATTGGATTTAGATATCATTATACAGTACGTTTATTTTAATTTTATAACGATAGAATTTTTACTATTTTGAATAGTACTGTTAAATTTTGTTATTATTTTATGTATATATAATCAAAACCGGGAAACGTTTTATTGGAATATTATTTTACACAGTGTATTCAAAAAGTTCCAGGACTGAATGCACACAGACAACATAACACAGCAAAATTAAGTTTATTTAATATCAAGTTTCTACATAATCCCCCTGCACTTCAATACAACGTTTGGATCTTGTATAAAGATCTTTGAACGCCTTCTGGAACGCCTCGACTGCAACACTCTGCAGGTCCCTTGTCACTGACGCTTCGATGTCCTCTACCGACGCGTTCCGCTGTCCCTTCATCTTCAATTTCAACTTTGGAAACAGAAAATAGTCCGGAGGGGACAGGTCAGGTGAATATGGGGGGTGGTCGATGGTTACAACCTGCCTGCGCGCCAAGAATTGCTGAACAATGATGGATTTGTGTGACGGTGCATTGTCATGCAAGAGACACCAGTTTCCACTGTCCAACATTTCGGGTCTCACACGCCGCATTCTTTTCAGTAGCCGGTGTAGCACATCCTTGTAAAAGGCACCAGTGACAGTGGACCCTTGTCGAAGGAATTCGTGGTGGATAATTCCTAGACTGTCGAAAAACACGAGCAGCATCGTCTTTGTTTTTGATTTTGACGCACGAACTTTCATCGGTCGACCCTTTCCCGGACTTGTCCACTCCGAACTTAGGCGTTTAGTTTCCGGATCATATTCGAGGCACCACGACTCGTCTCCGGTGACGAAGGTTTTCAAAAAGTTAGGGTCTTCATCGGCCGCGGCAATCAAATCTTCGGAAGAAGCAATTCGGTGTTCTTTTTGCTCCGTAGTCAGAGTGTGTGGCACGATGCGCGCACAGAGTTTCTTTTTCTTTAAATCCTCCGTCATTATCCTAAAAACAGACCCTACACTCATGTTTAAAGATTCCGCAATCATTTCTATCGTCATTCGACGGTCTGAGCGCACCAACGCTTGCACTCGCTCGACATTTTCATCAGTCCGACTCGAACGTGGACGACCACACCTCTCATCATCGTCCGTCGCTTCTCTTCCATCTCTAAACCTTGCAAACCACTCTAACACTCGCGAACGACTCATAGCCTCGTCACCATGAACAGTTTTAATCATTTCATAGGTTTCTGTGGCCGTTTTACCCAATTTAAAACAAAATTTAATGTTCGTACTTTGCTCCATTTTTTAACGATGACACGACCACTATGACACACCACACTCGAGTGAACGCTGAGAAGTTGGAACTCATCCAAACGGAATAAAACTTCGCGCATGCGTCGGAGAAGGTTGTTGCTACGCGCTCCATGAATTTCGCAGAGATAGCGCTACCTGTACTGTTTTACTAGCGGCAGTCCTGGAACTTTTTGAATACACTATGTATTTATCATCTTCGAAAAACCATGTCACGCGTTAAATTTTAAGTAAAAGAAAAACACTTTTTACATTTCTCCAGCATTTAACTTTCTCTCTGTGTTTCAACGCTTATCATCTAACTCTTATTCATCAATAATCTATTTTAACATTATAACCTTTGTAACATTTTTTTTCAACAAAAAGGTATAGTTCTTCGCATCAATATCGTTCCGAACCAACAAAAGCAGGTACATCAACAAAATGAGTAGCCAAGAATAACATGGAACGTGTTGACCCCCATCATT